>JAJMKW010000008.1:0-331798 GCA_030569455.1 Australozyma saccharicola
GGTAAAATCCAACGTTGCCATCGTTGGGCCCCCGGTTCGATTCCGGGCTTGCGCACTTTTTTTTTCAAACACATACATACACACCCCAGTGAACCTACCTGAAAAAATATTCCTCAGACCTTCATCAACTTCTCTGTCTAAATCTTTAGCACCACAACACCATCCATTTTTTTCTTGCACTATGCACATCGCAAACCAGGGCCTTCTAGCCCGTGTGAGCCCGCCGATTAAGGCTGCATCCACTGTGTTAATCCATATCCGTACTGCTACAAAGAGAGTTTCCCTGTCCAAGACCAACATGAAGGACTCTGCCGGTAGACGACTTGGTCCTAAGAAATACGAGAGTTCTTTTGTGAAGCCAGGTCAAATCATTATGAGACAGCGTGGTACTAAGATCCATCCAGGTGACAACGTTGGTTTGGGTAAAGATCATACAATCTTCGCTTTGGAGCCAGGATACGTCAGATTCTACTTGGACCCATTCCATCCTCTCAGAAAATATGTTGGTGTGGCTTTAAAGAAAAACGTGATGCTTCCATACCCTCATTTCGAACCACGCCTCCGTAGATTTGGTTACGATGTTTTATCTGGGGATGCTGCTGAACAAGAGGAGAGCAGAATGTCCCGTAAGGAACAACTCGCACAACCTGAATTACAAGCAGCAGCACAAAGAAAAGTTCAATCAGATAATGAGAAGAAGGACAAATATACTCAGATTATTAAATCTATCGTTGGCGACTTAAACGAGCAAGAGTTACAATTTGGTGCTGAGAGATTACTTTTCATCGGCAAACACTTAATCAACGAGACTCTTTCGGAAACAGCTGCTGCCAACCAAGCAACTTTCAACTACATACACAATGCCGAGTTGGCCATGATGAGGGGCGAAAGCTCCGCGGATGAGTTCGCTGCAAAGAAAAGCGCTTACCTTGAATTCGCCAAAAAACTTGATGACAAGGTGGCTATTGACTTCACTGGAGCTGCTTTTGCTCGTCTTTCCGAAGAGGCGCTCGCAACTAAACAAAGCCTGTCTCAAGCCAAGTTAGACAATTTCTTAAACACTAAGATTGTCGCTAAGGACTTGAATGAGATCGAGGCCATCATCTCTGAAGCCGGTGTCTTTTCTCGTGCCCAACGTGAGAAATTGAGAGAGAAATACTTGATTAAGGTGTTGCCTGAGACTGTTCCAGGCACAGTTGTAGAGGTCGCCCAAGGTGAGAAGCTTCCGAAGGGAGTCGTTCCAGTAAGAACATACAACCCAGAAACTCGTGAAATCCTGACTGTCTACAGAACAAAGGATGCTTTCCTTAATGTGGACTAAACTTGTACATAATCAGACATCTGGGGGTTATAAGCTTACGAAGAGTAAACAAATGAAACTTTCAGTGCCCTGTAGAAAATTCACTCTGATTCATCATCTTTATCGATTCCTTACGAATTTGCTTTTATTGCGCTCGATTTTTTTTTCGATTAAAACTTGATTCGGAAATGTTTAATTACTTCCGAATAGCTCATGTACCCGCCCAAGACTTGGTGTAGGCCGAGCACATTATGGGAACGACTGACCTATATTCGCCATCATATAATTATTTTTTGATTTTAAATCGCACAATTCTTAAGTCCCAAAGTGCACAAAATTCCGCTGCCCCATCTTAGTATTCCGAAGCCGCACTATTAAAGGGCAATTGACCAACTCAATGTGCTTTTGCTGATGAATATCGTATTGAAAATTCATAGAGATAATAGTGAATAAAAACTTGCTACAATTAATGAAGGAGAAACTGATGTTGTAGATTTTTCCAGCTAATAACAATCCCTAATCTCTTATATAGAAGGCATTAAACCAGATTAATAAAATTCTCCTGCAGATAAGCAAACGGTTCCTGCAGAATTCCCCCCATACAGCTGCACTATCTATCTGGATTCCAATGATAGTCGAACTTGATAGTTTAACTCAACCACTCTCTTTTCTTTAATAATGATAGGTCTTTCAAATGACGAGAAAGCTCGCCCAACAAAGAGCAAAAAAACGCTCATTGTCATTGTTCTTGTTGTCTGTCAATTGATTGCAATGTTCTTAGGCACCTCTGTACTAGGCTTCTTCAGATTGTTCTTTTCCCCAGTATCTTCCCAGGGTATATGCCCTATTTGGGATATCCAAAGGCCCCAATCATATTTTGACACAAATGGTACGGTTGCCAAATCAATTCTTTTCGACAAGAATTTCAGGGAAGATTCAGCCTCAAAACTCTCCGGTATGGTTCAGTTGGACACTCAGATGCGTGACTATCCTCCAGAAGTCGACCAGGACCCCGAGTATTGGTCCAGATTTGCCACTTTTCACAAGTACTTGGAGAAAACTTTCCCTGAAATTTACGAAAGTGCTGAGGTCGTCAAGATCAATACTTATGGTTTAGTCTTCATCTGGAAGGGCTCTGACTCCAAATTGAAGCCCCTTATGCTCACTGCTCATCAAGACGTCGTTCCAGTACAAAAGGATACCTTGAAAGATTGGACTTATCCTCCATTTGAAGGTCACTATGACGGAGAATACGTATGGGGCCGTGGTTCTTCTGATTGTAAAAACGTTCTCTCTGCAATCTTTGAGACAATGACATTATTAACAAGAAACAACTTCAAACCAACTAGAACAATTGTTCTTGCTTTTGGAATTGACGAGGAAGTTTCGGGTCGTCTTGGCGCCGGCACAATCGCTCCATACTTAGAAGAGAGGTTCGGAAAAGACTCCATGTACGCTATTGTCGATGAGGGTGCTGGAATGTTAGTTGAGGAGAGTACACAAAGGGTTCTTGCTTTGCCAGGAACGAGAGAGAAGGGTTACCTTGACATCATGACTGAGCTTATCACCCCGGGCGGACACTCATCAATCCCTCCGGACCATACATCTATTGGCATCATGGCTGACCTTGAGCGCTTAATTGAGGGCGACCCATTTAAACCAGTGTTCTCTCCAGAGAACCCAACTTTCGACTATTTGCAATGCTTGGCTACTCACGCTGGAGATCAAATGGACTGGCGCCTTCGTAAATCTATCTTACGCGCAGGATACGACAAAGTGGCTAATTCTTACGTCACAAAATTCTTGACCAGTAACAAACTCACAAGATTCTTGGTTCAAACTTCCCAAGCAATGGACATAATCAGAGGGGGAGAAAAAAACAACGCGCTTCCAGAGAGTGTGCAATTATTGACAAACCATCGGATTGCCATTGAGTCTAATATAAATGAGGTGATGAATCATTTTGCGAGCCGCGTCAGGGCCGTTGCAAAGAAGTATGATTTGGGATTGAAAGTTAACAACGAAACAGTTCTTGAGGCAACCAAAAATGGCCATTTCTCGGTCCGTGATGCTGGGAATTCACTTGAAGTGGCACCAAAAACACCAGTTGGCGACTCTGTTTGGAAGGTTTTAGCTGGCGCTACAAGACATATTTACGAGGACTTGGTCTTTACTAATATGACGGAGCCTATCATTGTTGCACCAGCCATCATGACCGGAAATACAGACACAAGATACTACTGGAACTTGACAAAAAACATTTTCCGCTATACCCCTATTTTCTCCAGTTTTGAGGAGTCTCGCATCCATAGTGTTGACGAGAAAATGAGCATGGACAACCATTTGAGACTTATTGCGTTCTTCTACGAGTACGTGCAACTAGTAGACGAAGCAACTTAGATATTTTGATACAAGTAGATAGCTACAGGTTACATTTTACTCATTAAAATTATTGAACCGGAATATTCATTAAATGTCCCTGGATAAGAGGGTTTATTCGACACAAAATAATATAATGTAGTTCACTCCAGATGCAGAACTGCAAGCATCCGAATGCGGAGATAAGACTTAAACGCATCTATATATTGGCTTCAAAATTTCCACTCGATTCAAACTATTTGAATACAACAAGAGACAATGGCTCGAACTTTGCTTCCAGCAGCTGTGTTACTAGTGGCAATTCTTCTTTCAACTAACGCTCTCTCGTATATTAAGATTCTCTTACAATCTGACCAAGACCCTACAAAATGTCCAATTTTCGATGCACGCGCTCCACCAAGCTTCCACAAAGACAATTCACTGGTATTGAGGATTTTATATGACCAGGATTATCGACTTGAATCTGTTGCTCGACTTTCAGGGGCAGTGCAGGTGGATACCACTGTTGAAGATTGGTTTTCCGATGTCGCAGAAACCCCAGATAATTGGGTGAAATTTGAGGCCTTTCACGAATATTTGATGAATGCATTTCCAAATGTGTTTAGGGAAGCTGAGGTTTCAACTGTGAATACCTATGGATTAGTCATCAATTGGAGGGGATCCGACGAATCTTTGAAACCTTTACTTCTTGCAGCTCACCAAGATGTTGTCCCTGTGCAGCACGAAACTCTTGATGAATGGACATATCCTCCATTTTCTGGCCATTACGACGGGGAAAGCGTCTTTGGCCGTGGCGCTTTTGACTGCAAGAACTCTTTAATCGCTCTCATGGAAGCAATGGAATTGTTAATTTCTCAAGGATACAAAAATAAGAGATCTGTGATTGCTGCTTTGGGCTTTGATGAAGAGATCTCTGGACAATTTGGTGCGAAAAAAATTGGGAAGTACTTAGAAGAGACGTATGGAAAAGACTCCATGTATGCAATTATCGACGAAGGACCTGGTCTTATTACAGATCCTATAACAGGTACGCTTTTAGCTGTTCCAGCTACGGGCGAAAAAGGATTGTTTGACGTTAAGGTCAAGCTTACAATGCCAGGAGGTCATTCTTCGGTCCCCTTCGACCACGGGGCCATTGGTATCATGGGCGAATTGGCAAAGGATATCGAAGAGGACCCTTATGAATCAATTTTAACTGAAAGAAATCCAATTCTTAAGTTTTTGCAGTGTATTGCCGTGGCAAGTGGTGACAAAATGAAGTCTATAGAAAGAAAAACGATATTTAGAGCAGGCTTTGACAAGTTCGCAAACAGTCTAATTAGAAGCTCACTTTCCAAGAAGAAGCTCACGAAATACTTGATTCGGACTTCTCAAGCGGTGGACGTCATAAGGGGAGGAGAGAAAGTTAACGCTTTACCAGAAGATGTGACTCTTCTTGTGAATCACAGACTAGCTGTTGAAACGACAATTGAAGAAGCTATGAAGAGGTTTAACAAAAGAGTGTATATGCTCAGCAAGAAATACAACCTTAACATGACGGCATTTGGTGAAGACATTTATTCCTCGAAAAATGCAATCGGTTACTTCCATGTTCTGGAATTCCGCCCGCATTTGAAATCCGCTCCTGTTTCCCCTTCCACAGGCAGAGTTTGGGAATATTTGGCAGCTTCAACACGTCATATTTTCGAGAACTTGGTCTTAAACAACACTTTGGGCTATCCCATTGCAACAGCACCTGCGATCATGCCTGCCAACACCGACACTAAACATTATTGGAATCTTACAAGACATATTTATAGATTCTCGCCCATGATTGTTGACATGTTAGATTGTAATATTCACAGTGTTAATGAGAAGGTCCCCGTTGATGGTCATTTGCAATTAACAGCATGGTACTACGAGTACATTCAAAACGTTGACACGAGCGATGCCGACGACAAAATAGTTTAATGATTGAATTTTATTTAGTATTACTATTGCACATATAAAAAGCAAGCTGTATGATAATCGTACTTAAACGCCATTGTGTCATTTTGAAAAGAACGAAAGCACAAATGAGCCTTTAAGCAGCTTTATTATTCAATGCTACCCAATTTAAATGGAACTAATTTAATGTTAAAATTCTTTGAGATTTCTTACAGATATCTGCTAACGCTTAAGTAAATGGCATAAGTAAATGAAACAAGCATATACTCAAGTAAAGAGAAAAAAAAAATCAACAAGGCAACCAATTTCTTGCAAACTCTTTCTCTTCCTTGTTATTTCGAGCATAGTTTCTTGTCAAAGCTCACTCGAAAACTCCATACATAATCTACATTACATCCCATGAAGTCTTACATTTATAATATACAGCCCTAACTGATATCCTTCTTTTCCAAAGGATTGTATCTTAAGAATTTTTCGATCAAGTCAACGTGTGTCAACACCATTCTGCGACAGCAGTATCTCTTCAACTTAAGCTGGTCCAAGGCGTCACCCTCGGTCAAGGTCTCATCCTGCAACAACGTCAAATAAGTCTCCCACTTGTCACCGACAACCTTTCCACAGGAAAAACACCGGATAGGAATAATCATTGTGGGCAGTGACTGTTTTCCAGAATCGGTCGAGTATTTTCAACCGGTGATGCGACTGATGAGTGAAGAGTATCTGGGGATGCACGGGTGCAGGTTCTCAATGCTCATCTCAATCTCAAGCATTTCTATATTTTTTTAAAACCGATTTGCAGCCAACTGCTATAATATACCTTAAGAAGAATGCCCAGTTTAAAAGATAGATGGGCCACCTCAATGGTATCCGGAGGTAACCCTCTCGTTTTTCCTGGGCCCAGCTCATTCCCCGCTGTGGCCTCTGCAGATGGAAAACACTCCATAGTTCTATTGAGCCGTCAGATCCGAGTTTATTTCCTTCAAACTCGCCAGTGCATTCGTTCTATAGACTTAGACTTGCTGGGTGTTGTATCTGTTAGCTTAGATCCTGGCAATAGCTCTCAAATCGCATGTTTCACAAAGACCGATGTGTTCTACGTTTCCTGGCAGGAAAAGCTAGCTGATCCAGTTGTGGCAACACTTACGATGGAACCGCCCGTTGCCGGATTTGTAGATGTATTTAAATGTGCGGAGACAGCTTACTATGCATTGGCAGAGGTCGACTCAACACTTTCTGTGGTATTAGTAGACAGAGAAACAGCCCAAACAAGCACTCTTTTCGAATTTGAAAACGTTCATACTTACGCTGTTTCAAGAAATGGACAGAACCTTGTTATAGCCCTGGAGTCTCTGCAAGCTCTTTTGTTCGATCTTACATGTATTGTATCTAATCCAAAGGCCACTCGCACTCCATTAGCTTATCAGCAATCCGTTCTCAATACAAAGGAGAGCTTTCCTTACCCACATAAATCTGTCTCTGCTTTGGCAGTTTCCAACACCGGCATAATTGCGCTCGGAACGACGCAAGGTCATATCAATGTCCTCTATGGAGGTGCATCATCGGGAACTCCAAAGGGATTTCTTCGTTGGCACGTGGATGAAGTTAAAAGTGTCGAATTTTCCATTGACGAAAACTACTTGGTTTCTGGTGGTACTGAAAAAGTTTTGGTGTTCTGGCATTTGGTTCTGGACCGCGCTCAATTCCTTCCTCGATTATCAGGGCCAATAGAGAGAATTTTCGCAGATGTTAATAGACCCGATCATTACTCTGTTGCTTTGAAAGTCTCTGAAGGTTCTAAAAAGGCTGATGTTCACGAAATAGTTGTCATTCTGGGCTTGGACTTGGTATCTCGATTGTCTTACTCTCCAATTTGTCCATCTTACAATACATCAATGAAAAAGGCTCTTAGCAACGTCAGAAAGACTCGACACAAGAAGTTGACCAACAAAAATTCAATCACTCACAATATCACTGCTAAGATAACCGTACACCCATCAACAAAGCATTTGTACACCGCCCAAGGCTCCTCAGTGCAAGCTTATGACCTTATTAGAGGTGAACAAGCTTTTGTCCAACATATTGCTCCACAACTCACAACAGGTAAAGTGAGAAGCGAAAAGAAGCTAGTCGAGCCTGAAGTTAGGGAAATTGCTTTTACGACCGATGGCGCCTGGATGGCTACCTTCGACTCTATGCCTTCTCTGAATTTCGACAATTTGATGCTGAAAAATGATACCTCTTACGCATTAAAATTTTGGCTTTGGAGTGAGTCCTCGTGGGTTCTTACACTGAAAATTGTGGACCCACACGGTCCAGGACTTGAGGTTGGCTGCATATTGAGTCATGATGCAGACTCTTTCACTACTGTTGATAACAATGGTGGCATAAGAGTCTGGAAACCTCGCCTGAACAACCCTATTCTGGCAATCAAAAAGGCTGCTGCCACTCCTAAAAAACATTCCACGCAGACGGTGTGGACTCTTCGAAGATCGAACTTATCATCAACCATAACCGCGCCAGTTTCTGCCTGCTATGCTCCAGACGGTTCCTTTTTAGTTGTATCGCATGATAACATTGCTCGAATCTACGACTCGCATCTGCTTTCTCCTATGGAGTTTGCAATTCCCCCAGTGGATCTGGCCATTGAGTCGCTCGCCATCTGCGGGTCTTTCTTAGTCATAGTCTCGCAACTGAAGATCCTTTTATACGATCTTGTCAGTGCTTGCGAGTCTCAATTATTTTTGCATGTTTTTGCTCGTGGAATGGGCAACTTGGTCGCTGTAGACACCTCTAAGCAACTCATAGCGGTGGCATACAATGAATTATCCGAAGAGGACGAGACAAAGGCACAAAGTACGATTTCTATTTTCGAGCCAAATTCACTCGTTCCTCTTTCGAAAACTTCTTATAACAAAGCCATTGCATCGGTAGTGGCGACTAGTTCGGGGTTCTTGTTCTTAAATACAGACTCCGAGGTCGGAATTTTGGCTCCTGAGGACAGAAGCACCCAGAGCAGCCAAAACGGAGAGAACAATATCCATGAGCAGATGAACAAAATGTTGATAAGTGCACAGGCCGCTGCAAATATTTTGTTCGCTAAAAACGTCAAGAGAAACACACAGGACGAAGAAATATCAGATACAAGCAAGCTCACACTGCAAAAAACGATCGATTCTGCTCTCTTGCTGTCAATTTTCAGTAATGTTGAAGGTGTTGGCCTAGATTCCTTGTTTGAGAAGGTAGTTAGGGTTTCACAATAACGAGTTTATAGACAATAATCATACTAAAAATTCGAGGTTTCAGTAGTTCATCTATCAGTGAATGTTTTTTTTGAGAATGTTTCAACTAAAAATTACATTAAATATATACGTAGACCTGGTTGTTTGCAACAATTAGACAACCTTATTCTGAAGCACTTCCAGTGTGACAAAACTCCAAACCTATTTACATTACCTACCACCATTTAGCAGAAGCCTTGGGATCAATTTTCTGATTTTGCATAGCAAGAACTCCCTCCATCTTGTTTAAAGCCTCTTCCAAAAGATCTTTGCGCTCTTGAAGCTCAATGTGCTTCTTAATCTTTGGGTCTTCTTTTGCAAAGCTTTCAAGCTGCTCAGGTGCCATGTTACGGAAGAACTCATCATCAAGTTTCCGTGGGAAATTGTAGTAGAAATCGCTTAGTAACTCTACATTCAAAAATAAGATTGCTGTCGACGTAAGCTTAGAAGAGACTGCATCAAGGAAAATTTCTGGACATTGATATTTGTTGTCTTTGTTCTGACACTTCTTTGAGCTCTTGATAAACTGGTAACGCATCTTGAGAAGCTTCATTCTATCACGAAGAAACAAAGCATCTTGGCCCTTTTCGAGCAAAGCACGAGAGAAGCCCAATGCTTCGTTCGAGTCAATGTCAGCCTTTTTCTGCAGACTAATTTTTTCCAAATATCTCATGACTTGCAGTAACTTACGGCCGCCCACTTCCTTTTTCAAATGACCCTGTGCCAAGTCACACTGTCTCATTTCTTCACGAAGAAGATTTACAGCACTCTCTTTACTTGCATTCCATTCGCGATCCTCAAGTTCTACCTCGTATTTGTAGGGCTTAATACAGTTTTCAACTTGATCGGCAGTGAAATAGTACTTAGACTTGAGAACGGACTTTGCCGCATCTTCTACTGCTTGACGAGCTTGAGGATGATTGCAGAGTTGCGTTCTGTCAACCAAGTTGTTAATTTCTGTAAGAATTGCAGTGGTGACTAACGAGGTAGATAAACGACCAATTCCCAGCTTAGTTAGGGAACCCTGAGTCAAGTCCAACTTTCTATGCCAATAACTGTCTTCAGACACAGAATGAAGCTGACTGAGTTCAGTAAGCGCGGGTTCAAGGGAATGCAATGGAATTTCTTTGAGGCTTCCATCAAAAGGCTTGTTCCAGTATCGTTCTGCAAGAAGATCGAGAACCTTCTGATCGAGTTCATTTTTCAAAAGAGACCGTAGCTCGTTACGCGAGAATTTGCGGCTCAACTCCTTTGTAGCAACTTTTATTAGGTCAATATTGTTGGCGAGGTACATCTGTGGGGTTAGAGGTTGGTCATTAAACTCCACCTTGAACTGATAAGAGGCCTCTTCAAGCTCCTGCCTGATGGCCATGTGAGTAGGACGTAAGGAGGCAGCCATTGACTTCTCTAAAACTTTCATGAGCTTTTTCTTCAAATTTCTGGAACCAGTAGTAGTGCCACCAAAGGTTTCCTTGTTCTCTTTGAAATAATTGAACTCAAAATTCTGTTGAGCAACATATGACTGAAATCCTGACACTTGTCTCCTACTAAAAAGACCACCAGACTTTGCATTTTGGTTAGGAGCCTTAGTAATCACACCGACATAGCCCATACGCAAGGGATACTTACGATTGAGAAGAATTCTTCGAGCGATCTTTGGGTCAACTAAATCAATCTTTGTGATCACACCAAGTGTCCTCTCGCCACGGGGATCGGCGATTTTTGCTGCACGCAAAGCAGATGAGTTTGCTAAGTCAACATCAGCGGAAGAAATGGCTAAAATGATATTGGGAGCCTCCAAGTATCTGTTACAGAGCAGACGAATTTTCTGTTTTAGTTCAACAGGCTGATCTTCAGCCTCAACTTGAATGTAACCTGGCAAGTCAACTAAAGAGAGGTCAGGTACACGAGGCGACTTGATAGTAATTTGGATTGGGTCGTTGGAGATACACTCAGACGCTGGAACAGCCATATTCAAATCGTAGAGAGTCTTCTGAACAGTTTGAAAGTCAGTCATATTATACATTTTAAGCGCTGGAAACTCAGCAGTCTCACTAGCGGATTCTGGAGAGTTCACCAATGTCAATTCAATTGGTCTTCTAGTGACCATATTGTTTCCTTTTGGGAGAAACTCCTGACCGACAATTGCCTCCAACACAGAAGACTTTCCACTGGACTGCGAGCCAACAACAACAATGGAAGGAAGTTTTAGTGTGTCAGACTGACTATCTACGCGAGTAAGAATGTTACGAATCTCAATCATTTGACGGGTCAAATTGAGCATTTCATCATTGGTCTCATCATTGGTCAAGTCTAGGGTATCTTCGGAAGACTGGTCAATGAGTGTTTCTTCCTCATCTTCATCTTCATCTTCCTCATCTTCATCATCGTCGTCATCATCTTGAATATCAACTTCGTCATCATCTGCTGTAAGGCCCACAGCAGCAGCAGTAGCACCAACGGCAGCAGCATCAGAACCATCAGGGCCACCATTTCCATCACCAGAAGATCCTGCATTCTTGAAGAAGTCACCAGTTTTATTGAAAATGTCTGAGGTGAAGTCCTTGAAGGCGGAGATCTTATCGTTGGTGTAAGTTGATGCCTGGTCTACCTTGTAAGCAATGTATGATCCACCAGCTGCGACGGTTCCACCGATGTATGCTGGAAGCTTCACAGCTTTGGCAACGACCTTGAAAAATCCTAAGTTCCTCGTGAAGAGAATTGACTTGGTTGGTGTGTTGTGGAGAAGGGTCGGCTTATGCAAATTGGAGGTCATGGCAGAGAACCCGCGATGCAGAAACCGACGACCAAAAAGAAGTCGCCGCAACTGCAAGGTTGCAGAAGTAGAAAGCATGAGCGTCTGATATTTTTTGTGGTTTGTTGTGGCGTTCGATGGTGATGTTGCGTTATGTATGTGTGTGTGCACTTAGGATCATTATTGATAGTGTGTATAAAGAAGGGTACAAAGGGCAAAAATATAGGTCGTGCCCCCTGCCAGAATTGAACTAGCGACCTTTGCATTACAAGTGCAACGCTCTACCACTAAGCTAAGGAGGCTGACTGCAGACTAAAAGGTTTTTGTTTTTGTATATCAAATAAGATTAGGAGTTATAACAAAAGACACAGAAAAATAGGAGAGATACCATTTTTGTGCCCCCTTATATTATCTAGATAAATATTTGTTTTAAAGGTTACATTCTAAATTTTAGTCTCTGTGGCACACAGTCAAACAGAGCGAACATGGCTGCAACAACGACAGGCTTCACGACTACCAGATTCCACTCTGCAAGTGAATCACTGACATGATTTTTTATCGTGATTCTACCAGCTTGTTTCGGGAAATCATTGTACCCGTGCCGTAAAATTACTACTTTCGTACTTCTACTAGTTTTTGATCACGAAGTGACTCTTCAGGGTTTCTGACGAGGACAAAACTTGAGACATGTTGAATTATATCAGAAATCTCTCGAAATCTACATCACCATTAGCCATGCTAAAAGAATTAAAGAATTCGCAATATACTATATGGTTCTAAATGGTCAAGGATTGCGATTTCAAATCACCAATTGATCGACAGGGCCAGATACGATATCATCATACGCATCACTACTGTTCTCGCATCTACGGATATACATACGATCCACCGACCCGAATCAAAAGATTTTTCTTGTTTGCAGATTCTAGCCCCTCAACTGACAAAATGCTACAATCTAATGAATTAGGGCCTTGAGAACAGAAAACCTTTAGCAGACAACAAAACCAGCACAAGAATCTAAACTCTAATTAAGGCTACTTAACCTTGCATGACAGTAAGCTCTGAGATGTTTCAGGGGAACCCTGGTTTGAAAGAAGAGTAGCTTGCTACTAACCAAACACTATATACAGGATAAGCACAATTCTATCGAGCCAGAAGTGGCAATTATTATAGGAGGACGGCATATAGACCAGGGTTAGGTGTGGAGAATGGTTTGCATCTTCCCTGCTTGGCTCTTATCGCCAGTATTTGGCAGGATTGTGCGTCACCTTATCTTGATTTAGAATATCTGAGTCAGTCATAGTATTTAAATCGGGTCGTCCCCTTTTTGTCTGGTAGATTCATTCTTCCAAAAATTTTCATTTTCCCGATTTTGCTGAAGTGACCGTGTCTTACTTATCATCTTTCTGAGACATTATTGGTCTTATCGGCCTTGCAAAGCAACTTAGATGAGAAGACATTCTAGGTCTCGAAAAAAATTCATTACTGAGACATTTCTGACCGCCCTTTCTGAGCCACAGTTTCTTAGTCACAGCTGGAAAATCTTTTTCTGTTGCTAACGGGATCGTGACTAACAGTGATTTCCCCGTGACATCACTTCTCTATACACTCGTAACTCCGAAAGAAAGTGAAACTTTCAGAGAAAGCCGACAGTCAACTAAGTTACAAGAGCTTTCAAAGAGAAGTAAGAAAACTTCATCGCATCAAAACTCGCTTTTTGTCTTCTTAAGCCCTACCAAATTTGCGATCCAGCCTTCTTTGCGCCTGATTCATTGATAACCCTAACTTGCGCCGCTCTGGTCATCTCGAACACAGGCCGCGACCATATCGTTGACTCGCTCTAGGTTGCTCGTTCAAAAAACTTTTTTTTTTCATAAGAATAGCATTCTTTGCCATCACTCCATTTCCAAAATATTATTCATCATTTTCTCTTATGTTGACCTACGCGAGACGATTTCACTCGTCTGGTCGCCGGAAGCGAATAAGAGCTAAATTGAAGCAATTTCTTGAATCAAACTCATTTCACCATCCCAGTAGTTCACATCAAAAAGCATCCTATAGCTCCCAAACAAAGGCAGGTTCCAGTTTGGGCACCCTCTCTGAGAAGCTTACTGCAGATGTCTTTAATGAGCTTGATTATGAGCCTTTTGAAGCACTAACAGAGAAGCAGATATTGAAAGCCCACTACCAGGCGCAAGATCCATGCTCTCTCCAGAGCCCTCCAGCATACAATGAGTGTGTTGGTGCTTGCACCATGTCAGAGGATCCGAAGAACCAAGTGGCCGTAGGACTGTCGATCTTGAATAAGAAGCCAGAACCTGTCGGCCTATCAATGGAAAAGAATGAAGATTCTAAGAACGAAGAAGGCACCTCCACTTCGAACGAAAACATACTCAGTATTGGCCTCAAAAATGTCAACGAGAAAGAGCATCCAAAAATCCCAGAGAGAGGAAGAAAAACGAACATATTGTACAAATCGCAGCTCAATACTTTGTGCGAACAGAGGGGAATGCGTCGTCCCTCCCCGAAAATAAGTCGAAGGGTTAAAGCTCTGCCTCATGATTTGGTATGTTGCAGCATGGTTTTGCAAGCCAACTTGATGGTCGAGAGCTGGTGCAAGAATTTTACTGCTTTGGAAGTTTTTGTCGTTGCAACTTTAATAATTGTGTTTGCAACAAACTTCTCTGCCTAGTTTTGACGATCTGTTTATGTTCAAATGGTCCGACGACTTTATTTATTGATTAAATCATTAATACGCCGAGTTGAGGCGTCACATCGAAAATTTTGCTTAATTATACCTAGGCGATGTGATATTACTTTATGGTCTGGCTCTTCGAGGCTCTCTTGATTTTTCCCTATTTAATTTCTGCATTTTCAGTTCTGACCCAATTTGACCGTTGGTTTATGGTAAAGTTTTTCTGGTGATCAAAAGCATGTAAGCTTTGCCTCACCCTTTTATCTTCATATTTTCACTTTCCATTTCGTCACTTTCGAGATGAGTCCAATATGCGTTACCGATCAGTGCTAAATACAGCATAAATTTTATTATGATTTCACAAATTCAGATTTAATAAACCCTTCTACGAGAAATTAAACGTCGTTATTTTTTATTACTGTAGGGCTTTATCTTGCCGCGATGGGCATCTGCGATGGGCATCTCTCTCCACATTACTTTAAACGCTTGTATACTCATACCCACATTCAATTAAACCCAAGATGGATTTCGACCGAGCGGCCGACAAAAAGCTCCTGTTTTCCTCAAAATCGACCAAAAATGTTAAAGTTTTCAGAAGTTTCGAAAGTATGGACCTAAAGCCCGATCTCCTAAAAGGGATCTATTCGTATGGATTCGAAGCTCCATCAGCCATTCAAAGTCGAGCAATTATGCAAATTATGTCAGGAAAGGATACTATCGCACAAGCGCAATCAGGAACCGGTAAAACCGCCACATTTTCCATTGGTATGCTTCAGGTCTTGGACTTCAAGGCGAGACAATGCCAGGCTCTTGTTCTTTCACCAACGAGAGAGCTCGCAGTTCAAATTCACACGGTAATCAAAAATCTTGGCAATTACATGAATGTTCATACTCATGCTTGCATTGGTGGTAAACAAGTTGGAGATGATTTGAAAAAGTTGGCACTTGGACAACAGATTGTCAGTGGTACTCCTGGACGAGTGCTTGATGTCATCAAAAGACGAAATCTAGCGACGAGGAGCGTAAAAATGCTAATTTTAGATGAAGCCGATGAACTCATGACTAAAGGATTCAAAGAGCAAATCTACGATATATACAGACATCTTCCTTCCTCTGTTCAAGTAGTTGTTGTGAGCGCAACCTTGACGAAAGAAGTTCTTGAGATGACCTCGAAGTTTACTACGGACCCAGTGAAAATTTTAGTCAAGAAGGAAGATGTGTCTTTGGAGGGAATTTCGCAGTACAAAGTCCAATGTGAAAAAGAAGAATGGAAGTTTGACACTCTCTGTGACCTTTATGACTCCCTAACAATCACACAAGCTGTCATCTTTTGCAATACCAAAATTAAAGTCACTTGGTTGGCTGAACAGCTACGGAAAGCAAATTTTGCCGTCGTAGCTATGCATGGAGATATGAAACAAGACGAGCGAGATTCTATAATGAGTGATTTCCGCTCAGGAAAATCTCGAGTACTTATATCTACTGATGTTTGGGCCAGAGGAATCGATGTCCAACAAGTCTCGCTTGTTATTAATTACGATTTACCCATTGATAAAGAAAACTACATCCATCGTATCGGTCGATCCGGGCGCTTTGGCCGTAAAGGTGTTGCTATCAACCTACTTACATCTAGCGATGTCCCCGCTCTTAAAGAATTGGAAAGACACTACAAAATTCGCATACGCGAGATGCCTCAGGACTTAACCAGTTTATAGAGTTGTTTTGTAACAGCTTGGTAAGTGCAATTAATACACGCATAGTGAATGAGTTCGAACATTAAAGCAAAGAGTTCAATTATACCAATAAAAAAATGTTTTTGATTGAACTTAAACTAACTTTGAAGCCATTTTGCCTGCGATTTGTTTGTTGTTGAATGAATGAATTCTATTACAAGGGCGCTGGCATCAACTATACATAAATTTTAATAAATTTCATTTCTGAATTAAAATGTTCTCTATTTATTGACGCCAAATATTTTTTTTGGATGTTATCTCATGCGTTGCATTCCTACACATTTAGGGCATCGCACCTCATCGCACATCGCACACATATTTTTTTAATTAGCGTCACCGTACTCCTTATCCAATGGACCAACAGTATCTTACTGCATTGGAAGAAACTCTCCAACAGACTTTTTCGCCAGCCACCGTTAAATCGGCTGGTTCGAAATTGGCTAAGGAATTCTACCCCTCTCCTCATGCTCTCCCTGCCCTTATCCATATCGTGCAACACAACACTCAGGATCAAATCAAGCAGCTTGCCGCCGTCGAGGCCAGAAAGCTCGTATTGAGCAATTGGGCCAATTTGCCAGACACAGAGAAGGCTCATATTCGTCAAACCTTGTTGCAAATCACATTCACTGAGAGCTCCAAGTTGGTGAGGCACTCTTCCGCTCGTGTCGTCGCTGCCATCGGTGAAATTGACTTAGAAAACAATGCTTGGCCTGATTTGTTGTCATCTCTTGTTGTAGCTGCTAGAGATACTAACCCTCAAAACAAAGAAATGGGTGTCTTCTGTTTGAGTTCTCTCTTGGAGACCGACTCTCCAGCTTTGACTCCTCATCAGAACGACTTTGTCACTTTGTTTTCGGGTTTGTTGACCGAAAACAGTTCTTTGGATGTTCGTTTGAATGCCGTTCAATCAATGGACCTTCTTGCTCACTACATCGAAGAGAGCGAGCCAATTGACGAGGCTACTGCTGCTACTTTTAAGCGGTCTATCCCATCTTTTGTTAACGTTTTGGAGGAAGCAATTCAAAACGAAGGCGCTTCTGTTGTCAAGCCTCTTTTCAACACTATGAACGACTTGATTTACATGTCGAACAAGATGGTTGGAGACGAGCTTACTTATTTGATCAACATCATGATAAAGGTTTCTAGCAACGTCGAGTTAGATGAGGAAATTAGATGTATGGCTTTATCCTTCTTGATCAACGCCGTAGCTGCACGTAAATCCAAGATTTCTAGTAACAACCTTGGCCCTCAACTTACTGCTTTGGCCTCAACTATCGCCAGCGAGGAGGTCGATGTTGATGACGAATTGAACAACGAGGACGAGGAGAACATGAACGAAGAAAACACCCCATCTAGCATTGCATTGAGATTGCTCAGCACTTTAGCCGGCGAGTTACCACCATCTCAAGTCATCGTGCCTTTCCTTGAGAACTTGGACTCCATGGTTCGTTCCCCCAACCCTTTTGCCAGAAGAGCAGGTCTTTTATGTATTGGTGTTGCTGCCACCGGTGCCCCAGATTTCTTCTCTCACCAACTCAATAAGGTTTTCCCTATTTTAATTACTTGTTTGCAAGACCCTGAAGTTGTTGTTCAAGTCGCCGCCGTGAGATCCGTTTCTTCTTTGGCCACCGAGTTGCAACATCACATTGCTGAGCAACACGAGCAACTCTTGCCATTGGTCTTGAACATTATTGACTCTGCCTCTCATGTCATGAGCTACAAGTATGCTTGTTACGCTTTAGATGGTATTATCGAGTTTATGAGCTTTGACGCTATCGCTAAATACATCGAGCCATTGGTTCAGAAGTTGTTCACCATGTTGGAATCCGCTAACTCTTCGTCTTTGAAGACCGCTATTGTCTCCGCTATTGGTTCCACTGCTTTTGCTGGTGGTAAATCTTTCACTCCCTACTTTGAGCAAACTATCCATGTCTTAGAACCATTTGTTACTAACGCCGCTGAGACCGAGGGTATGAGCCAAGAGGACATTGAATTGAGAGCTTGTGCTTTTGAAAACATTTCTACATTGGCTAGAGCAGTTGGATCCCAAACTTTCTCCTCTTACGCTCCTCCTTTAGTTGAGGCTGCTTACCACACCCTTTCTGCTGAGAATGCCCGTGTCAGAGAATCCGGTTACGCATTCATTTCCAACATGGCTAAGGTTTATGGTAAGGAGTTTGCTGGATTTTTGGAAAAACTTGTTCCTTTGTTCTTGACTTGTTTGGAGCAGGAAGAATTCGACTTCAAGGGTGATGATGAGGACGAAGATGAGGACGCCGAGGGCCAGGACGTTCAAGACCAATTCAAGTTTAACACTGGTGTTACTAATGAGAAGGAGATTGCCTGTGTTGCCTTGGCTGAGTTGGCATTGGGTACTGGAGCAGCATTTGCTCCTTATGTCGAGCCTTGTTTCAAGGCTTTAGCTGAACAGGTCGAAATGTCGTTCACTATTCGTGAGGCTGCTTTAATATCTGTTTGGAAGATTGCCCGTGCTATGTTTGACGCCACCTATGGTGCCGACTTCAAGGCACCAAAGGGTGTTCCTCAGCAGTCTTACGTTGACCCTAACGTTATGCAATTGATTCAACAGGCCAGAGACCTTTCCTTGCAGATTTTGGAGGATGACTACGACTTCACGTTAGTTAACTGTGACTTGGAGAGTATTCATGAGGCACTCATGGCTATGGGTCCTGCTGCAATCATCAGTAATGCTTCCGACACCAAGGCCCTTGAGAACTTGTGTGTTCAATTGATGGCCATCTTGAAAAACGAGCATCCATCTCAAGTTGATGACGAGACACCATACGAAACCGAAGAGACCTCTGAATCTGACGCCATGTTGTTCGACTCGGCTTTGGAAGTCTTGATCGCCTTGGCTATTCAATTAGGCTCTGATTTTAACAAGATTTTCCCACCATTCAAGGATATTTTGTACGAGTCTATCAGTTCAAAGTCCAAGAACAAGAGAGTTGGTGCTGTTGGTGGTTTGGCAGAGATTTGTGCTGGTTTGAAGGAGCACAACCCATATGCCCAAGAGCTCTTGGACTTGTTCTACGACAGATTGGCTAACGACAAATCTCTTGAGGTTAAGGGTAACGCCGCTTATGGTGTTGGTGTAATCATCGAGAACTCCACTGTCGATTTCTCTGCTAGATACCAACCTATTTTGGAGATGTTGTTCCATTTGAT
This sequence comes from Australozyma saccharicola, assembly GCA_030569455.1. Taxonomy (NCBI): domain Eukaryota; kingdom Fungi; phylum Ascomycota; class Pichiomycetes; order Serinales; family Metschnikowiaceae; genus Australozyma; species Australozyma saccharicola. Next base: position 19,256 of record JAJMKW010000008.1, read on the forward strand.
GAGCAAGAATGATGAACAAAGCAAGATTGACGATGTTGAGTCGAAGGAAGTTGTGGACAGATGTAACGCTAATGCTTGTGGATGTGTGGCTAGAATGGCCTTGAAGAACGAATCTGCCATTCCTTCAGTCCATGTAGTTCCTGCCTTGCTTAACCACTTGCCAGTAGAGTCTGCACCAGAGGAGAATCTTCCTATTTTGGAGTGGATTGTGAAGATGTACGAGAGTGGCAACGAGACAATTGTTCTGCAAAGTGAGCGTGTCATCCAAGTCTTGGCTGAAGTCTTCACAAAGGAGGCAGAGAGAATGAAGTTGGAGAGCCAAAGCACTTTGGGAAGAGAGGACGTTGATAAATTGAAACAATTCCCAAGCGACTCCTTGAAAGAGAAGGTTGTTGGCTTGGTAAAATTCCTAAGCGAAAAATATCCGGGTCCCGTTGCCTCGCACGAGATCTTGAAGTCTGTAATTGCTTAAGATGACCAGGGGTGTAAGGAACACGTAATATTTAAAACATTTCGTTAGACATAAAGTTTAGTTCAAATATATAATTATAAGATCATACCGCTTGTAAACTCTAATCAATAATAGACTTTTGATCAATTTAAGTGTCAACTTCTCGATGAAACATACTGGATATAATGCAAGTAATACACACACCACTGCATACATGGGATAGTATGCACTTCAATTTGTACCCAAATAGGTATTTGTAATTTAATTTGAAACATTGACCATGACACTTATTAAAAGTCACCGACGAGCCATGAAGATTGTGTGATTAATCTTCCTTAGGCACTAATGACAGACGAGATCGATTTAACAGGGATCCTATTCATTGTCTTCTCAATTTTAGCGTTCATCGTTCTTATCCCTCCTACAATATACCATTGTATAAACAAAAATATTCCAGCCATCAGTCTCATGATCTGGTTTGCTTACATCAATCTTGTTGGTATTATTAACGCCATAATTTGGAGTGGGAATAATTACGTAAATGTGACAAAAGCACCAGGATATTGTGATCTTACGGTGAGAATTACCAGTGGAGCAAATTTGGGTCTTTTGTGCGCAACAACTTGTTTGATCTTTAACTTGTACATGGTCATTTCGGCTAAAAGTTACAAATTCTTGAATGCCGAGTCAAGCACTAAGAAATTAGTGAATGTTATTATGTGTTGGCTCAATCCAGTCATCGTGATGGGCGTAAGTATCATAGCGCAGTCCGGTCGATATGCCATCGTAAAGTATCGCGGCTGCATAGCCATCTATAACTATGGAATTATGTCCATTGTCTTGAGTTCCTTATGGAATGTGCTTTGGGTATTTGCTGCTGTCACTTTTGCTACCCTTGTCATCATAGAATACATTCGCAAGAGACGTGATTTAAATGATCTTTTGAAGTGTTCTAATTCAGGGCTCAATACCAGAAAATTTGCAAGACTTATCATATTTAGCATGATCATCATTGTTGTTTTGTCACCGGTTGTACTTGTCGGGTTTTATTATGATTTGGTCAACGCCTCCCGGTATAAAGACAGCGTTCACATCAATGACCCCGGCTGGAACAATATCTTTTACATTAACGGAGGGGCAAGATCTATTGTTCAAAGGCTAATTGAGATTGTTCTTTCTTTTTGCGCATTCTTTCTATTTGGCCTCGGAACTGAAGCCCTCAACATGTATCGTAACATTTTCACTTCAATCGGTCTCATTAAGAATAAGGAGGTAATCGATTCTCCAGATTTGGAGTTTCAGGGCTTGAGAAAACATTCCTCAATTAAATCAATCACTGACGAGACACTGGGCTCGGAAAATTGGTTTGGACCTTCTGCTTGTGAACGATACATCATTTCAACGACTAGAGAAGACAATCTCCCAATAAATCAGTCTCCCACTATTCAAATGGTCCAAGGATCAGAACGAGGTTCGAACTTTGGTCTCGGAAGGTTTGGAGAAGTCACTTCCGAACATAAGTCAAAGAGACATTCTCTCTCCTCTAGCAATTAAACAATATATTTCAAGCTTTTTATTTCAATGAATTTTTTACTCTTTATCATGTATTGTAATTAAAGCTATTTAAAAATAAGCGCCCGGAATTTTTCATCAAAAAGCTTCGAATCAACCTTACCTTGTGTCTCTCGCATGGCAATACCAATTAAATACTTGATTGACAGATGCTTGCCAGCTATAATCTTATCGACCGCGTCCTGATTATTTTCTATAATTTCCGAACAAATTTCCTCGACAGCGCCTTCAAGCTCGGTACTGTCACCTTTTGCTGTGTTTCTGAGCTCAAAATGGTCGACCATTTCTTCGGTAGACATATCTTTCGTATCTGCAGAGGGCTGAATGAGCTCCAGGAGCAATAGTTTTGCTGAAGTTGAAGTAATTTCCTTCTGATGTACCATTAAGACAAGAGAAGTGAATTTCAGAACAGGAATTAAAGAGAAGTCCGGCTCGAGCTCTAACTTATTGAAAGATCCCAATAGCTCATGAATGAACCAATTGTTAATTAATTTAGCAGGAATGTTGTGTTGACCAACGGCAATTGAATGCGCTTCCTCATAGTATTCGAGATGCTTGGGAGATTCTACCAAAAATTTCGCGTGCTTTTTCTCAAGATTGTATGGAGTTTGCCTTAGCCTATGGCACACAGCTTCTGGAAAACCGGGAAGCTTGGCCCTTATCTCATCCGTGATATCGGGAGAGAGATTTACAAATGGTAATTCAATATCAGGAACATATCTATAGTCTACAGCATCTTCCTTGGACCGTGTTTTCACAGTCTTAGTGCCAGTCCATGATCTGGTTTCTTGTGATACAGGGATGTTCTCCTTCAACAGTTTGAGTTGTCTTTGGTATTCATACTCGGCAGCAGCCATAACCTCAGTAGTGCTACTTAAGTTCTTGACTTCGACTCTCTCGCCTCCTGCAACACTCACATTTACGTCACATCGCATTGCTCCATTCTCCAAGTCACCGGAGCATACGCCTAGATGAGACATTAAACCCAAGTACTTCTTAATAAATGCTCTTACTTGTAACAAATTTTCGAAATCTGGTTTTGTTACTAGTTCAATTAAGGGAACATTAGCTCTATTAAGGTCTATCGAAACCAGATGGTCATAGTCGTCATAATTAAGCTTAGCGGTATCCTGCTCTAACTGAATTTGCTCTATATTTATCACTTTGCTTGATAAAACGTCGTCATAGTCTTTATTTAAACTCAAATGTCCTCCTTTAGCCAATGGACGAAATCTTTGAGTAACCTGATATCCTAAGGGCTGGTCGATGTAGAAGTAGTGTTTTCTATCAAATGAAGAAATTGGATTCACAGTCGACTCTAGAGCAGTAGCAGCTTTTAGCGCTAATAGAAGTGCTTCCGGATTTAGTTTAGGAAAGGTACCTGGAAACCCCAAGTCAAAGAATGTAGTGTTAGAGTTTGGGGGACAGTTTGGCGCATTGATGGCCGGAGAAAACAATTTATGCTGAGTCGAAAGCTGCGTATGTATTTCCAATCCACATTTGAATGGAAAGCCGGGCTCGGGCTTCCATTTCAATAACTTCTTAGGTATCATAGGATGTTCATCTACTAGAATGTGAGATTATCACTGGAGTACAACCAATATGCTAAGTTGTAAAAGTCCGCCAAGGTAAAATTTAACATGGAGTTTGCAATGATATTTGTTTTGGAAATAAAATTAATTCTAATTCGTTTCGCGATTCCTTTGCTAGAAAACTGTATTGAATTGAATTCATTCTGTAAAAACCAATGCATTTTGTGATTTATGACAATGATGAGCAGGGGAATCGAAATTCCTAATAAACCCCGAAAATAAAAATTCGGCCGTCACTTAAAATAAACTTTTATGTTTTGGCATTTCCATCTTTCGGTATTTATGGTGTTACAATTTCAAACATGTGATAAGAATTCGAAATCTACGAACTGGAAGAAAAAAAAAAAAAAAAAAAAACAAATTGTGACATCACTAACAGTTATCATTCAATAATTTTTTAATTGAATCCAATGGATTATTTTCATACTATTAGGTAAGTCTGGCCAGTCACACAATATATGCAACTGGAGGACGACAATTTGAATCAATTGCTGTTCATAAAGCAAAATCAAGAAAATTGCCACGGTAGCGAATTAAACCATTCATTTGAGTGAACTCAACACTTTTTCGTTATTCCTAATTACGACCCACGGGGTCCCGCGGTAGGACTTACTTCTCATGAATCATTGACAATGAATTTTTTAACAAGGACTTCTCTGCAGCAAATGAAAATCAAAAAGAAATATTGAAATTATAATCCACGCCATATATATTAAATCATTCAATTAATTTTGTGATCATATAAATTATGCCTATTTACACAGCCAGCTACGCATAAGTTTATGGTGCCTGCAGGAAATTCCCTATCAGCAGAAAGCGCACTACCCCACAAGGGCGATAAGAATCTACAATAACATTTGCCTTCTTTATCGAAACACAAACACATAACAACAACAAGTACGTTGACAACCCATTTGAAAGTGGCTCGCTTGATAAGAACTCATTGAAATCAGCGCGTTATTATCATTAGAAGCTTCGATCCCCTTGAACTGCTGAATAATGTATCAGTGGCAACCCTGACTGTGGCGAATACTAACAACAAGAATGAGATCCCAATTCAAAGATGAAAACTCTTTTGGTATGTCTATCGAATTATATACCTCCCGCGTACTCAATTGATACAAAATACTAACTGTTGCTAGAGAAGAGAAGTTCCGAATCCGCTCGCATCTTACAAAGATTTAAAGACAGACTCCCAGTCATCTGTGAAAAGGTCGAGAACTCCGACATCCAGGAGATTGACAAGAGAAAGTATTTAGTTCCTGGCGACTTGACCGTTGGTCAATTTGTTTACGTTATCCGTAAGAGAATCAAGTTACCTTCTGAGAAGGCTATATTCATCTTTGTCAACGATATCTTGCCCCCTACTGCCGCTTTGATGAGCACAATTTATGAAGAGCACAAAGATGAGGACGGATTCTTGTACGTCCTATACTCTGGTGAAAACACCTTTGGTCAAGTGGATTTGTCTTCATTGGACTTCTCTGAGTTTGAGTAAGTCCTTGTTGAGAAGCTACACGTTTCAATCAAATCTTGTTAACTCAATTTAATGGACTGAGTCCATATTATTCTTCCACTCCTCTTTTCAATCTGCTTTGCTCCTCTTAAGTAATAAATATTATACATCCGAATACGCGAAAGAATTAGAAATATACTTTTCTTAGTCAATATTTGAATAATTGTCAATAATTTTGAGAACTTCAAGAGAAAATAAAGTTGATTAATACATATTTAATTAATTATAATTTAATTCGCCACTACTATTACATGGCCGAATCTGTGCTTCATGTCACGAAATTCAATTGCAATTTCACTAGAGCCAAGCAATTAATAAGAGGAGCCGGCCCTCTTCTTATGATAGCTAGTCATTCTTTTTCATTTTACTATGGACTGAAAGGTTTCTTACTTGGGCCTATTCAGCACAATTATGATGAGAGTTAACCTTCAGTGACTGAATCCGACTCAGTTTGATGAATTACGGTTTGATCTTTTTCCAAATGCAATTCAACCTTGTTGGATATCAAGTCCATCTCGGCATGGTGCGTCAAATATTGGTACAACAATGCCGTGAGATCTCCGGAATGCAAGGCACCAGCGTGTAAGGCGACAAGCTTTTTTCTAATCTCTTCGGCATTTGGCAATTTGAAAGTGAATCCAGTCAATACAGAGTCAAAATTGTGGCCAACTTCTGCACTAAGGTCCCGGTGGAGGAAGTCAGCGTAAATGTTAACGAAGTTGTTAAGAACTTTTTGAGGAACAGATCCGGTGGCCAGAGGAGCCTTCTCGAAGTAAATTACGTACGTTATATCCTGGTTGACCGGAATACGATCACCTGAGTACGTAAGGTCAGGAACGAAGACTGGCGCCTCAACTGATTGCAGGAGATGATGGAAAGGAGTGTCAATAAATGAAGCAGATCCAACAATAAGAAGACATACGACTGTAACTATGGCGACTTGAGCGAAACGCCTAAACAGGCAAAATTTGCTGAGAGATTCGGTCATTGGTTATTTTCTATTGTAGAAGGAGTTTTCTTTTGACAGTTCAGGAAGAATGCCTGATCTTTCGTGCAGGAAAGTTACCTTAATTTTTTCGCTGTCACAATAAGAATAAGCTTAATATCCGGTGAAGAATACTTTAAGTCGCGAAATTTTTTTTAAAGAAATCTCCAAAATTCACTTATTGATTTTGATGCAGTAAAATTTTTAACTTTTTAGTCAAAGTTCAGCTGTAAATGCGTTGACTTGGGTAGATGTGACTTTAATATCCCTCCTCGGGGCTCAAAATGGAATGACACAAACACAGAGGAAGATGAGCCTTTAGGAGTCATACAACACCTATAAGTATAATTAATAAATTTGCATTTTAAAATGTAAAGATGAGTTTGGATTCATTAAGATTATTGTAATGTACCAATTATGTCAATTTGCATCTATTAGTTTATAATCTATATTATGTGGCGAAAGTTAAGCCACGAGTTAAATAGAAAGAATGACTTAGGCGAATTCAGATTGTGAAATGTGATCAGAATTGCAACAATGTCTATCTAGAAATATTTAGCTGGTCACTGCCAATGTCTGGTATTTCGAGCATACCTGCTCGACCTTCTCTCTCAAGTCAGACTTTCTCTTCTCATCACACCATGAACCATTGATACCGTTGAGTGCAATCTTTTTCCACTCAGCAACAGTGAAACCGAAACGCGTATGCACAGTTTTGTAGTTATCTAGGATGTAGCCGCCAAAGTAGGCTGGGTCATCTGAATTAATCGAAAATGGAACATTCTTATCGAAAAAAAGCCTGATAGGCAATTCAGATACATCGGAAACGACCTGAAGCTTAACATTACTAAGTGGGCACATGGACAACATGGTTTGATTTTCAGCTAAACGGGCCATTAGCTCCTCGCTTTGGTGAGAATTGACACCATGGTCAATACGTGAGACATTTAAAAGGTCCAATGAGTTGGAAACATACGTGTGGTCACCTTCTTCGCCGGCGTGTGCAGTTAAACCAACCTCTGGATGACGAGACTTGACAGCAGAGTAACACTCGACGAATAATTCAGGGGGAAATGGCTTTTCAGAGGAGTCAAGACCCAAACCATGAATGATGCCGTTCTCAAAGTGGTGAACGACGCTGTCAATGGTCTCCAAACCGGATTGTCCAGGTAAATGTCTAAGTAAGCACATGATCAATTTATTTGTTGTTCCGAACTTAACATTGGCATCTTTGCAAGCACGATTGAAGCCATTAACGACAATATCAACATGAATGCCTCTCTCGACGTGACCTTGAGGATCGAAGAAGACCTCAGAATGCAAACATCCGTCATTTGCCGCCTTCTGAAAGTATTCCATTGCAAGTTCGTAGAAGTCTTGCTCTGTGATAAGAACGCTCATACCAATGTAGTAGTGGTCTAAGAAGTCTTGCAAATCAGCGAAATTGCTGTATCTTTCATTGCACGCTTCCACAGTTTTAGGAAAGTGGTCAGGGAGAACGATCTTGTTTCTTTCCGCTAACGAGAAGAGAAGAGCTGGTTCTAAAGTACCCTCAAGATGGAGGTGATGCTCACATTTGGGAAGTTCTTGCAAAAAACTTTCGAATTGAGAGCAGCACTTAAACGACATTTTGTGGAGAATTGATAGAGACTAATGTCAAAGAGATCTTTCGCGATGATCATCGCACACTACTGTAGAGATAATGAGAATCATACACTATAAATAAGTCTTAAACACGAACAAAAAAGTGAAAAGGAAGAAACCTTGATTGAATTTTATTAAAATTTTCTATTTTTTACTCCCCAGTTTAAATCGTGTCTTACAAACTCATCACAACGATTGTATAAAACGGTTAACAGTATCAGAGATGTCAATACGCAGGTACAAGGCGGCTGAAAACCGTTACTGCTGCCAGGATTTGCAGATGAATTCTATCAAATGCTTTCTAGCAGATTCTTCCTAGAAAATGTGGAGCCGTTTCAAATAACCACCATTATGTCTAACTAATTTTGCCAACCTTTATAGTAGAAAAAAGACGAGTGATTTCTTCCGGTATACGAATGAGCATCTAAAAGTTGAGTAAGTAGGAACTTCCCGTACACACAGATTGTAATGACTCAAGGTCCATTGTTCTGGAATTACCTTATTCCAATATATTTTTCGAGCTTTACTCGTTTCTCTTGCAAAAATTTCTCCGTCAAAGGCCGAAACACGAAACGAGGAAACCGTGCGGCATGGCACTTGGATCCACGTTGTCTACAGTTGTCTACAGTTTCCTTCACCCGCATGTCCTACATCAATTTTCATGACAAAACCAAAAGAATGACCATAGAAGGTCACTCATTTATTTAAAATAATATTAATGCACTCATTAAATGATTTTATGCCGCGTGTTCTGCTGCGCCCGTTTGTCTTCAAATTATGTCCCATATCATTAGACTAGTGTCTTAAAATAGTACTATACTGCATGTAGTCGCCTGTTCCGATTCATCTCCTATATATCCTTCCAGAATACAGAGAGGTACAAGAAGTTTATAAGAGCAGCTAGAAAAGATATTGTCTTTATTCTGGAATTTCGAGTTTGATCCACGGAAAATTCATTTTCTTACTTCTTGCAAACATCTTTTCTTGTGATATTCGCGTTCTTATACAGCCCCGTACTTCGTCTTGTACGTAACTAACGGCTGAAACTCGTCCCCAGAGTTTGACGCATTCACCATCTGCTTCATCTCGAAAATATTATTCGATCAGATTAAAACGACGATTTTATAGTCAGTCCTAATTGAACAGTATTTGGCGCTTCTTCTTCGCTCAATCGCATCCCATATCTCCCCGATCCATCACGTAGATCATGGATCGAAACCTTCACCCTAACCCAGGCCAGACTGGAGGTACATACAATTACAGTAATGCCCATGGCCAAAGCCGGGACCTGATCGACTTTCGACATCCTGACGCAGTATATGGAGGTCTGGCCGGCGTTTCTACAGAAGATTTCCTCTCTTACTATGAGGATGGAACGCGACCCCTGGAGGGTTTTCACACCTCCAACCGCCCAAATACCGCTGGAAGACGTGTTCCTTCTCATAATGTAGGTGATCCATTTAATGAGCTGTACGAAATGGGCCAGTTCTATCCTGAAAATCAATATCAAGAATATTCCCCGTTTCAGCATCCAGAACAGCACAACAGTTTTAATCAAACCTTCGATCAAGCATTTGTTCCTCATACATACGATACGGACGACGAAGAGAAGGAGTTTGATCACAACATTCATTTCAAAGATATTCAAGGAGATCATTTCGACCTCCAAACTTTCCATGCCCCTGCTCCTGTGGAGGATGATGTGCAAACTGTTTACGACCATCTAGATTCTCCGTTCCAAGATGAAATTCCAGAGGTTCCAGAGGAAGAAGAAGTTCGCCAGAAGCCAAAATTTGGAATCGCAAATGGCCACAATGGTCATTTGGTCTTGGATTGTCCTGTGGCAACAGAATTGTTGACCAAATTTCCAGACTACAAAACTAATCTTCCAGATGGTGGCCTCAGTAGAGAATTCGCTTACATGAGATATACCGCTGTTACATGTGGTCCTTCCAATTTCTGGAGAGATGGCTACATCTTACGTCCAATCCATTATCCCGTGAGACGTCAGACTGAAATGATGATTGTCATTACTATGTACAACGAAGATGACATCCTTTTGGCACGTACATTGAAAGGTGTTTTTAAAAACATCAAGCATCTTGAGTCTAGGACGAGATCTCATGTTTGGGGTAAAGACTCATGGAAGAAGATCGTCGTGTGTGTCGTTAGTGATGGTCGTTCTAAGATCAACGAGAGAGCACAAGCGCTCTTAGCCGCATTGGGAGTATACCAAGAAGGTTTGGCTAAATCCAGAATTGATGACAAAAAGGTCCGCGCACATTTCTACGAGTACACAACTAGAGTCGGTATTTCATCCGTTGAGGATACTGTAAAATTGACGACCGAAAAGGTAGTCCCAGTTCAAATGCTCTTTTGCTTAAAAGAGCAGAATGCTAAGAAAATTAACTCGCACAGATGGTGTTTCGAAGCCATTTCGCAAGTCTTAGACCCCAACATTGTTGTTCTTCTAGACTGTGGAACTCAACCAAGCGGAAAGGCATTATACCACTTGTGGAAGGAATTTGACAAAGACCCTCGGGTCGCAGGCGCTTGTGGTGAAATCACTGCTTCCTTGAAGAAGCGTCAAATGATTACAAACCCTCTTGTCTATGGTCAAAATTTCGAGTATAAAATCTCCAACATTTTGGACAAACCAACTGAGTCTGTGTTCGGATTTATTTCTGTCTTGCCTGGCGCTTTCTCCGCTTATCGTTACGTCGCACTTCAAAACGATATTAGCGGAAGAGGACCGTTAGAAAAATATTTCAAGGGAGAGTTCTTGCATGGTAGTGGTGATCTTGACCCTGAAGACGATGAATATGAGCTTAAGCGCAACATGTTAAAAGAAGAAGCTGGTATCTTTACATCGAATATGTATCTTGCCGAAGATCGTATTTTATGTTATGAGTTGGTTGCAAAGAAAGGTTGTTCGTGGCTTCTTCGATACTGTAAATCTGCTCGCGCAGAGACAGATGTTCCAGAGGGTTTGGCAGAATTTATTCTTCAAAGAAGAAGATGGTTAAACGGTTCATTCTTCGCGGCTATCTATGCTTTGGTTCATTTCCCTAAAATATGGGGCTCAGCACACTCCATTGGGCGGAAGTTGTGTCTTCATATTGAATTCTTTTACCAATTCATTAACTTAATTGTGTCTTGGTTCTCCATTGGCTCATACTTTCTTGTTTTTCGTATCTTGACCACTTCTTTAAGCGCACCTGATCTTCATTTTGCACCAGGAAACATTCTTTCAGTTGTCTTCTTGTGGTTATATCTTGCCTCAATTGTCACTACGTTTGTGCTCAGTTTCGGTAACAAACCCAAGGGTACAGAAAAATTCTATATTGTCATTGTTCTATTCTTTGCAATTTTGATGGTGTACATGATCTTTGCGGCCGTTTTTATGGCGGTTCATTCCATCGATGTCTTAATTAAATCGCACACTGGGCTTTCAGTTGCCTTATTCTTGCAAAACGGTGAATTCAGGGATTTAGTTGTGGCTACCTCGTCCACCTATGCGCTTTATTTCATTGCTTCTTTCCTTTATTTTGAACCATGGCACATGTTCACCTCATTCATTCAATATCTTCTTCTCTCTCCTGCTTATGTCAATGTCTTAAATATCTACGCTTTTTGCAACATCGATGATGTTTCGTGGGGAACCAAAGGTGACACTGGTGCAAAGGATTTGGGTGCCGCTAAAGTTAGAGAGGATGGTACTTTTGACGTTAATATTCCCGTTCTACAAGAGGAAATTAATCAATCTTACCTTAACCAATTGGAAAAAATTAAAAAGCCACAAGAGGAAGTCAAGGTCAATAGCAAACCTTCTAACGAAGACTACTATGCTTTTGTTCGTTCTATGACGGTCTTGGTTTGGATGTTTTCCAATTTTGTAATTGTCGCTGTTGTGTTAGAGACTGGTGGCTTTAATCAATTCGATAATAGTCCCGCCGGTGTCGGAAAAGAAAACCGGTCTGAAATCTTCCTTACAGTAATTTTGTGGACAGTTGCTTTTATGGCAGCATTCCGCTTTATTGGATGTGTCACATACTTAATTCTGCGATTCTTTGATAAGTTCAGATCAAGAAAACGGAAGTAATTATTCCCTGTCTGAATGCACGGACTGCAGAAAAGCTCCACAAACTTTATATACAATTTCACATACACAACATATTGTTGTATGCCGGGCGATCTGCGACCTGCCATTCGCTCATCATACTGTTCTCTCAAAATAACAATATTGGTCAGGTCAACGTCCATAATATGGGATTAACTATATAATCGATTTAGCTTAATTATTGACACCATTATAGACTTGGTAAACTTATATATTCCAACCAAGTCGTGTCTCACACAATAAGTTTCTATCCCAATAAGTCATATTCCAATAAAGGAAATAATACTATTTCCTAAAGTAGAATATTATAATACCTATTCTTGTCTATATGTCATAATATCAGGAAAGCATTATCCTTATCCTTTTCTAGTAAAAGGTTAACTCCGAACGTTCTGATGTGTCGGCCCTTCACACCAGTACATCTCAACACATATTACCGCGACCTTTAAAGTAAACACACATATTCTAGAAAACAAGGTTCAAAAAATCTAGCCTTTGTCTTTCGCTTCAATAAAGGTCACTTAATCCCATCAATTCTCATAGCAAATAATGACATGAGCCGAAAAGCACGGTCTTCCGAGGTCTTGGAACAGCTAGGTGAGCCTCTTCCACTTCCATACATGGCCGAAATACCAAAACAGAGAGTAGAAGAAACACCAAATGAAACATTTAATTCATCTACCAACCCGCTTGCAGAGCAGCTAAAACGGCGCAAAGTTCGAATATCTAGTGGCGAAGGCCGTGGGGACTCTCCACCGGCATCGAGAGATAACCCCATAAAAATAAGACGTCTTCGACAGATAGAGGCCGAAATTGAACAAGATACAATATTTGACGAGATTCAACGTAAATTGGTTGTATTAAAACAAAAAAATATATCAAATCCTGACTTCATTTTAGACGAGAATGCAATTGAGGGTATCAGCAGATCAATAGATGATCTTCTAAACAAATACGATGAAAATGACATATTGGGTGAGATAGATCGACTAAGGCTCCAAGAGGGACCATTGTGCAACGTACAGCAAAACAAAAAGATATGGGCTCTTTTGATTATTGTCGCTGTAAGTGGCCTACTAATAACGTCATTTCTAGCTGGTCATTTCTCTTACGAATATTGCTATTACTTCTGCTAGTATTTAAAATTTTGAATTATACTGACTGATCGCTTTGTCATTTGGTTATCCTCTGGAGTCATGTGCGCTCGTAAAGCTCAACTATACTCCATCTACCATCTCAAGACTATTTTACTTCATTCCTTTTCATGAATATAATTGGGCATTATTCTATATCCTTCCATGTTTAACTATATACAAATTTAATTTGTCATTAATCTAAGTACTCCATTGTTTTTCAGTCATCGTAATCGTTTCTAGGAGGAGCAGCACTTTCTGATCTCATATAAAGATCAATAGCAGTAGAGAATACTGCAAAACCAGCGCAACCTAGTGCTGCTGCTTGTGGGCCTGCCTTAATGGAGAGTCCAGCGCCAGTTATACAGCCAGCTGCTACTCCGTTGTATATGTCATGCTTGGCTCTAAAACTCTCGATGGAACATTCAACACCAGAATAAATCATTCCAATATACCCAAAGTTCTTTGCACTACTCAAAGATCTTTTTCCCATGTCCGAAAACTGTAGTTTCATTTGTTGCTTGAAGGGCAACTCACTAATATGACTAGCAGCATTATTTCCAACCGGAACATCATAAGCCATGGAGGCCATAAACAAACCGAAGAAACCACCAAGCAAAAACCCGGATCCTCCTGCCATGACAGTCTTACCAGGACATGATTGCATAGCCTCCACCATCTTACGAGCACCAACTTCAGCCTGCTCTTCTTGACTTAGAAGGGCAAGAGGTTTCTCAGGCTCCTGAGGGCCAGTATAAATGCCGAAAACCATTATTTATGGGTTGTTACACAGGTTTTGACAATGTACTTAGAATGAGATCGAGACGATTCACGAGAAGAGATGGAGGGGGTTGGAGAAAACGAAAATAAATTACTTGATAAGCAAAATTTGTATCAAAATTTTCCTAATATTTTATTTAAACGGTTTATCTGCAATTTTTTTTTCTTTACTGTTTTTCATTGATAAGGTGTTTCTAAGGGAAAATACATTGACTACACTCTATAAGAGATCTAAGATGTCTAAAACCCTTACGTTCGTCACAGGTAACCCAAACAAGAGAAAGGAGGTCGTTTACATTCTTGGTGGGAAAGATACAGAAGAAGGATCTGTCGTTGGCGACTATTTGATCAAGAACTTGAGCATTGACATTGAGGAAGTTCAGGGCTCTATCGATGAGGTTACAATCCATAAAGCTAAGTCTGCTGCCGAGAAATTGGGCGGACCAGTCTTAGTTGAAGATACCTGTTTGGCATTCAACGCATTCAATGATTTACCAGGTCCATACATCAAATGGTTTGTGCAAAGTCTCGGTCTTGATGGAATTGTAAAGATGCTATTCAAATTTGAGGACAAGTCTGCTAAAGCTATTTGCACATTTGGATACTGCGAGGGCCCCGGCCAAGAAGTGAAATTGTTTCAAGGCATCACCCATGGCCTGATTGTTGATAGTCGAGGACACAAAAACTTCGGATGGGACTCAATCTTCGAGCCTCAAGGATTCAGTCAAACCTACGCTGAAATGGACAAGGAGATCAAAAACACTATTTCTCACAGATTTAAAGCTTTGGACAAGCTCAGAGCCTTTCTTCTCGAGAACTAAAGTAAGAGTCATTAGTTATAGATTTCTGAAGATTTTGTAATTATAGAGCCCTCAAAAGCATTTTTTTTCTTTTATATCGTCAGAATTTTATCACAAAGCAGAATCATTGAATAAATTCGAAATTCATTTATCATTTCTTGTCATGTATTATAATTTTTTCGCACGGTGAATATTAATGGAGGAGGCGTGCAAAATTCGGGAGCAAATGCACAGGAATATAAGTTCTAAATAATTATTAGTCTCAAATGCAGCAGATAACACGTAATGCAAGGGGAAGCTCTACGAAAACAAGCTCTTGACCTTGTTCACAAAGCCGCCCTTCTTTCTATTCTTCTGACCTCCCAGACTAATAACCGAGTACAAATTATTACTGCCAGAGCCAGTGCTGCTGCCATTCGAGCGAGTCTTGGAAACTACATTTCCAAACCCACCACGACCGACAGTAAATGACTTATTAGAGGCAACAGCGCTCAACTCAGGACTCTTCTTTACTTCATCGACATCTTGAAGCTTACGCGAAAGCTCAGGATCATCGTTATTAACCATATTACCAAATCCACCTCTACCGGTGGTAATTTTACTTGTAGTCAACTTGGGTGTGTTCGATCCTTGAGGAACGAGGTGGGGCGCAGGGGCTTCAGTGGACGATTTGATATTACCAGCACCACCGCGGCCAGTGGAATAGTAAAACTTCTTGTCTGCTTTACCGTCAGCTGAAGGTGTCTTCAGAACTTCTGGTTTGACTTCGGTGGCCTTGGCTTCACTTGATGTCATGGTTCGAATTGGATTGTGGGGAAATCAGAAAAGATCAACGCTCCGTTACCGATATACTTAAATAGAAAAAAAGACAGGTTTTGAGATCCTAGTTCTAAAGTTTGCAATAGGAGTTGCAATATTATCAAAAAAAGCTTCAAGAACGAAGGCAGTAAGGGAAGATGAAGGTGTTGCTTTATAGACTATTTGGGTTCCAATCATCGAACCCGCCAAATAAAGTCCGGCAGCTGCGCATCCCCATATCACGTGACGTTCCACACTTGTGCCATTTTGCAACCATAAACATTTTTTAAAAAAACGCATGAGAGGTCAGGTAAAATTAAAAAAAAAAAATAATTTATTAATTAGTTTAATCATCTTGATCTTCAATTACTAGGTAAAGAAGAGCAGCTATTGCAGAATCATCAAGACAATGCGCCTTGGCAAATGCCGAGAAACTATTGTAGATAGAGGAAGGGCGGTGCTTAGGTTTAAGCACTTTAACAGGAGATCCAGATTTCACAGTTGAAGGTGCACACTCATCTAATTTAGCATCTTCAGATCTCTCTGCCAAGTCATTGGCTACTTCTGTATCAAATTCGTTCAGAGTATTTGCCATATTTTCGCAATCACTCTCATTTTGTAGATATAGAGATGAACTGGCGATAGGCGTCCAACTTCGATCGATATTTTCAAAGCTTGAATCATAATTCAACGCCATGGTTTCATCCAACGGAGATTTGTCAATCGAATTAAAATGACCAATAGAGTTTCGATTGCTAGCCAGAGCCAAAGCAGATGTAGGAACAGCGCCTTGTTCCCACGAGATCAATTTGGTGGACATGACTGGTCTCCCATCTTTCGTCTTCTCTGCTAAAACTTTCCAGAGTCGACCAGCGACTGCTTTTATAACATTACTCAGGGAAGGTGAATGGCTGTCAACACGTACACCAAACTTTTTGGAGAAGCCTCTTCCTAAGCCATCCTTTTCACCAGTCTTTTTCGCAGATGCAGAAAATCCAGTAACATCAGAAGATAAAAGAAGTGAGTCTTTCACTCCGACTTCGGATTCAGCTTTTGCTTTGGAAGTAGGCATTTCGCCCATGTCTTCATCTTCTTGGTGACCAAAGATATCAGTAAATGATGCATCAGATGGTTGTTTTGAATGAATTGAACGAGGGCTCTTGAACTCAATCTCTGAAGTTTCAACACCTGGATCATTTGTCTCCCCAGTTTTCTGAAATCGGCCTTCGTTATTAACATGTGCCCTTTTTTTGGACTTCCTTGAACCCCAGACAGCGATCTGCTTACCTGTTCTTGAACCGCCAAGACTGATGCTTGAGGAGTGCCTTTTCAAATTTTGTTTTTGTTGACTAACATTCCAAGTAGTTTTCTTCGAAAGGTTAGCCAAGACACCGAAAGTATGAGAGTACAAATGCTTCCGACTCGAATTTGCCTCGGCGGCCACTTTGAAACCTTGAGTTATCGAAATTGAAGCAATACTGATAGACCTGGTGTTGAGTTTTGCGGCCGCTGTGCGATTTGTTGCAAAGCCCTGAATATGACAAAGAGGAAGGGAGGTTGTTCTAATCCCAGGACTTAAATTGGACTCCAACTTTGTAGGTATGTTATTTTTAGGACTTATACAAGTATTTTTACGAAGGAGCTTGTTTTCGTAGTAATTGCGAGGAACAAGAAGCGGAGGGGATTCTGAAGCAGGAGAGGCTGGGGCTTCCGCTGAGTTGAATCTTTGAGCCAGCTTCAAGACAGGAGAAACACGATCAGAAGATATTCTTGTATGGATTCGCTCATTAACTTCATGGTCAAATATGTCATCTAAAGGCGAGAAGCTCGGAGACCTTGGGGGTCTTAATGGAACCACAGGGAACCTAAGGCCTTTGACGTTTAAGTTTGGCCTCCTAGAGGGCGTATTGGTGTTAATACCAATAGCAGGCATTGATGAGTATCTTTTTTGCTTTGTTTCATGGGGCCTGCTGTTACTGGAGGTGGTGGTACTAGGACGTGGTATATTTTTCGTGCTACCTGTTCTCTCAGGACAAGCCGCCTCTGAATCTGCTTCCCTGTTTTCCTCATCAGAGTTATTTTGAGATTCAATGAAGGTGCTTAAGCGAATAGGGGGAGGTTCAACATACTTCACATCCATCAATGTTAAGTCCTGGTTTGATGACAGGTACCTATTGAAAATGGAAGATATTGATCGCCGTAAGGATTTCCAAGAGTCTGAAGTAGATTTAGCGCTCATGATTAGAATGAAAGTAGCTTTGGTGAAATGAAAGGGACGTGTAGCGTAGGATGTACTTCGAGTTGTTTCCAGGAGTGTTTGAGATTTGCAGCCATTTTCGCATTTGGAGTCTTCAGAAACAACCCTACTTGTGAACCAAATTTGACAGAATATTAGGTGCCCAATTAATCTAAATCTTTTTTTCTTTTTATATTTTGAAAATCAGTGAATTGATACACTAGTAGGATTTCATCTAATGTTAAATGGTTTGGAGTCGAGTCAGTAACGTTATAGCGCTAAGATCTAAATGAAAACAAAGCAAGATCGAAAGCCATTCAGAATACAAACAAATATCTATAAATTCTGAATGCAAAGAAAATAATTTTTCACATTTGAAGCGATATTGAGATTACACAATATCTACCAGTACTCCCCTTCCATGCCCACAAGCAATGAGATTCTCATAATGAAACAAACTAGCATTAAGTGAATATGAAGCAAAATCGCACGTACTTTGCAAACAGCCTTTTCGTTTAGAGAGAACAGTTCAATTTTTGTAGGAAATCATTTTTAAAAATTAAATCTGCTCTACACCTCATACGTAGCTGAGACTGATAGAATAAACGTAATACCAAACAACGAAACATGCTAAAAAAATTACATATCTTCAATGAAATTCCACATGCTAAAATATGTTTCATTAAAACTTCATGGTCTTTTTCGTCGTCTGACCTTACACTATCAACAAGCTCATATCGCTGAGCCGCATAGGATATATCGACATTGATTTCAGGGTTATATGCAGGCCACTTGGCCGGTAGAATCTCTTTCTATGGTACACCCGAAAACCATTAATTTCGTGCAAGCAAATACAGTATTTTACGGCTACTATAGATAACCAATTACAGGTCCACAGCAAATCCCATGTCAGAGACTGCCTCCATTCGGAACATTTGTATCAAGACATTCCTAATTGAGCAAATTACTTGCAGGTAGACGCACCAGAGAAGGATGGGTACCAACCTGCCCGATCCGAGTCCGCAAGAAATTTACAACGATGTATCGGGTATACATAATAAATAAACATAAGCAAAATAATTAGTGAGATATAGACATATTCGTTTTCAGGGTCTGGCTGAAAGCTCAAAGTGTGGTTGTGGTTAGTAGTCTAGCGATTTTTCAAATCACGAGTCGAGTCGCGTTGTGACTAAGGAGGTCTTCAACCTAGAACAATTAAACACAATCAGTCTACTGAAACCACGATTTTTTGGACTAATAAGATTTTAGAATAAAAGAGAAGAAAAATTCATATGTAAACGAAAAAACCATGTGTTTCTTGCATTCTTCCTCGTACGATTCTCTGATCGAAGCTATGAGTACTTACAACTAGGTTTAGTAAGACAAGTAATATGGCGTGCCTTATACACGAAAACAAAAAGAGATCAGACCCTGGTGCTTGAATTAAACTTAATCGGAACTCTAGATTTCGAAGTCTATTTTTAATTTAATTAAATAGTGTGTTCGATCATCTGAATATCTGCTTATTATAAACAGTGTGCTGGCTGGCAGAGGCACAATCACATGGACAATTTCGCTCAAACGAGAGGTAATTTCGTAAGATATTGCTTCAATCTACTTGCTGATCATAACTTTCACTATTTCACTTTAAATGTCGAGAAAAGAAGTCACTTGACTCATGATTTAGCTAAGAATTGAAACGCGTACCACCTTATAAATTGATTCGCAATTAAGCCTAATGAAGCAAATAGACACTAAGGTGCGCAATCGGAACAATTGCTGATACTGCATACAAACAATGATAAGCCCGCATATCCGGTATCTAAACTCACAGTTTTGTTACTCTGCAGTTCTCATCATGCATGACGACTTATTGTCGCATTTTTCCCAAGGCAACACCGCCACAATTGCAATAGATGCGATAAGCAAAATCACTCTGCCCAGGGTATAAATACGCCTTATTTCCCTTCTCAACTTTCTTTTTTCAACTTGCTTTTCACTCGCTTCGATAACTAAATACATACAACAATGAACTTCGTTAAGATCGTTACTCTTGGTGCTATCGCCTCTGTTGCACAAGCTGCCGCCAATGGTTCCAACAACTCCACCACCACCACTTTCACCGCTGGTGCTGCTCAGCCAGCTAACGGTGTCACTGTTGGTGCTGGTTTGGCTGCCATTGCTGCCGCTGCTTTCCTTCTTTAATTGGACTTATTTAATCAAAAGGTTAACCCTGAAGAAAGGGCCTTCTTATTTTATGTACAATACTGTTTAATATATGTTCTATTAATTTAATGATATGATTGTTTCGTAAAATATATTTTGTTGTCTATGCCAAATATCGTAATTGCAATTTGATTGAAGGGCTTGGAAGTTGGACGTCCTGTTAGTGAGTCAAGATTAGGTCTGACAGCTATTGGTTTCTCCTTTCAAACCGAGACATCCCACTATAATATTTGCAATGCTTCGAGTTTCAAACATGCAAGTTGAGTAATCGTTTCATTGCTGAAATCTATAAGAAGAAAACTAGACGAGTAAATGGATATGAGTACTGATCATACCGCTCGTCCCGAGAGAGCTTAAAACACATCTGGTAATCTTTCGACAACATAAGCGTGGCCACCTACACTCAAAAGTGGAATACCAGGGACTTTTCTGATTCTTCTTTTAAGATCCGCATCATTTGTGGCAACAATGTAACATTTGTGTTGCATGACTCTATGAACTAAACAGTCATCCGCATATGTGCCACCATGCGAACAACTAAGTCTTTTTATTCTTGGGTCTTTGGCCAATTTGAGTGCAATACGATACTTTGGTCCTAACTTCTCCAACTCCGCCATGACACAGTCAGTAACTAGCGGGATGCATTTGGCATACAAGCAGTCCATAAGGCCTCTGACGATATCGATTTTCTTCTGGATGGAAAAATTGAAAAAATTTGTATCTATGAGGACCTGGTAAGGTGGTTTTATGGCTTCATTGTATTGAAAGAACAATGCTGATGACACTTGTGGAACGGAGCGCGCAAGCTCCGAATCTTGCTTTTTTGTTATTTTTGTATCCTTCTTTGGATCGGAACCCTTAATGGCACGCTTTGTTAGCGCGAACTTTCTGGTCTTTTTTGCCTTTCCCATTGTGTTTTATCTGGATCTCAACTACTCATCGCATCTTAAAGTATGATAGAGGCAATACACCCGTACACCTCGGTAAAGTAGGATGATTCCATGATTAAGTAAGAACTGTAAAGAAGATTATTACTGTGTGAAAAAATTTAAAGTATTGAAAAGTATTACAATAATACATAAAAATTAGTTAGCAAATTACCAAAGATCATATTCTGTAAGAAGTGGCACAAGTATTCGAACAAAGATCTTACTCTTGAGGAATTAAATCACCCGACTCTGACCAAATTTCTTGTGGATCGAACAGCTTTTCTTGGTCACGTTTCCAACTGTAAATCCTTTGATTTCTGAGATCGAATTGAAACACCCTAAGTCTACGTTTATAGTCTGTGTCAAGACGAGTGTTTGCAGATTCACCGATCACTCCAGAGTAGCACAAGAGAGTCTTTTTCTGTTCAGTCTCGTCCCAAATACAAGCGTCGTTTTCATGCTCGTGGCCAACACCGACAGCCTTATATCCAGCCATTTTAATGTCCAGCAAGATCTTTTTGTCGGTGGCAGTTATCAACTCGTGCTTCTCATTATAAGAGCCGATAAGCTTAACTCTTCCTTCAGGTCTGAAGTTGGGGAGTGGATGGTGGAAGAAAAGAAGCTTCTCTTGGACTTTAGGATTCAAATTGTGATTTATACGGTATAGATAATTTGCTTGAGACTCATCAATCTTATCTTCTGCAGAGTCGAGATAAGTTATCATGGCCGCTGGATTTGAAAGATCGAGAGCATTGTAGTCTGGGACGTCTGTACTCAGAAGTTTCGGAACTTCGAAGATCTTGATATTTCCATTTGTTAAGCCGTGGAGTCTGGAGTCAAGGTCCTCGAGTTTATTGTTATAGCAACCTGGCAATGAAGATATGAAGTTCAAGACATTTAACTTGGTAAATTTTCTACGTGAGTCGTAGTCAGAATTTCCGAAAGCAAACACAAAAGGAATTTGTGCCTTCAATATTGGGGCAAGGGCTTTAAGAATAACAGATTCAAAATGGAGGGAACGATTGAAGTCGATCATGTCACCAGTAATGACAATGAACTTTGTGCCTTTCTCTTCTTCAATGGCATCTCTTAAGAAGTTAAGAGTAATAAGGTCGAATTTGCACTTGTCAAAACATGCACCGGTGTCTTGACCGATGTGTAAGTCACTTATTTGTAAGACCTTCATTGAAGGGTCAGAAGTCACGAAGATACCATTTTTCTTCAAGATCATATCGAATTCTTGCTCTGCATTCATAATGGACATCTCTTGGTTGACAGCGATACGCAAAACGGAGATTGTGCAGTGGATTGATTGTTTTACTGGTAAGATAATAGCAGCAGACTCGAACTTCCAATGCGGACGATAATCAGTCAAATCTTGTTTTCCGTACAAAATGTTTAAGTCACGAACAATGGGCGCGTGCAATTCAAGTGTTTCGAAGTAATTGATCCACATATACGCGTTGGAGTATAACCTCTGCTTCTCCCATTTTGAGCCCTCGAGGCCGCTGGTTGGTGGTTCACTGTTATAAGTGAATGTGACGTCAACAACAAATCTTTTAGCTTCGGCACCCTTAGCCTTTTCAACATACATGTAATAATTAAAGGGAGAGAATCCCTCTTGAAACAAGTTAAGTTTGGAGGGCATCTTCTCCCAGTAGCTGAACTCGTGAACTCCATGAGGTGCTCCACAATCAAACCCTCTGAGGCAACGGACGATTCTCACGTCAGTGACAACTTTATTGGAGCTGATCGTGTCAATAGTTGAAGAATAGTAATGCACCTTCTGATGAGGGTCCTGATTCTTGTAGTCTATGGTAATACCCTGGCCTCGAATTGTATGAAAGGTGACACCAAACAATAGTAGCAAGAATGCCGCGTAGTGAACCTTACGATTCTTCACGAAATAATTAAATTTATTCATTGACGACATCTTGGGATCTATGTGGCTCTTAGTTGCAGAAACCGTTTCATCAAGGTTGAGGATCCGATGCAGGCAGACTTCCCCGACGGGGAGTCTCAGACACGTCTGGTTCCTCGACTGCAAACGCTTTTTCCAATTCCGGATTGATTCTAATTTCAATTTTTAAATTTCCTGGAATTTTTTCAGACGAGAAAGGATCAACTGAGTCGCTTTGAACCTGTTCTTGCTCGTTGTCAATAACTTCGCTTTTGCGAGTATTAGGAGCGTTATCTGAAACAATATTCTGCTCCGGAATTATTTCTTCAGCATCATCCAGCTCTTCAGTTTTACAAGCGCTTAATTCTAGTTCTGTAGAGTCCAAGCTTATGAGAGCTTCGGAATTTCTTCGCATGGCTGACTCCTCTTCTGGGTTCGATTTCTCTATAAATTGGACGCGACCCATCGTGCTAGCCTCCGCATACATTAAAGTGATAACGTGAGGACCTATTCTACTCACATGTCTTACTATGTCCCTTAATTCATCGAAATCGATAGCTTCGTAGTCTTCCATCTGTACCCAGCCACTTGTCTGGCGAATAAAATATCTGCTTTCGGAAATAATCACTCCGATCAAAATGTAAGGCTTAAGAGAAGGAACAGCCGCCACTACCTTGTCGAACAGGCGAAGTCTCTCCGGTGATGCCTCTTCTTTGTATGCTGCCTGATTCTTTATTTCATTATCTCTGGCTAATTGTAATTGTGAAAGAAGAGACAGGATATCCTCGCTTGCTCCGTAAGACCCACCTTGTAGTGCATTTTTTGTTGTTTTTAAGATTTCATCAATGCGCTTTCCCTCGAAAAAATTCAAATCCAAAAGATGGCGCGACAGCGCTTGTTGCGATAGTTGTGCTCTTTTTATGGTTTCTATCTGTTCCCGAATGGCAGCCTCACATTTGGCACTGTAAATTTCAGGGTAAAAAATCTCTTCCAAATTAAAAGGCGTTGTATACGATTCTTCGTCACACAAAAGTTGGTATGTTACTAAAGGTGCAACAGAGTGATATTTGACAACCCCTAGCAATGAGAAGTCCTTCTGCCAGAATAGCTCATTCAAAGATTGATAAAGCGATGGATATCTATATTCAGCTTCAATTTCCAAAACTGCTAGACTTTTGTTGACATCATCCTCCGAACTCTCGACGTAACTTTCAAAAAGGGACTTCAATTGGGGAACTGCATCCATTAGCTGGTTGCACATGTTCAACACAACCTCTTCATCCATGTACTGATAATTAGGTTTAGTTGGTAGAGTTTCACTAGATGTATTTGCATTGACGTACCATCTTTTGCTCTTTTCGAAGTTATTAATGAAATACACGATTCTTTGTAACTCTTTAACCATATCGGAATCTTCTTCAGCTTCTAAAACAATTTTGGAAAATGTCGCGTACGAAGATAGAATAGATAGAATGGCTGCCCAACATTTGTTGCCTGAATTTTTGTTAAGAATCACAGGAAAGATGTGGCTAGCATCCTTGACATTCACAGGATAATTGATATTAGAATCCGAATCCAGATCATCACTATTCATGCTTGCAGCTGCGCTTGAGCTGGCGGTCGTTCTTTCCTGGTCCTCAATATGAAGCATTTCGGTTTCCACCTCATCCATATCCTTTATCGTTGTTTCATTTGCATCCCATTCTTCTGTAAATCCACTTGAGGGGTAGTCTTGGTAGAATGAGCCCTCTGTGTTTCCAGAAACTGCCTGAGATCCTAAAATTTGTGGAACTTCCTCGGGGTTACTTAAGGAAACCGTTGCCTCAGAAGGTGGAGGTGGAGGTGCACTTCGCTCCGGCAATGCTGGCTGTAGGGCTTGAGGCTCTCCGAACAAATGAGCAATTGCTCTTGTTACATCGTTTCCTGTTACTCCCAAAGCGCTCATCGCTTGTTCACGGGTAAACCCCATCTCTATGAGGGTGTCTACGTCTGGATTGGAAGACATCAGAGGTCTATTCGAATGGGAATTGTTGTGAGTCAAATTAAAGGGAAGATATGTAAATTGACCTTGATAGATAATTTGGGACACTCGGAAGTCTTAAGCACAATTTGTCCTACTTCACCGTCACAACGTTTGTAGATCGTGTGTGAGCTGGGGTAATAATAGGTCTAGTCAAGGGGTAGATAAGCTTGTGCACAAAAAGTCAGCAAGTACGAAAGATTATGAGGCATTAGCTTATCAAAACTGGATAGAAATCCATATATTTCTAATTTATTAATTAAGTGATCTGTTCACACTCACCATTTGTTGTATTGCATCAGCATAAACGACAAGCCACATGAAACAATTGAATTAACTCAATAAATAGAAAAAAAAAGTTAAACTCAATATCAAAAGTGATGTGTTTCAGTTTGTTATCAGTCTTATCTCTCAATACTCACACTTTCCAAGCCAACCAATCTAGCAAATTATTCGCAAAGGAAGTATTTTAATAAATTTATAAATCTTATTCTCAACGCATTAAATGGCATGGCATGCCGAAGTCTTGAGTGATATTTATGGTAGCCTTACAATGTATATCTTTCCCCATCTCACAAGTCCTTATTCGTAGCTAAACCAACTACTACTACAACAATCTAATACAAAAGGTGTGCATTACTTATAAAAGCCGAATCTCTCAATCTGAAACTAACATGTCTGAAGCAAATGCTATTGATGCATCAAAAGCGGAGAAGCTCCGACTTCGTCAGGAGAAATTAGCCAAATGGAAGAGTAAGAAAGCATTGACTCCAACAAACGAAGAACCCTCTAGCATCACTCAAGCAATTCCCAATGAATCAATTAATGAAACCAACACAAGTCTGGACCTAGATATCAAAAAACTTGAAAGATTGAAGAAGCTTGAGGAGTGGAAAAAGAGAAAACAGTCTCAATCGAATAAACCATCAGCCCTGGCACAAGTAACCTCGGGACAACGTTTAGAAGCATGGAAAAAGAAGCGAACAGAAGTATCAGGATTTAAAGCTTCGCTTCTCTCGAAAGTCGGGCCCACGATACCCAAGAAAGGCCGCGTTCGCAGTGATTCCAGTCTGTTGTTTGGTGACAGAGATGATGAGGATGAAAGCTTACCTCGTTTCAAGAAGCCTAATTTAAATAACTCCGATCATATCGAGCTTAATTTACCATCTGAGGAGAATGTAAAGGACTCCATTGACGAATTCCTTGGGTCATTGGAGGCAAACGAACATGAGGCTAACAATATTGAGAACTCACAATTATCTGCCGAGGATTCTGAACTGGATACTCTGGATGTAGATGAGCAGCAAAAATTAATTCTGAATAAAATAAAAAATCTACAGAAAGAGAAAGCTCTTCTTGCGGTGGATCACAACCAAGTAGAATATATTCAATTCAGGAAGAAGTTCTATGAAGAGCCGGAATCCATCAGAGGTCTCTCCGACGAGGAGATTCAGCTTCTCCGCCTTTCAATGGATGGAATAAAAGTAACTGGGGTTAACGTTCCCGCGCCTATTTGGCAGTGGGAGCAGCTAGGTTTGTCCTCGCTTGTGGTGTCAATTCTAAAGGATCAGCTTAATTTTGAAAGCCCGACTTCAATTCAGTCGCAGGCATTACCAGCAATAATGTCGGGGCGCGATTTTTTGGGAATTGCGAAGACTGGATCAGGAAAGACTTTAGGGTTTATGCTTCCACTACTCAGACATGTTCAAGACCAACCTCCGCTAGACAAGGGGGATGGTCCCATTGGAATTTTGTTAACCCCCACAAGAGAGCTAGCTCTTCAAATTTTCAAAGTTCTCGCCCCTTTTGCCAAGAAATTGTCGATTACCACTGCTTGTTGTTACGGCGGCTCTTCAATTGAGCCGCAAATTGCTGAGTTAAAGAAAGGCGCACAAATCGTCGTAGCTACCCCGGGAAGACTTATTGACTTATTATCAGCAAATGGTGGAAGGATTTGTAATCTTAAACGAGTTACTTATATCGTACTTGACGAGGCTGATCGAATGTTCGACTTTGGTTTTGAGCCGCAAGTAAACAAGATTTTCTCGCAAATTCGCCCTGATAGACAAAGCATTCTCTTTTCAGCTACATTCGCCAAAAAAATGGAAATGCTTGCAAAGTCAATTCTTGTCGACCCAGTTGAAGTTATTGTGGGTGGAATTAGTGTAGTACCACCAGAAATTACTCAAAAGGTTATCTTTTTCGAATTGAATGGGGATGAAAATGAGGAACAAGTTTCCAATCTTAAGTTCCAGGCCCTTCTTGAGACACTTTCAATGTATCCTAATGTAAAGAAACTTATCTTTGTGGAAAAACAAGATTCTGCCGATAAATTGCTAGTCAAACTTCTAGCACATAATAATGCCAGTGTGGCAATTCATGGCGGAAAAGAGCAAATTGATCGTAAGTACGCAATTCAAGAGTTTAGTGATAGTAATAGTGGCATTGATATCATGCTTGCAACCTCTATTGCAGCCAGAGGTCTAGACGTCAAGGGTCTTGAACTTGTAATAAATTATGATCCGGCAAATCACATGGAAGACTACGTACATAGAGTTGGTCGAACAGGCCGGGCGGGTCTGAAAGGAGATGCGTTCACGCTAGTTACGTCGGTACAAGAGCGTGCAATAACAGATCTCGTCAAAGCTATGAGGCTCAGTAAGATTCCTGATGATAAAATAGACAGTCGACTTGTCGCCATAGCTGATAAATTTCTCAACAAGGTTAAAGAGGGTAAAGAAAAATATAGATTTGGATTCGGTGGAAAGGGTTTGACCAAGCTTGATGAAGCGCGCAAAAGCCATCAAGTCATGGAACGAAGAGCTTACGATGCTGAGAACAACTCTACAGCAAGTTCTCCTGCTGCAACCTCTGCGATTGCGGAAAAGAACGAGAAATCTCTTGATTTACCAGAATTCAACATTATCGAAGGTAAAGCTGAGGAGACCAGCGGTCCCGATAAGTGTAAATTTCATTCTAGAATTACAATCAATGATTTGCCTCAAAAAGCGCGTTGGGTCGTTGTCAACGCAGACAATCTTGCACAAATCATTGAATCTACATCGACTTCCATCACTAATAAGGGACAGTACTATCCACCTAATAGTACAGTTCCAACTACTATTAAAAAGGGTGGTCGGGAGGTTCCTGCGCCGCCTAAATTATATTTACTTGTTGAAGGTCTAACAGAGATGGCAGTAAAAGAAGCAAATCGAATGATTCGTCAGAAAATGATAGAAGGCTTAGAACAAGCAGGTTTGGATGATAATGTTGCACCCACTGGGAAATACAAAGTATAATGTGAGACCATTATGTGCAGGTGCTAAACACCCTCGGTAAGCTCATATGTGGGGAAACAAATACACAAGCTATAAAGATTACTACAAATCACATTAAATCTGTCTGAAAAAAAAACTCTTTTTATCTTATTTATTCTATTGAATATTTTTGGAACGCGTGAAAATTTAGAAAGCAAATCCCATTTGTTGACAATAATGACTACTGATATCTCAAAGCTCTCAAATGATAAGTGGCTTGTGACTGAAGTCGAAGAAGGCTTCTTCCATGTCCAATACAATAATCCACGTACTTTGAACGCTTATTGTGAGGAGGATTGGCGGGAGTACCAGAACATTCTAACTACATTAGACTCAGATCCCTCCACCAAAGTAATCTTCATCTCGTCTGCATTTGCGAAAGCATTTTCGTCAGGCCTTAACTTGAAAGCTGCAACGGAAGTGATGAAAGGAAAAGAAGAATGGTCATATGCATCTAAAAGAAATTTCATGTTTCAGCATATTCGTGAGTTCCAAGATGCCATCTCTGTGCCAGCAAGAATGAGAACCCCAACGATTGCATTGCTTAACGGAGTATGCTATGGTCTCGCGCTTGACATTGCTGCAGCATGTAGCATTCGAATTGCTACTCAGGATGTGAAGATGTCAATTCGGGAGATAAAAATCGGAATCGTTGCTGATATAGGTTCCTTGCAGAGGATGACTAATATTGTCGGCAATAAATCGTTAATGAACCAATACGCTTTGACCGGAAAAATCTTTGGCGCACAAGAAGCTATGAATATCGGTTTTATTAGTGATATTGTACAATCCTTCGAGGAAGGGTTGGAATATGGCCGTGAGCTAGGTCTGTCTATTGCCGAGAATCCATCTTGGGCTATCAAAGGCACAAAAGAAAGCATTCAATTTATGGCTGATGGCGGTTCAGTGGAGCAGGGCTTGCATAATATTGCAAAGTACAATTCCCATTACCTTGTCGGTGGTTTTCCTGATGAAGGCCCAAAATTATAGTTTTTTGAGTTAATGATATCCTAGTATGAATATGATTATGACCTTTATATCTTATTTTTTAATCTATGGTGATTCTAAATTTTATTTTCTTGTCGAAATTGATTTGCA
The DNA here is from genome assembly GCA_030569455.1 of Australozyma saccharicola. Taxonomy (NCBI): domain Eukaryota; kingdom Fungi; phylum Ascomycota; class Pichiomycetes; order Serinales; family Metschnikowiaceae; genus Australozyma; species Australozyma saccharicola. The sequence goes on from JAJMKW010000008.1 coordinate 48,373, forward strand.
ACTAATCTTCTGCTTGATGACTCACGTGACGAATGATCGAAGAGAGAATATACACTCCTGAAAAAATACAACTCCATTTGACAAAAACTAATAAACCTTTTTTCCAATACACAGCACATAACCGCAAATGGTACCTAGTCTAGGCAAAATTAAATGTCCCCTTCAACATGCTCTGTCTTTGTCGCGGTCTTTTTCTTCTAGTAGAGCCCACAGTGTCTCCCTGGCCATGAGTATGAGTCTTGAGGATGCAGCTGGACTTTCTGACTTTAGCGATGTTTCCCCAAAAGCAATAGATTCTTTTAAGGTGTCCAAGCTGCCTCGTACTATCACTTTAAGGCATTTAATGGCAGTGTCTCCTTCTCTGGATATTGAGGCAACTGTTATTAGAGCTTCTGAACCCAAATCTAAGACTCCAGGACTTTCAACACAGGTAAAAGAAAAAATATATTCCATGATTCAAAATAAGCAACTTGAAGGCTTAGCAGCAAATCTTGCTTCCTGGACACACTCCACCCTGACCGTGCAGTGGAGTTCTGTTCTCTCCCACAATGAGCTTTCTTATATAATAGGTCTTCTAGTCGACTACCAAAGCGGACTTCTGAAACAGGCTGCTGCCATTAAGTCTCTGGAAAAGAAGTCGAGTGCTTTTTTACAAGCTTTTAAACGAGCTCACCATGTCAAAGACCTCATAAGGGCGATTTTTGCTAATCTTGTTAACGCCGAAGATCACTTGTACTCCAAAACACGAAAACAAAGCGATTTTCTTTTATCCCCGAAAGATTACGAAAACATAATATCTCTAGAACTTAATAACGGAAAACTAGATTTGGCATCTCAGTGGTTTAGACATATGGAAATCCAGCATCCAGAAGGTGCCCATTTCAAATTGATGACTCGCAGACTTTGGCTCTTGAAATTTAAGGTTTACGGTGGAGCACAATCGTCATTGTGGGTAATTCCAAAACCTGATTTGTATGACAGCCAGATTAAACCTAGACAAGCTCTATTGAAATCGGAAATGCCGTGGATGCAAATATGTGACGAGTTTTCGAAATACCAGGCACTTCTGCTGGGTTTCAATAACAGTATTTTTGATAACGAGATTGTGTGCTCTATGATCAAATCTGTTGCTTACTGTAAAAATATCAGACAAGTATACGGCCTTATCCAACTGAACTGGGGTGTTCTTCCAAACGGCAAAATGGACTCAACTTTCACTAAACCTTCCCGAGATGACCCTCTTTACCCAGATACTCGTGTATTGACTACCGTAGTGCTGTCACTTATTTTCAATGAGGATTTCCGTTCGGCCTTAGCTTACATTAATGGATTCCAGGACAATTACGATATTGATCTCCAAGACAGCAAGCTTTTTTGGGATCAGATTTTCAGATGGAGCGATTTGAAGACTCGCTTCAATGAATACAGAGCTCTTCATGTATTTCTTAGGGATACAGGCTGTACTGCAGTATCCGCACCAACTAGCTCTTCTCAATTGTCATCTGTCTTGCATTTGGCTCAAAAATCACCCGAATTTGACTATGAAGGATACTTACTGTTTGTTAATCGTTTGAGAGCCAAGCGTGAAGGGCTTTTGAAAGAGCTATGGAAGTGTTATCGGGAGAGCGCTCCGGGATTCTCCATTCGGCCATACCAAACGTACTACAGGCTCGTTGAAGAAAAACCCGAGGAAAATGAATGCTACACTCTTTTAACGGCTTTGGCAAGAGAATCACATACGTATAGTGTATCTGAAGAGTCCTACAATAGCCATGCTTCCGAGTTTACGACGAAGAAAATCGATAGTTTATACAAAAAGACGATCAAATTATTATTAGACTTGAAGGGAGAAGCTGGCGTCTCCTTGGAGTTAGCTCCAATTGTTGCGAAATGGAGTCTTACCGATGAAATGCGGGCTTCCTTGCAGAATTGGTTAGTTGAAAGAGAGGAGCATTATGCCACAATTCAAAAAATGAAGGAGATGAGAAAATTCATGGAAGAAGAGCAAAATAAAATTCTAGACGATCAAGAGAAACTCTTGGATCTATTCAATTAGAATATCTACAATTAAGGCGAGAGATCACTTTGACATATTTACATCAAGCGAACTTGCCCCTTGCATTCACGAGACACTAAGACCTATTAAACATTCACGACCCACATACATCTGCATAATACAAAATTTAAGAACCTGATAATCAAAATCATGTAGTCAATCCATTTTTTTCAAACGAAAGAAAAAAAAATTATTTTGTCTTTACGTGAGTTAGTCCCGCGAGTAACACGTCCCACCAAGTGGTGACCTGCACATAGCTAACCCGCAGTGGACACATAACTTTCAAATTTCTTACAATCTGATATCACTAACTACATCAAAATGGCTGAGGGTTTAGAAAAAATCGCAGAAGTTCCTGTTGAGTTCTTCAAGGAGGGCTCCATGTTCGTTAAGAAGTGCCAAAAGCCAACCAGAAAGGGTATGTAATATGCTAGGAGCCGTGTTAAGTACCAGCATTCGAAAGACTATGAATGGAGAGGTATAAGAGAGCAGACATGAAGATTGTCTTTTTCTTCTGAATTCTTTGCTCTATACGCATCCTTGCTTCTTGGGATGCTTCAACTGGGCCGTTTTCTATTTTTAATCGGATAAGAATCTACGGTCTAATTGCTTTCCTCTCCACAATAGATCTAAGGTCCCAATCGATCACAGAAATTGTCTCCAATATCACTATTTCACTCGTCTTTTTACTAACCATCAGAATACCTTAGCATCATCAGAGCAGTCGGTGTCGGTTTTGTTATGATGGGTGTTGTCGGCTATGTCGTCAAGTTGTTGCACATTCCAATCAGATACTTGATTGTTTAAATGTTAAACCTTAATGTATAATTCTTCAGATGAGAAAGTTGTAGAGTTTGTAGACTTCGATTGTCCATTGAGAGATCGGGGTCTACTCTTTTTTGAAAGTTCAATTATGGCTTGCATTAGCATTTGCTCAGACTTAAGCAAAATGATTCGAGTACAAAATCAATTTAAGACAGACACATTATAAAATTTTGCATTTACTCCCTTTTGAAATCATTAGTACTGCGACGTTGTTGTTTGGATACCTTTAGATAGAACTAGTGTTGCAAGATAGCGCAAAGAGCTCAAATCCTCCGTTGATTCAATGCAAATCGTCCAATATTCTCTAAAAAATACTCTCTAATATTCTAATGGCCTCGTTCCTTTTCAAACTCTGAAAGTTAATGACAATTCCAGTTGAGCTTTACGAATCTGACTGATCTCATCTGCTACTAAGCTATCAGACCAACGCCACCAACAAATCTATTTCATAAAATGACCTTAATTCAAATTCATCATATTTTAAATTGCAAAGTTGGATTAGCTTCCCACGGCTGAAAGCTGGCAATTATTTCTTGAAGCTCATCTCCATATGCGTCCCCATCTCTCCTGCATTATCTGCGATGGGCCCTAGTAGACTTACAGACTCAACTACCACAATTCCCTGAGATGGCCTTCGAAACGAGTGCTTTTGTCAAGAAATTGGCACATAACGATGCTGCTACAAGAAGTGCAGCTTTTGACTCTTTGTGCTCTTTTCTTACGTCCAAATCCCGTGCAAACCTCAGTTTCCTTGAATTGAAGAAAATATGGAAGGGTCTCTATTTCTCCATGTGGTTCTGTGACAAACCCATTCCACAACAGGATCTTGCCGGAAATTTGGGTAAGCTTTTTTCAGAAGTTGTTTCGGCGGGTCAGTTGGAGAAATTCCATCAAGCATTCTGGGCTGTGATCCTGAAAGAATGGCATTCAATAGACAAGTGGAGAATGGACAAGTACTTGATGTTGGTTAGAAGAGTTCTTAGGCATCTGTTGTTCCGTCTAGCCGCTGAGGATTGGTCTGAAGAAAAGATTGATCTGTTTTTGTCTGTCTTGAACGAATACCCATTAGGAGATGATGTCAGATTCCCACAATCATTAACTTATCACGTCTGTGACATTCTTCTAGATGAAATCGAATACGTTGTATTTAAAGATTTCAGGTCCTATAGTGAAGAGAATGATGCCGACGATGACGACGACAGCAATGACGAAGATAGCGAAGATGAAGATGATGAGGATGAAGATGAAGATGACGACGCGGATGAAGATGTTAAGAAAGATGGAAAAGAATCCACACCAACAAATTCTCTAAAGGATTTGTCCGAAGATGAACTTGCGGCCAAAAAGAAGGCCGTTGCAAATGCCACACCTATAGCGAGCTTGATTGCACCATTCCAAAAATTGGCACTTTCTGCTAAGAACAAGGCATTGAGGGCCAAAATTCAAGAGGAGATCCTTGATGACAAGAGATTGAAGCAATGGGGTGTTTTAGAAAATGATGAAAATGAAAATTCCGAGGACGAATGGACTGGATTTTAAAAGCATACTAGGAACTTGTATATTGAAGTAATACGTAATAAGAAGATTATACTTCGAGAATGTCAATTTTAAAGTAAATGGCTTTATTAAGATTTAAATCTTAATTTAATTGTTTGAATAATTTCGAGCAAGTGCCATTATCTATTAATCTCCACACCATCGAATACTCATCTTACTAACTAGGTTCAGGTTCCAATAAGTCCCTGCAAAACATGCACAGGCAAAAGTAAAGCGGTCCTAATTTTGAATCAGATAATGACTTCTGAAGGTACAGGATCACAGTATATTCCCAAGTTCATTCAGAATGTTCCATGGTATTACAAGCTAAATAATAAGAATACATCCTCATCAGACTCTACAGAATCAATACAAGATGCATTTTTACATCAGAGGAAAGAGGTTTTAAACAATCTTAACTCGAATAAAAAGAGTGACGCAAACGACGGTGTTATTCAGTCGCTGGACGACTATGATGCCAAAAGGGACCATTGGCAAGGCACTGCAGACGAAGAATGGGATAATATCGTTAGTGGATGGAATGAAACCAAAACCAAATCAAATTTAGACAAATCCATGATGGAAGACTCTGATGACACAGATTACGAGCTTGAGTTAGAAGAACTTGGGCTACATCAGAAGCACCTAAAATCTAACCACTTAGAAGACCCAATGGAACGAGCCAATAGAGATAGACTTGACGTTCCAGCTTATATCATAGGTATCACTGCAAATGAAGGAGGTAAAATAAGGTATGGTGAGGATTCTCTTGCGGCGATTGTCCACGAGGACTCCGCCTTTGTACGGCAAAGTAAAGATGAAAATGAATTGAAACAGATACAAACTTTTGCTTGGGAAAAAAACATCCAGCACGAAAAAGAGCAACAATTGAAATTGTATCGTAGCGAATTAAGCGGTGAGCTGGATGTGACGGTAACACAAGCAAACCTTGATTACGTTGTTGAAGCAAGCCCGACCCTATTGATGATGAAGGCAAAGGAAAAGGAGAAGAAAGCGAAGGATGAGAGCCAGAAGAAATTAAAGAAATTGATGGATCGATACGGCGGATGATTTTGGTTGAGAATTTCCACAGTGCTATGGAAGTATATTACTTATGATATATAATTTAATTTAAGACGACTGGTTATTTTTTGCCTGTCTGAGAAGCTCCAAGCCTTGAAGAAGTTCGTTCTCAGCTGTAGCTAAATCTTCGTAATTGAGGGCTGAGATGGCAAATTTAGCGTGCTTTTGAATCTTAGTAATCTGCTCGCTAAAGTCTAAAATTGAGTTCAAGCTCTCTTTAGTCACATGTGCTACAGATGCCTTGGGTATGGATACCTTGCGCGTCAGGTTATCAGGTGCTTGCGCAGGCTTGGTGATGCTTGACTCGGTCGTTGGTTTAGATTCTGGGGACTTTGGCGGAATCATCACAACAGAGGACTTTTTGTTTATATGTGTGATGTCAGCATCTGGTAAGAACTTAGGAGCGCCAGGAAGTTTAGGAGCGCCATTCTCCTCGTCCAGCTCATTACTGGGGTCAAACGAAGGAGCGCCAGGAAGAGTAAATTCCTCTTCGTTAGCAAAATTGTTAATACCTGTATCTTCCATTTCGCTACTCCCATCATAATCATGAGACAAATTTTTTGTGTCCTCCTTATTGACTTCAGCGTCACTTCCACCTGGATTGGCATTGTCTTCGTAACTTGAAGCCTGGCTTTCTGTAAAAGTCATCTGCTCGAGCTCCCGCTCAAGTTCCTCGTCCGCATCTTTTATTGGGATTTCATTTTTAATGAGCCTGCTCAATTGGAACTTTAATGTCTTTTGCTTCTCTTTGCAAAATGCCATGAACTCTTCGGAAGTCAGGCATTGTCCACCAGTGGTCTTAGCATAGTCCACTGGGTCGTTGGTTTGCTCGAAAAATAACAGAAGAAGCGACCAAAAATTAAGAGCTGCTTTTATTTTTGATCCAATCCTCGCCTTGCTGGCGCCGTCATAATTCTGTAAATCTTCTAAGCAACTGTTGAACATCTTGAATGCAAACACGAACACAGCATTTAGCGAAAGCTGTCTGTTATTAAGCACTTCGTTCAAAGTGCTTCCATCTCCAGCTTTCTTGGCTTCCTCCGTTTCATCCAAAAGTGCCAGGACAAAGTCGCGGTTTTCTTCATTAACATGAAGTTTCTGGTTCAAGATATGCTCTATAACATAGATTTTGCAGTAGTAACCGACAATAGGATTTGCCTCTTGTAACTCAATTGAGCGATTGATAAAAGGAAGAACATTTTTGTCCAATCTGAGTGACTCGGGAACCGAATTGGCGGAGATCATCTTTAGATAGAGAACCACCTTGTCGATCGGGAGCTGATAAGATAGATCAATTCAGTGAAACTTGGGGCAACTGAATTGAACACTTAGGTAAATCTGAATTTAAAATTCACTCTACTGAGGTATTTTGTTTGTTTAATTTATTTTTGCCTCTGTATTTTTTTTTTCTGCATGATTTTAGGTCTTGCTTCTGTCATTAAGAATGGGGTTAATAGGTAGAGCTACAGTGATTAGTTTTGAGCTGTGTAGCTTATGAAATTCTGCATGAATATGAATAAAATCATTAAATAACTTTCAGCATCGCTACGGCCAAAATGTGTGATGTTGGGCGTGATGATACAGTAACTATATACATGGACTAAGCTTGGACGTACTTTAACGAGACAAATAATCGTAGCCGTGCAAATTATAGCAATTTATTTGTTCCTAAGATGCTCGCTTCGGTCATCGTAGGAGTTCTCTCACCCTAATGTAAGTCTGGCATACGCAAGATCTCTCTTTCGTTGTTCTGGGAGTCCTTCTGCAACATTTGGAGGATTTCAGAGTTTTTCCACTTCTCAGGCAATGGAGTTACATCGTAGTTGCCGGTAGCCCAGTAGTATATATCCCAGTCTGGCTCGTCGAGTAAGGAATCAAATTCATCTAGCTGTTCCATGGTAAATGTGTGGAGATGTTTCTTCGCGAATCTAGAAAGAAGCAAGTCGCTTTCTAAGATACCTCTTTTCCTAGATTGATACGTCAAACGAGCTCTCTTCACCTCGATGGTCTCTCCCGAACGCTTGATTGGGTCTATTCTAGCCGCGAGTTCGTTGTAAGAGGGGTTTTGAGGTTTTCCATGATTAAGAAATCTCACTGAAGTGAATGAACGCAAAGTCTTTGAATGTCTACCAAGCATATTGGGATGTTAGAGTTACAAATTTGTTGTAGTGAAGGAATCCCGGGGTAATGCAACGGCAATGGTGGAATGTCTCCGCACCGATTAATTATCCGATCTAAACAAAAAAATACCTATTTAAGGTATATTCCTAAGCGATTATTAGTGTTTTGATTTTTTATCAGTAACATTTTAAAAGATAAACCCAGTGTGAGTGACTTCGTGTTTGAAAATTGTATCAATAAATGAGCTACAAAGGACCTATCAGAAGCCAATTATGCCGCTCATTCTTTGATCACTGAATCCAAACCTAGCTGAATTTTTTGATCTTATTATATGATCTATCATGTTAGTTAGGTTCGCTTGTAGCATGAAGTTCGGAATTAAGTCTCGAGGAGCTAATGACATATTGAGTGCAAAAAAATCGAACAATAATTTAAAGCTTGGATCCAGATTCCATTTTTTTTTTCTTGTTTTACTAATGTATACTCGGCGAATTGACTACCAGGACTCAAACCCCGCTGTATTCCAATACTCACCTAATGGATTAATATTGAGGCATTCAAATCAACACCATCCCCTCCAAAGAATCATAAAGCATGGGTAAAGCGGTGTCCAAATTATCTAAGGATGAAATCAAACAACTACGCGACCGTACGCTTTTCGACAAGCGTGAGCTTCAACAATGGTACAAAGGATTCCTAAGAGACTGCCCGAGTGGGCACCTTTCAGAGGAGGAATTTGCGAAGGTCTTCAAACAATTTTTTCCCTTTGGAGATCCTTCGGATTACTGCCATCATCTTTTCCGAGTTTTCGATTCCGACAACTCCAAGTACGTGGATTTTAAAGAATTTATACTGGCCCTCTCCCTAACTGCTCGTGGAGATATACTACAAAAGCTCGAATTCACTTTTAAGTTATATGATATAGATGCAGACGGGAAAGTCTACTACAAAGATTTATTAGCCGTCACATCTTCCATATACAAGATGGTAGGTCCAATGGTGGAATTGCCTAGAGACGAGTCGACTCCAGAATTGAGGTCAGCGAAGCTCTTTGCATCAGCTGAGAAAGATAAAGAAACGGAATATTTGGATTTTTCGGATTTCAAGAAAATTGTAAAATCTGATCCTTCGTTGATTAACTCACTCAATTCTTATGAAGGTCTAGTCTGATGAAGCTTTAATTATTGGAGGGATAAAAAGTGCACAAGAGAAACTATATGGTAATGCTTACACCATCTGTCTTGACTTAAAAATCTGGCTATGATTTCTTCTTCGTCAAGTTCAATTTTAGTTCAGATTATATGGGCGTGTTGTCTACTAAACTAATGATATTTTGTCATTTAAATACATTATACAAATAATACAACTTTGAAATATATGATAAAATGATAGACTGTCTACTTTGCATCACCCTAATGATATCATTGTTGACCCTCCACTGCTTCTAAAAGTCCGTCTAATAGATCATCTACCTCTTCAACATTGACACCCGTGCAAAAGCTGACAACCTTTTTGAATTTAGATGTCAATGCACTATAGTCCAAAAGACATTCAGCCTCTTTCTCAAGATTAGAATTGAGGTCCTCGTAAGCTGCCAATTGGGCCTTCAAATCCTTAACAGAAGGAAGCATTTGAAGCAACTCAGGAGTTGGATTTATTGGCTCATTGTTCACCAATTTCTCGTAAATGGGTCTTATAATATATGGTTCATCCGCATTAAGTTCCGTGAGTTCCGGTTCGAGCTCTCTCTCCTTAGCTTCAGCGTCGCCTTCATTGTCTGTCTCAGCCCTTAACATTTGCAACTTTTCATTAACATTGGCCAATTGTAGCTTCAATGAGTCAATAGCGCTAATTTTCTCCGAAACTTTCTTCACCATATAGCGATTATTAGCGGTAAGGATAGTGGCATCGCGTAATTCGTTGTTTAAGTTGTTGATCTCGGCCTTCTTAGCATTCATTACCTTTTCAAATTCGAGATTTGTCGATGCTAAGAGTTCTTGAATAGAGCTCAGGATCTTAGATGAGTGCAGAGTTGATAATGAGCTTTCCTGTGGTTTCACCTCAGCAGCACCATTGGCGATATTTTCGACTATTCCTACAGAGGAAAAACTTGCCAGCTTTGATAAAAACTCAACGCCAGTCAGAACAAGCAGAACCATATACTCATTGGTATCACTACTAGCATCCAACTCTTCGAGAAGCGTTTTGACTGCGAGGCTTGATTGAGGATTCTCCTTGTATTTGTTTCTGATTGTAATTACCTGTTTTACACAATCGAAATCCAGGGGCTTGACGCCAAGATTATTTCTGGCATTCGGATCCGCTTGAAGCTCGAGAAGAAGAAAAACAAACCACTTGAATTCACTGTTACCAGCCCAATGAAGCGCGGTGCAACCATCTTGACCTTCTTTCGCGTTAACGAGAGTATTGCAAAGATTATGAAGGTTCTTTTGCTTGTCAGGGTTAGAAATGACCCACTCCAAGATCTTCTCGAAATAAAATTTAGCACTTTTCATGCTATTAACTGCAACAAGCATAATGTGATGTAGAATAGATTGGTGCTTGTTATCAAACAACCATAAATTAGTCCACAACCAGTTTCCAAGCATTTCTGGGAAGGTTCCTTTTTCCATGGAGTTAATTACCTGGATGGAAGCCACAAGTGCGGACTCTCCATTGTTGTCCCCTCTTATCGGTGAGCAGACCTTTTGTTCAATATAGGCACCAACTAGGTTGGCAGACCCCAAAGTAGATGCATAGTGAAGAGCTGTGCGACCCAATTGATCTAGAGGAATATCCAAAATTGATGATGCGCTGATGTCAGCAGCCGCGCACTTCTTGAAAATAGGGGAGAATCGGGTAGCTATGTCGCTGGGAGTGTAGACACGATTACCTTTTCCATCGGATTTAAAAATCTCGCTGAAAAGGGCTTTGACTTCGGAAATGAGTGCACGATGAGAGTCATCTAAAGACACAGGGGGAAGAAACGAGGGACTATTTGCGTTTGATGCAAGAATCGACTCTAGCATCGACTGCGTTTGAGCCTTAGTGTTTTGATTAGCAACAGTAGAAGTTTTTCTCTTCTTTGTCGGAGATTCGTCTGGAATCTGGTCCAGATTACGTTTATCCGCTATCTGTGGAGACGAGGGAGACTCGAATTTTGGCAATTTGTCAAAGTCATGGACATCGACTAAGAATAACTTCCTTAAAAGCTTGTAAAGATCAAATTTTGCGGCAATAGCCACAGCCTTGTCATAAGGTACCCAAATTCCTCTTATTTGAGTAAGTTCGTGATCTGATAAATCTGCGTAAACGGAGGTGTTGGAACCGTTCAGGTCCGGTAAATATTGTGGGTTTGACACAACTTCATTTTTGAGGAATGCATTAACTTGGTCAGATGTAAAATAATTGAGCAGCACAAGGATATGAAGCATTTGGGTGACATTGACGTATGAGTCTTCAACTCGACGCAACACAAGAAGGGGCTTATCGGGTGCAGCAGCCAATGTCACGCTGAATTGAATGAATTGTTGACCTGAATAAAGAGCAGAACAGACTGTAGATGAAGTGCCTTTTAACGCCATATTAGTACTGGCTGGCGTTCTATTGATATGGGTCCCGTATAGTTGGGAAGATATGGAATCTGTGGTTGTGTTACTCGCTAACTGAGGGGATTCCATGACGCTTGTCTATATAAATTGAAGAAATCTTCAATTGAGGAATGGTGTATGTTATGTATCAGTTTGTTGATTATTGCAGAGACGTCTGTGTTCAGCCACTTTCTCCAGGAAGCCCTAGTGGTGAATAATGAGGAGGACGTGTGTAGTCCTGCAGACTGTCTTATGGCGGTAAGTCCTCATTAGGCCCAAAAGAGAAATAGTTGACGGACCGTGAATACAATAAGCAAAAATCCAAAGATTTTTTTTGGCTCTCTTGAAGGTAAAGCCAGTAGAAAAAATGTTTAAATGATTTTTTTTATCACCTAGTCGAAAAGATCGACTCGATATCTTCTTTAGGGTGATGGGCCCGGGTCCTGATTCAGCTCGCCTAATCGAGACATTCTTAGTGAATATTTTGTGATTCTCTAGTTATTTTTTTGTTGTATAATTTTGTTGTATCAATCTGTTGATTCAGGAAGTGATTCATTTCAAATTTTCATGTGCCAGTTTCCATAGTTTTGGGACCCTTCATTTTATTTAACACAATTTAATTGTGAAAGTAAAAAGCTGAAAATCTGGAACAACTGAAAATTGAAATAGAAAAAACATCATAAACAGCATAAACAGCATCATTCTATCAAAGATCTCGATAAGGGATTATCAAGTTATCTAAGTTGTTAAGAGTTCACATCCTTCCTCATCATCGTCCTTTCTAAAATAGATAGAGTAGTAAGGTAGAACTACAAGAAGTAAAACTTTGTTAATGTTAAAAAAACACCAACAATAATAGATGGCTTTGGGTTGCAATGAGATATAAACTGTCTGATCGAAGCTCGAAGGGACAGGGAACTTTACAAAGAAGGTCTGACTATTTCGAATCTTAAAAGCTATCTTAAGGGTAAAATCGGCCTATTCAGTTCAATTGATTCTATATTTGACTTTGGACTTTGAGTTTGATCTTATTTTGGTACTCAATTAGTTTTCTAAAGGAGTTGTGTATCTGTTAGTTGAATCGCAGTTTCAACTTCATATCCCATCCAAATTTTGATTCTAGCTTCTCCTCTGCCATAGATTTATAAATAGAGACTCTCTTTCAAATTACTTTTCCGTCAGTCACTTGTCATTCAAGATCACCTATCCATTTTATCATTGCAATAATTGGCTATCATGGATTACTCAGATCGAGTCAACTCCAAGAAGGGTGCGGGAGCTGTGGCTGATAGACATGAAGCCAATGCTCAAACAAAGCTCAGAATTAAAGAACTTCTAACATCTGAAGTTTTGGATCTTGAAAAGGATCCGTATGTATTCAGAAATCATTTGGGTCTTCTAGAATGTCGATTATGTCTCACAACTCACAGTAATGAGGCATCATACATATCACATTTGAGCGGGAAAAAACATAGCATGAATCTTGAACGGCGAAGAATATTGTCAGAGCGGGCTGGTGTCAACAAAAATAACGAGGCGCGTACTTCAATGAGCAACGTACCTAAACGAACCTGGCGTAAGGTAGGAAAGCCAGTATTTAACGTCACAAAACTAAGAGACCCAAATTCCCTTCGAATGGGAATCTTGCTACAAGCTCAGTATCCACATATAACTGTTGGAGAGCCATTTTTCTGTTTTATGTCATACTATGAGCTATCACAAAAGAACAAACAAGATTGCGTGAAGTTTTTACAATACAACAAACTAGATTATGAAGGCGAAGAAGTTACAGATCCTTCGAAATGGCAGTATTTGATTATCTCCGCTGAACCCTACGAGAACATAGCAGTTGTATTTCCCTCTTCATTGGAACTTGATAAACCAGCCGATGACTCAAAAACGGAGTCCTTTTGGTGGCATTGGGATCAAGATTCCCGCGAATTCTTTTTACAAATTCTTTTCAAAGGAACATGAACCTTAAATACTTTAGACTCAAATGGTGTACCATATCACGACTAATATAGCATGTAATTTAAAGATAATTTTATTAATTCTATACCATTTGATTTGTATTATTTCCTTTTCAAAATTGCGTATAACTGTTTACTTTATCACATTTACTTTCATTTTTTATGTCTTCGAGGGTATGGTCCCTACCCTGAATAAATTTCAACCCCAGAACAACCAATTTATACTCACATGTTTACAAACCAGGTGACATACTTAACTAGATATACAAGAAGACAAGCTCCATTAAATCTCTATTCCATCTACAAATCATAAAGCGAATAATTCATTTTACTCGTGTTCAAATACCTGAACGGATTCTTCAAACTCACTTAATATGACTACATCCCAGAGAACCCTGTTTCTTAGTAAATGCAAAGATGCATACAATTTGGTTCTGGCTTTCTTAAATGACGAGTTGCCTCTTGATCATTTGAAACTGCTAAATCCTGAATTTATCGTTTCTGCAGAGCGAAATGAATTAGTGAAGTCTAAAATCCGAAAATCTTTAGATGTTCTCTCCGTTAGCCTTGAAGGACACAGGTATGTACTTTCTATTCTTAGAGCTCATTAGCATCTATCTCTCTTTTTTTCATCAAATTGGTTTCTTCCTCTATTTATTTCGACTCCCTTACTAACTTCTAAGCCTAGACGAACTAGCTGTATCCTACAACGGCGGAAAAGACTGCCTTGTAATGCTTACACTCCTATTGGCAGCTATTCATATCAAATATCGCTCATCCGATAACGAAATTGCTTCAAGTGTTTCTGATGATCACGAAATGGACTCTATCTACATAAATTCTGAGATGCCCTTCCCGGAACTCACAGACTTCATTACAGAATCGGCTAAGTTATATCACTTAAATCTATTAACTATAAAATCCTCGTTGAAAGCAGGTTTTGAGCATTTCCTAAAAAATGTGAACCCTCGAGTGAAGCGTATTGTGGTCGGAATTCGATACTCGGACCCTTATGGCTCCGAACTACAATATGAACAACAGACAGATCACAATTGGCCCAAATTCATTCGTATACACCCTATATTGCACTGGCAGTATTGTGATGTTTGGCACTTTCTCCTTTGCTGTAACATACATTACTGCTCATTATACAATCGTGGTTATACTTCTCTTGGTGGCGTTGACTCAACGCTTCCAAATCCATTCTTAAAGAGTGAAAATGGATATTTGCCCGCATATGCTCTTCGCGATCAGGCCGATGAAAGAGAACGACTCGGTAGGGTAAAGCATTAAAGCTTTCTTCGTAACTATCGGAAGAAACAAAAATATTTTAAAGACTCTGTCACTGGTGACTTCATTCTTGCATAATCCAATAAACGTAAAAGAAAAAGAGGCTTTCTTGTATAGATATTAAAAGCAATGATAAATATTAATCGTCACTCTTCCTTGCCAAGACGGCCTTGAAATACTCTTGTGAGTGGGGACCTACTCCAATCTCACCTAGAGCCAATTCAGCGCTGGTGGTTCCCACAGAAATAGGAGCATTTAGTTGGCCCTGTTGTTGCATCTGATAAGTTTTCATTTTGAGAAGAAGCTCAACTTCTTTTCTATTGTTTTCGTCGATGGAGTTCTGAAGGGCTTGAATGTACTCCACGGCTTGTGTTAGAATCTGGCCTTTGTTTGGCTTGCCATCTCTAGTACCGTTCGATTTACCAGAACTCTCGTCTTGACCTGCAGACCCCTCTTTGGCAGAATCTCTGAAATACTCAGGTGGGATTAGAGTCAAAAGCTCCTGTATTCTCTCGTTTATGTCGTCTCTTCTTTTACGTTCATTATGTTGTTCCTCGTCTCCGTTGTCATCTTCCGCAGCGACATGTGTAGAATTTCTACGAGCAGGGTTTTTTGAAATACCTCCGGAAGCTGTTCCATGCATCGAATGTGTTAGTTGTTTCTTGATATCGAAGGACCTTCCAAGTAACTCCGCATTAACTGGCAGCCCAGGCTCAATTTTTATACTTGAGTGTGAGCGATAATTAGGCAGGGCCATTGGGCTAGATTTATATGTTATTATTTCTTGCAGGTGTTTAATTGCCTTATTTATTTAGATCTTAGTTGTACTTGTATGCTGGTCGTTGCATGATAATGGGAACACCTGTGCCTCTCAAAACTACTGATAACCAGAACTTACACAAAACAAAGGTAATGTTGTCAATTAAGTCTTGCAAGAAAAACGAAAAAAAGCGCCTGCTTCGATTCTTCTTAAAAAAGTATCTTCGTTTAAAGGCTAGTAAAAAAATTGATTTCGAAGTTCGGTGACTTTCATATTATTTGTCAGAGGTGATCAGCTCAGTATGTGTTGGCTCAGAATTTGAGATCAGCTCAGAATTATCTATATGTCCCATTATGGGACAATCTATGCAAAACAGAAGGTGGGGTGTACTATTTATATACAATTGTTCAATACAAACCTTTCTCCATGTAGAAACGTTTGTCTTTGAACTGGTCGCCCATTCTCTTCAATTTGTGTCCTAGGTTCAGTGCCCGCCTTTCATCCTCTTCTGACCATATAGGCATACCGCAAGGATTATATACGGTTTTTCCCATTCTCATGGTATGATAAGAGGTCAAGATTTCTTTTAAAATGGCAAATGTTTCCAAGTTACCCTTGAAACCATTATGTAACATTTCAACCACCGTGAGTTCAACTTCATACAAAGTCGATTTTCCGTAGAAAACCCAGTATAATTTGAGTATTTTGTTGTAAGTCGTTTGGTTACACAAGATTGCGTAAAGAGAAATGTCCTTTTTCGCAATATTGAATAAGGTAAGAGCTGATGATCCATCGTAAAATTTGGAACACATCAATTTGAGGACATGATTGAATAGAATAGGCATAGTCTGCATTGTGAGTAGCGGTTCTTGTGGTCTGGCGATACTGGCTGCCTCTACTTCTTTGCAAACTAGCTTTTGTCTTTCGATATATTCTTCCTCCAGCTCGTTTCTTAATCTTTTCACGCGAAACAAACTTTTTTCATAATCTCCACTCTTAAAACGAGCTATGAAGTCTTTGCAGAAAGTCATTAGTTCAGCCCTGTTCAAAGTTGACAAGTATTCTGTTGTTCCACTCAAGGCGTCGGCAAATTGGAGCTCTAAATCCTTCAACACCCTCTCTTTCTCCAAGACAGTCTTAATTCCTTCAGCTCTCTTATTTAGTTTTCCCTCAGCCTTTTTATTTGGTTTAGAGTACGAGTCTTGAAGAGTGGAAAGAACACTCTCCAGAAGATCCCTCAGTCTCGTTGCATCTTCCTCAAATTGAGAATACTTCTCACACATTTCCAAAAATAAGTCTCTTTCTTTATGCTCGTTCTGACCTTTGGTATTTAGTTCATGCGAAAACTTATTCATATCTTGTTTTGAAGATCTTGAGAAGGAATTCTCTTGCTCTAAACTAAGGAAGTCATCATCTATGTAATTGGTACTGTTTTGACTAATATCAGAAAAATCATCGTTACTGAACTTTTTGAGAAGCTGATCGAGAGATGTGGGGCTTGATTCACTTTCGGTATCTAGTAGAAAATCTGCCAATATGTCATCTTGAGATACAGTTCCTTTTGTAGGAGAGGTTTCAGTATCTGTTACATCACTTTTTGTTAGTTTTATCTCTTTTTCAGGGCTTTTTTGATGTGCCCACTCCAGGACATCGATGTCTAAGGAGAAGAGAGACTTATCCTCTTGATTCTCACTAGAGTAGCATCGGCGAGCGGAAAAATGTCTCAAAGCATTACCAACACGAGAATTTCGTATTATGTTGTGGCCGAAGCCAGATATTAGGCGTGATCTGGTGATAAACATCTTCTTTAATCAATTGAAATTCCATGATGGCTCAGATGAGGATTACATCAACCTGTATATAATCAACACTACAAAGTAGACAATGGCTGCAAAACGTAATATAAATTTGAAGCTAAATTAGGACAACGATGGTTCTAAAATGATAAGATCTGGCTCTGTTGGAGGCTCGAGTGTCTCTTTCAGAAGTTCTAGCTCTCTCTCCTTGTTCACAACATGGTATACTCCCCTCTCTTTACCCTCCTTCAATACAAGATTGTCGTGCATTTCTCCCACCAATGCCGGATAAGCCGGGTGGTCAATATCCCAGTCCTTGCCTAGTTTGTCGCATAAGTAGCTGACCACGTCGTCGCAATATCCGAGCATGCTCACGTCAAAATTGCAATGATGTATGGGGTCTTTATTAATCAAGATTTGTGGTACATTGGCGGGAACTTTGTCTACGATCTCAGCAACAGGAGCTACTTTGAGAGATGTTCCTATGCTAATAATAAGGTCACAATTTCTTAAATCTTCATTAATGCTGTCATGAAAAATCTGGGGCAAGGCTTCACCAAAAAAGGTGATATCGGGCTTCATAACGCCGTAGCTTTCTTCGACAAAAACATCTTCACTGAGGAGCTTAAGTCTTTTTCTGGTGCACAATGAGCAGTATGGAATTTCCTTCTCTCTAATCAATGGGTAAAGTGTTTGGCCCTTTACTTTGTAGCCACAAGTGACACATGTGGCAAATGCAAAAGAGCCGTGGCATTGAATCATTCGTTTTTGGTCAATGCCTGCATTGGCCTCCAAATTGTCAATGTTTTGTGTGTAATTACGCAAGAGTTTGCGCTTGTCTTGCAACAATCGTATAAATTTATGAAGAGGGGCATAAACGTTATCTGGCGGTAGAATCATGTGGGCAATAGAGTAGAAAACAGAGGGATCAGATCTAAATATTTCTAAGTCAAATACCTCCTGGGGATCAGATAAACCTAAGTTACATAACCGAGAGTAGAATCCTTTAGAGGATCTGAAGTCCGGGATGCCCAAGCTTGTGGAAATACCAGCTCCAGTTATAACTAAGATTTTGGACGCGCTTTTAATTTTACTAAGAACGTGTTCCTCTGAATAAAAGTTGTCTAAACGAGAGCGCAATTGTCTGACACGTTTCATAGCTAAATGTAAAAGTTTAATAAGCTGTAAAAGGTTTTCGCCCTCGGGAACAGGAGGGAGATTTCGAGGTGTAAAGCCCAATTTTAATATAAGGTCTAATATGTCTTCGCTGGACGCAGTGGGAGGGAGATATTCTTGTAAAAACTCCAAAGGGCCTCTAGTTTTAAGGAATTCACGGGATTCATAGACCGTATTGCGTTTTGGAGCCTCACTTCCCTGAAGCTCTGCGGGCCCTTCGGAGCTCCCAGCCATGTCTGTCGGCAGTATCTCGTCCAAATCTGAAGACGCGGCGCTTGCGTTAGACAGCAGGTCGGAGAGCTCTTGCTCAGCACCAACGGGCGAGCTGCTTGGTAGTATTGACTGCAGATCCAGTATAGGAGCGTGTATTGGATTACTTGATCCATCTCTTTGATCTATTGAGTCACTATCACTATCGTGCATAACCGGCTTTGGAAATTCAGTCGCTTGAATCGATGGCACGGCTTTTTGTTTTTTCGAAATATGCTGAAGCTCAGAATCCGAGTCTGAATCTAGAAGGATGACATTATTGCTGTCGTAAGAGCCCATGACGTGATGGTTTTGACGTGATCAAGTGGAAAATAAGGTCGATATGCTGGTCCTGCAGAAGCCTTGTCGATCACTATGGGGCGGTGAAAAACGAATGGAAGTCAAATGAATAGGCAATTAATAGAATATAAAAAAACATTGAGAAAAATGGACTATTAATTATTCAATTTTTTTGTGAAAGTTTGTACAAGACCTCAAATTCATCTTACCTAGTGGTAACGTCAATTGTGCGAGTCAGGTCATCAGGAAGTAACCAAATAGACATCGTGTAAATGAAAAAAGACCTTAAAAAAACTTGTGATTTATCACAAAGGAATGCTTTCTATATTTTATAAAGATTTTGACGAATTCGGCAATCCAATTAGGAACTGTTGCAAAACAACGCGTCAAATGAAGATCCCATTAAGATCCATAACTTGTTCTGCAAAGCACTATCAACAACAGCGCCTTATTAGATTGATCTCACAAATCTTCTTTTGATTTACGTGACCGACCTTGTTAATTTAGTTCAAACTAAATTGTGGTATTACAAAGAAGTGTCCCTCACAGACTTGAGACCCATAAGGGCCTGGTCCAAAAAATTGGAGGACCAAGCACATCTTCTGTGAACTACACAAACCTCGCTCTAGACGTAACATGGATAAAGCCCTAGTTTCTTTAAAAACTAATTCGAAATATGTTGCAAATAATGCATCTGTTGATATAATCGATGCCCTTTATGGCCTTTTAGAACAACTCTTAGTACAACTTTGGTTCATTCACTATGCTTCAAATTAGCCGTAGATGTCTGTGCAGAACACAAGCTGGCCCATGTGCAACGAGGTAAGATCCTATTGAATAAACAAGATCGAGAAGCAGATTTCATTGATCTAGCTATTCACTGTTTGTCATTTCATGTAGGCACGCTCCAGCTGTATTCTTTTCACTCCGTACGCTTAAAAAGCAGTTTAATTCGCTCAAATTCCCACAGATAGACTTACATACCATTGCGCGAACATTGAGAAGAATTAGACCCAAATGGGAGACAACAACCGATCTAAGCCTCAATATACTGTACTTTGTATCTGACTTTATCTCCTTAAGACTCAAAGTTCATCTGTCCCATACTAATAATGACCCCCTTTCATAGACCCGTCAAACTCTCCACCATACGCACCTCGCGTACTGCATATAGTGGTGGCTTTATTTGAAACGTCGTCCGAAATTTCATCCACCTACTCTTTTTCTTCCATTGCATCATGTTGGATAACGTGGAATTCATAAAGACTCCAGCTGCAAAGCCTCCAGTGCCAGCTCTGGACGCCTGCGGTATCAAAACCACTGACTCCCCCACCATCTACAATGCTCCATTGCCAGCCGATGGTCCAGGATCTAAGAACTTCTCCAACAAGGCATTGTTGGCGTTCATGATCTTGATCCCATTTTTCGTTACTCGTAAATTGGGCTTGGGTTTCAAGACTTGGGTTTTCTTTGTTTTGCTCCTTGCTATCCCTATCTTGATGGCTTTCTGGACTGTCTCGTCTTCGTTTTCCCCAAGAGTCAACGAGAAGGTCAAATTGCCAGGTAAGCCTGTCGGCCATTACTTGGAGTTCCACACCGAAGAATTGAAGGCCAAGTATGTTCTCAGCAACAACGGTCAAGGTACCAAGATCCCAATGGAAACCTTCCACGAATTGTACTTCGATGGTAAGGTCTCCTTCAAGGGCGACTGTTTGGATGTTATGGAGTACAGACACGATTGGTGTACCTTCCGCTTCACTTTGTCTCTTTTCAAGTTTTTCTTGCTCGGTATGATTCCTGAAGTCATTATGCATTCCAAGTCTCAGGATGAGGAGCAGGTCAGAGACCATTACGACCGTGGTGATGACTTCTACACCTGGTTCTTGGGTCCACGTATGATCTACACCTCTGGTTGTATCAGTGACATCACCAAGGAAGAAACCTTGGAGGAATTGCAAGACAACAAGTTGAACACAGTCGCTTCTAAGATTCAATTGTCTAAGGGCGAGCATGTTTTGGACTTGGGCTGTGGTTGGGGTACTTGGGCTACTTTCAGTTCTTCTCAATTCGGCGCTAAGGTTACCGGTGTTACATTGGGAAAGAACCAGACAAAGTGGGGTACTGCTCTTTTGAATAAGTATGGTGTTAACTCTGACCAATCCCGTATCGTCTGTTGTGACTACAGAGACTCTCCTAAGTCTGAGAAGCCAAGTGGTAAATACGACAAGATCACATGTCTTGAGATGGCTGAGCATGTTGGTATCAGAAGATTTGGTGCTTTCTTGGCTCAAGTCCACGAGGCTTTAGAGGACGATGGTATTTTCTTCTTGCAATACGCTGGTTTGAGAAAGTCCTGGCAATACGAGGACTTGGTCTGGGGATTGTTCATGAACAAATACATCTTCCCAGGAGCCGACGCCTCGACTCCTTTGGCTTTCGTCGTCTCTGCTTTGGAGAGTGCTGGTTTTGAAATTGTTACCTGTGACAACATTGGTGTCTCTTACTCCGCTACTTTGTGGAGATGGTACAGAAACTGGATGGGAAACAAGGACAAGGTTGTCAACAAGTACGGTATCAAATGGTTTAAGATCTGGGAGTACTTCTTGGCTTCTTCTACTATCACCTCCAGACAATCCGGTGCTACCTGTTACCAATTTGTCTTGAGAAAGAACATTAACTCTTACCACAGAATTAACTACGTTCCTTCTATGTATGGCATTGTTACTCCAAGCAAGGAAGGTATCAAGTGGGCTAAGGAATAAGTGTAGTGCAAATATCTACTTTCATGTTTAAAGTGGACCAAAAGTATTTGGGTCGCTCGTTAAGATTATGGATTGATGTATAGCTCTGAAACAAATTCATTTTTTCAAAAACATTTTGTAGCTACCCTTTGTCTGATTGTATTTCAAATTTTATTCATTTGATAAAGCACTTGTTATCGCCAACTATTGTCGAACCTCAGTTACACTACTTCGTCGGAGATCACCGATGACAGATCTAGAGATTGTACTTGCAAAAAAAAAAACTTGTATAGACACAGAAAGCACAGAAGTAGACAAATTCGGCAAGAATTGCCTACTATGTTCTTCATGAATCTTTATCTCATTAAATTGTTCACATCCCAATCATGAGCCTGCTGTCACTAGAGTACAAGTTCACTTAAACCACACACCCAAACTGCTAGAACCATTTAATTTATACTCCGAAAACTATTTTAGTTTATTTTAAAACGATTCCATATTCGGCCGAGAGAAACGAGTCAATTA
Organism: Australozyma saccharicola; assembly: GCA_030569455.1. Lineage (NCBI taxonomy): Eukaryota > Fungi > Ascomycota > Pichiomycetes > Serinales > Metschnikowiaceae > Australozyma > Australozyma saccharicola. The sequence continues at coordinate 70,391 of JAJMKW010000008.1, forward strand.
TGATTCAGAACCAACTCCGAAGCTCCGTGAGTCCGAGCGCCAACCTTTTGCTCTACAAACACCGAGGAGCTAACCTAATAAGACCACATTAAGACCTGGCCAGGAAAGTAACAAAAGTTTCAAATCAATAGATTAAAAATTCAAACCATTCTTAATATGTGGTATTCTTTCTGTATCTAATATCTTCCCTATTACTTCCTAATTTCTCTTCTACGGCATTAGAGTTTGATATCTTGATTACAGTGGGTGGTCTTAATGAAAGACACTACGTACCTGCATACATATGTCATCTCCGGCATATACTACTTTATCATGGTTTTATATGCAGTCGCTCTTATCAACGGCGCTGGCCCGCCGGCGCTGGGCCCGCACACAGTCTCCGCTGACCCGGCCACCGATCATCTTATAGTGATAATCCTACGAATAAGGATGAAAACCCAGACATCCTCTAACAAATCATATCTCGGAGTACTGCAGCTAAGCCCCGGTGTTGGTGTTGACTCTGTTCACTTTCCGTGGTTAAATCTGGGGTAACCGGCATACCCCATAACTATATAAGGATCATAGGCTGCCCTCCAGAAATTTTTCTCCCTGAGTAACTATTTTCAGAGTATTTAATTGCACCTTTGAGTCGAATTTTAAAAGCAACTTGTATTCTCCTATTATTACGACGGCATCTTTTTGGTTTCAATAAGCTAAAAGACCACTCTTCAAAAAAAATATACTTGTTACAAACAGCTACTTTAGTTCGAGAAGAAAGAAATTTACCTCAATGACTTCCCCATTCCCAACTGTTTCTTCTAAAGTGAGCGGTGTTCAAATCTTGGGCCCAATCCCAAATGATGCTAAGCACATCCTTTCTACCGAGGCCCTCGCCTTGGTTGCCACATTGCACAGAAACTTCCAAGGTCAGAGAAAGCAATTGTTGGCTAACCGTAAAATCCAACAGGCCAAGAGAGAACTGGGTGAGTTACCTGACTTCTTGCCTGAGACCAAGTACATCAGAGACGATGCAACCTGGACTGGCCCTCCTTTGGCACCTGGCTTGAGAGACAGAAGAGTTGAGATCACTGGTCCAACTGACAGAAAGATGGTCATTAACGCCTTGAACTCCGGTGTTGCCACTTACATGGCTGACTTCGAGGACTCTTTGACTCCAGCTTGGAAGAACTTGGTTGAAGGTCAAGTGAACTTGTACGATGGTGTTCGTAGAAACTTGTCTTACGAGACCAACGGTAAAAAATATAAGTTGAACTTGGACCCAGGTAGACACATCCCAACTTTGATTGTCAGACCAAGAGGCTGGCATTTGGAAGAGAAGCATGTCTTGGTTGACGGCGAGCCTGTTTCTGGTGGTATCTTTGACTTCGCCATTTACTTCTACAATAACGCTAAAGAGGCCGTTGCTCGTGGATTTGGTCCCTATTTCTACTTACCAAAGATGGAGCACCACTTGGAGGCCAAGTTGTGGAACGACATCTTCTGTCACGCCCAAGACTACATCGGAATGGCTCGTGGAACCATTAGAGGCTCTGTTTTGATTGAGACTTTACCAGCTGCATTCCAAATGGATGAAATCATCTACCAATTGCGTCAACACATCGGTGGTTTGAACTGTGGTAGATGGGACTACATCTTTTCTTACATCAAGTCTTTAAGAAACCACAAGGAGTTCATCTTGCCAGACAGATCTGATGTTACTATGAACGCTCCTTTCATGGCTTCTTACGTCAAGCTTTTGGTTCACACTTGTCACAAGAGACAAGTCCATGCTTTGGGTGGTATGGCTGCTCAAATTCCTATCAAGAACGACGACGCTAGAAACAAGGCTGCCATGGAGAGCGTTGCGAAGGACAAGTTGAGAGAGGTCACTGCTGGCTGTGACTCTTGTTGGGTTGCTCACCCTGCTTTGGTCCCAATTGTGTTGAAGGTATTCAACGAGCACATGAAGGGCCCTAACCAAATCAACGTGCCACCAAAGGTCCCATACACTCCAGTTACTGCTAGAGACTTATTGAGCCCATTCGTGCCTAACTCTAACATTACCGAGAAGGGTATCAGAACCAACTGTATAATCGGTTTGTCTTACATCGAAGCTTGGTTAAGAAACTTGGGATGTGTTCCAATTAACTACTTAATGGAGGACGCCGCTACAGCTGAGGTCTCCAGAACTCAGCTTTGGCAATGGGTTACCCATGGTGCCAAAACCGATCAAGGTAGAGTTGTTGACAAGGCCTACGTCAGCAGACTCTTGGACGAAGAGTACCACAAGTTGGTTAAGGCAGCAGGTCCAGGTAACAAATTTAAGAAGGCTTTGGATTACTTCAAGCCAGAAGCTTTGGGTGAGAAGTATTCCGACTTTGTTACTACTTTGATCTACGATGAGGTCACTACTGTCGGCAGACCTATTCCTGCTGAGAAATTGTAAGCAGCGTATTTATTATTTGAATGAAACATTATGAGATTTACTCTGTAGAGCAGAACTACTCATCTATGTCTTAAATGTTGCAACTTGCTCTGGCTAGCTAACCGTTTGGCTGGAATAGATGGGCTAAAATGTACGCCTGTTCATAAAAATGTATACTATTAATGGAACCGACAAATGATTACTCAGTTCACGAAATTTCGCAAATCATTAATCATAATGGCCGCCACTTATGCAATTACGCGAACAGTTCTTGTTTATCCACAAAACGGGTCTTCTCCAAATCATCTTGCCTTTCGTTTTGTTTCCGTGCTGGCGAATGAGAGTATAAGAAAGCACAAGTCAAAAGAAGACAACATAAGAACTCCATCGTTGTCCCTAAAATCGCTTCGTATAAAATAAAATTTGGATTGATATTCACTCCTTCAGATACACTGAAAGTAAACTGGCTGAGGTGTGGTACAAGAACAACGAGTAGGTTATAAATAACACGAATCATAAGAAATACCCCTGAAACCAAAATAAAGACTAGTGGTCTAGTTTGAATTCTCTCTATCCAATAGACATACCAACTAAAAGCAACCAGCGCGACTGTGACGAACAAGCAAATAGTCAGCGCACCAATTCGTAAGTTTTGAACATAGTTGTAATCACTAATTGAGTCGTACGAATCTGACTGTTCCACACCTACCACGATTGCAAGAGCTGATCCTGCCATTAAAATCCACGCTAAGATCGCATAAGGGCTCGCGAGATAGGGATATCCTCGATGTTTGTCGGTTTTCAAAAGAGATGAATAGAACCAAGAGTGGCCAACAACATAATTCTGCTCGTAAATTGTGGCACGTAAAGTTGCAAAAAGTAATGCGATAAACCCTTGCGCGGTGAGAACCATATAAGCAATTAAAGCCCCAAGGTCGTTGTATCCATCTAGAGAGAACACTATTCCAGCAATTTGGCCGCCGAGTCTAATGATTGCAAAAACGAAAAGAAAGGTAAATATTGTTTTGAATCCTCTCAAAAAAATGATCCAAGAGGCAAAAATCAAATAGATGCCGTAAACGGTAACAAAGATCGCCGATGCAATACCTGTAGATTCTAATGCAAACCCAGACATATTATTCTGTTTTTAAATCGATGTATATTCGAAGGTTTCCGTAATAGCCTTTTATAGTTCTCATTCATCAGATCCTGCAGGAAGCATAGATAAGTTTAACTGCGTTAGATGAATGGGTCAACATCGGAGTTACAGAAATCAACCAATGATATTTGACTTCAGAATACGTCATTGGCACGAGGAGAAATAAATCGTTTGTTTGACTGCGTAGAATAAGTACTTTAACGGCATTACGCATCATTAAGTCGGTACCTGAAATGAAGCGGCTTTGTGCGGCTTAAACAGACTGCATATTGGGCGCCACTTGGGAATTAGGGCTGATCTGCATCTTGTGAACTTTATTACAGATTTAGTGTATCTCTATAGTATTGAATTTTCCCGTTTTTTTCAGAAAGTTGGATCAAAATTTTCCCTGTTTGTGGTCATATGAACAACTTATTCTAAGCCTATTCATTATACTGTTTTCAGCTTGCGTATGCAATGATTATTGGAATGTTAGCCGTATGTTAAAGTTTGCGCTTACGTAATTAGTGCGGTATACAAATACGTCAATGTCTGCGGCGGATTATCTGCTTTTGGACTAGCTTTTTGTGTTCTTCTATAAATCTTATTCTTTTGATCTTTAAAGAGATAACATGAGAGTTCTAAAATGCCATTTCGAAAAAATTAATTCATTTTGTTGGCAATATTCCCATTTATCAAACTGACATTGAGTGCTCTTCGCGCTTATGTAATCAATACCCAAAATCAGTACGGCGATAACAGACCTTGATTAAAATTTGTGACGGAACATTGCCTTTGAATTAGCTGCTGAATTTTTCGTTCAATTGAGTGCACACTCTTTAAAATCGAGACGGGACATTGTGCTGTTATCATTGAAGCTACAAGAGAAAAAAATTACATTGAGTTCCGTGGACGTACTCCTCAAGGGGAACTTGTCTGTGAATGATAAAAGTGAACAAATTTCATTTGAAACCGTTGGAGAATGTTTACAAAATGTCTTACTTATTCTAAACTTATCATAATGTATCATTCAACTCAAGAGATAGAGACTCTATATAACTTTGGACATAATTCGTTCAATTATTGAGCATTAATGTCCTCTTTCTTCTCAACAATGAATTTTGAGTCCCTGTCAAATTCCTCAGCTGCCAACTTTCCCATATGTTCAGATTGAATATTTCTGTTCTCTGGACCAATGAATGCTATAACAATGTTGTAACAAAAAACGACACTCATGAAAATAGCCATAACCTTACCATAATCATGGATAGTTATGCCTTGACTGTTTTGGATAGGGAAATTTCTACCCAATTGAGACTCAATAGTAGAAGATGCGGAAGATGCCAAGTTACCTAATTGATAAGCCACACCAACGATAAAGGACTTGAACTCTGGATGAGCCAACTCCGACAAATGTGCTGGGATGACACCAAAAGCTCCTTGCACAAAAAATTGCAAGAAGAAAACGGCAGCGTTAATTCCGCCATTTCTAACAAATGCCCATGGGTAAATCAAAGCAGCACCGCCGACACAACAGATCATTATAGATAATCTTCTACCAATAAAGTTCGAAAAATGCCCAATAGTAAGACCACCAATAATGGCACCAATGTTGGCAACACAATTTGTTACTGTTGATCTGTTGGAAGAGAACTCAAGTTGCTTTGTCAAAAAGGTTGGAAATAAATCTTGAGAGCCGTGAGACATGAAATTGAATCCAGCCATCAAAAGGATCAAGTAGATCATCACAAGCCAGTAAATTTTAAGTGCTTTTCCTGCCTTCTTAAAAAATGGCTCTGGTACAATACCTGCCTCCCTTTGAAGAGTGGCTTCCAAACGCTTCTTTTGAAAAGCATCTGTCTCAGGTAAGAGAGCACGCGAGATAGTGATGATTGTAGATACACAACAGCCGAACCAGTACATTGCTCTCCAAGAATGAGGTTGAGTGTCGGCCAATGCTCTTGTCATGATAACAGCTATCAAGTAACCAAAAGCGTAACCTTGTTGAAGAAATCCTGAAATGAAACCCTTTGCTCTTGGAGGACAGTCATCGAGAGCTAAAGCGGCAGCATTACCGTAGATACCACCCATCACCACTCCAAAGACAGCACGGACACCCAAGAATTGCTTAAAAGTGTGAATAAAAGACGTTCCAAGTTGGATAGCTGCCATCATTCCCAAGTTAACCACAAATGGCCATTTAGTACCGTATCTGTCACCGAAGTAACCGAAAATCAAGGCGCCAACAGTACGTAACATAAGAACTAATGTAATGGCCCAAGTGATATCAGTCACAGATTTCTCAAGTTGTACAGCAAGGACATTGACGTTAAGAGAGATTGTGAAAAAGTCATAAGCGTCCCAAGTCCAACCCATAAAAGCACAAAGAATAAAGAGCCATTGTCTTCCTCCTATTTCTCTAAGACCCGGAAGTGGGTTCAAAAGTTCCCTATTGGCATGAATGTATTCTTTGCTTGGAATGAGGTCAGTGAATCTAGTTTTGGCGTACTTGGCGATAGCGCTGGGTCTGAAACTTGGTGGGTCCATAACTCTGCCTGTCTCAGGCAAAATTTTAATCGAGTTTTGCTCTTCTTCTAACATTATATATAATGACTTTGAAGTTGAATTGAAATGAAGGTTTATAGTTCGTGTAAATTCGAACTTATAGATGTCTAATGCAAGTTCGCTTAAACGGCTCGCAGGGGTCTGAATAGAAAATAAAAAGTATGTAGGATCCGCTAGAAATAGCCGTGGCGAGCTTCAATCTTTGGGGAAAAATGTTTGGAAAATAAAGATTTGAACAAACAGCGACCAGCGCACTTTATATCCCACCTGAGAAATTTTTTTGCCTTATTGGGTATTGAAAGCCGATTGTATGTGTAATCTGAGCTTTGTGCAGTCCCGAAAACTTTGTCCTAAATCATCCGAACGTAATTGGCTCGGAGTTTTGGGTGCATAAATAAAAATCTGGGGAATTCGGCGTTCCTGTTCGGCCAGCCGTGTGGCCCTTTTGAAAAGGCGTCGAAATCAAACAATTTGACACCTGTTTCGCCAAGTTTTGAGCCCCTTAGACCTGTCAAAACCCTTTTCTTAACGGTTTCATGTTTTACCGCTTGGCACAGGCCCTTTGTAGCGAGGGGTGGTGGGGCAGAGAAGTGTCTATCGAACCGCAGGGTGTGCATATAATCTTGGGCCGGTGGATTTGCCCCACCGGTTTTATTAGTAAACGGCCGGGGTTTTTTCTTATATACCGTAAATCGACGAAAATTTCTCTCAGAAGTGGGGGAATGACATTCATAATACGAAGGAGTTGCGGATCTTGTTACAACGGCCTTAAGCTTGCCATCGCCAATGAAAAGTCTGGTTTGGATCGATCTACAGGCCAATTTCGGCTGATTTAGGATGAATCGGATGAAACAGAAGGTCCGATAGAATTTAAAAAGAAATAAAATCTTTAACAGCACATTAGAATGTTTGTTGAATGGCAAGGTTACGGTCCAATGCCTTGCTGCCACATGGGAGAGCGCTGAGAAACCCACCAATATCAAAAGAAATCTTTTGGCGCTTTTTTCAAATCCTTCTTAGGGCCTTTCGGTGAGACCACTTAAAGCTATAGTTCTTTAGAGTTCTTTCAAAGTTCTTTTAAAGTTCTTTTAAAGTTCTTTTAAAGTTCTTTTAAAGTTCTTTTGTATGATTTGCTTGACATCGGAGAGATCTCAATTTCTCCGACTCTACATGGACGGTCTACATTCATTGCAAATGTTGAATCAAGTGGATTAAATGGAGATAAAACTTTACCTTGATACTTGAGAATGTAATTCTTGAATATTTTGTTATGTGACCACATACCATTTCAAGACAATTCAGCACCTTCATTGAACTGTCCCCTGGTGCAAACGATTACTTTATACATGCATGGTCAAGGAAAACTTTGTGTCTAATTTTGCATTTTGAATACAACAATCAATGATATGATCATTGAAGTCTTGTTTGATCAAAAATTGCATTCAGTGAAGAGAAGCTTTCTTGCGTCATCATGCCTATATAACCAGCTTACAAATAAGCTCTTTTCCCTTTACTTGGATTCCTTACATACTGATTGCTTTTAACTGTTATTCGGTGTAATATATTCAACTCATCAAAATCACGGAAACATGAACCATGGTGGGCTTCAAATTAGCTGCACCAATTTTAGCTGGGATACTAAATTGTTCTTCGGACAACTAAATTAGATGGTTCTTGTAAATTCAATTTTATAATCGAGACTTTTTTCATGTGGCTCTTTTTTTTTTTCTTCTTTTCCAAACTTTCATCAGCATGGGTTCTCAGTTTCGAAATTATGTATGACTGGTAAGCACAAAGTTGAAAATCAATCAACTATTCTGACTTGTTGAAGGCTCACTTGCACCATAAATGCGGAAAACGTTTACAAATAAAGATATAAAACACCTCAAATTTTCAATTTTAATCATTCTCTTACTTCTGTATTACTGTATCTTGTGACTGTTGACAGACCTGTTTGGAGCCGTTTCTTGTCATTTGGGCGCCAGAAACACCCGAGCTTAGAAGCCTTACAACTACAATTTAAGAACAAAAAAAATATAAATCAGAGTTCTAAAAGAAACGAGCATCAATAATCATTAAAAGCGATTTTTATTCGTTTCGTTAACGCGTCAATAATATGGCTGGTTCATCGCGGTACGGACTTACATCAATGTCAAAATCCTGCACACGCTGTCACCTCACCCGCTCCTTTCCTCTATTTGTATGTAACAACTACATAATTCTCTACAAAAGAAATAACAACGATGGCTTTGTTATCATCCAAGAAGGGCCGCGTCGTTGGCCTCGCACTCACGATTGTGGCGTTGTTTTCAATTTTTGTTTTGTGCAAAAATGCTATCTCAAATCAAGACTTTGCCGAGTCGCTTACGGCAGAGAGTGCATTGATGCAATCCACTAACGATGCTTCCTTAGATGAGGCCATCAACAAACAAATTTCTGCTGAGAAGAACGGTCTCGCCCCTGTAAATGATATGGGTAAGGGTGACGTCGATGACTCCGGTCACTTCGATCCAGCTAAGGCATTAGTTCAAATTCGATCCATGGGACCAATGATTGTGTTCTCCAAATCTTATTGCCCATTCTCGACAAAACTCAAGAAATTACTAAATGAAAACTACAGCATCACCCCTGCTCCAATAATTGTTGAGTTAGATAAACACAAACATGGTGCAGAACTCCAAAATTACTTAGGTGTCGTGACAAAGAGAACAACAGTTCCAAATGTCATCATTGGCACTGACTCGCTTGTTAGCAGAGGCGGAGCGGACGATTTTCTTAAATTCCACAATGATGGAACACTTGCTAGTCTTTTGAACTCCTGGGGAGGCAAAGACATTTCAGTAAGCAGAATTGAGGTTCCACTGAACCACTAAATATTTAATGACACTCCATTTGGAAAATTCGAAGAATAATTCTTGGTTTCACATAATTTGGAATAAACTCTTGATTACGATCGCTTTACAAATAATGGAAACGAAAAACAACCTTACCCATTATGTAGCTCTTATGTAAAGAAAGTCAAATGTGTCTTTCCTATTTCGAAAGCTGGTTCAAAAACAAGCTATGGCCTTTAGGAGTAATTTATCACTGAATGAAATGTATTGCAAGAAAATAATTTTGGTCTACAATAGTGGTTACGAGTTAATGTGACATTAAGTAAATACACCGAATCTACTCCAATTAAAGAAGAATCGCTTAGAACTTGGAGAATTGCTTGGACTTAGAAGCAGAGACAGCAACCTTCAAGACGTTAAATCTAACGGTCTTGGACAATGGTCTGCACTGGCCGACGACAACAACATCACCCTCTTGAACACGGAAAGCTGGGGAAAGGTGAGCAGCGACGTTCTTGTGTCTCTTCTCGTATCTGTTGTATTTTGGAACAAAGTGGAGGTAGTCTCTTCTGATGATGATGGTTCTGTGCATCTTGGTGGAAACAACAGTACCGGTCATGATCTTACCTCTGATGGAAATGTCACCAACGAAAGGACACTTCTTGTCGATGTAGTGACCCTCGATGGCTTCCTTAGGGGTCTTGAATCCCAAACCGACTTCCTTAGTCCATCTCTTGGTCTTTCTGTTACCCTTGGTCTTTGGGTTGGTGAAGATGTGAGGTTGCTGAAAGTTAGTATATTGAAAGCTTTGAGTATAAATGATGATTAGCAGATGACTTCTATAAAGATCATCAAATTTCGAACTAGACATAAGCTTCACAAGGGAGAACTAGCAGAAGAGAATCAGGTCATAAACCAATAACAATCAAAACCAGTAACAATTTAAAATATACCACTTAAAGCGCCGACTTCGAACGGTATTAATAAACGGAGAAAGTAGGTCTAAGTGCTAGATTCAAGTCATGTCTGATTCGATGAAAATTTTGGATGGGATGAAAAAAAACGAGGGAATCTCGCTCAAAAGTCCAAAATCAAAGTCACCCCTTTGTAATGATACAGCTAGTTCTTCTAGATTGATATGGGAAAGGATATAGTGCCAATTTCTAGTCAATGTGGATCCGATGACTTTAGAAAGGATCTGAAAAATCATTCATTTATTGGTGAAACTAGGACATAGATATACCAGGGAAAGCGCCTATGTCATTTTCCAATACCACATACCTTTTGGAAAGCTCTTTCAGATTGAACGGTCAATTCAGTAGCCATCTTGTCAGTTGAGTCTGTTGTATAGTAGGAAAGTTTGTAAGATTTTCGGTAGTGACGGTGCGGGAGAAATTTTTTGCGTGCGAGGCCCAGAGACCAGGCGCGCGTGCCGTGTGCACAGAAGGAGGGCAAGAGCCCTAAAGACTGAGGAACGCTTCTGTGAACATAGTAAATGAATGTAGGTAATAATAATTTTTTAAAAGAAGTTGTGTCATTAAATAGTTAATGTTTTCAATTGATAATGTCCTCGTGTTTTTAATTTGTATTTATTTTAAGTTCAAGAGCACCGTTTTTCTAAAGGTGAACTGTGAATAATACAAAACCGTACAGAACTTAGTCACCTATTGATATACTTCTTAGGATTTTAAGTCGTTGATGTTAATTTTAGGCCTTATTTCAGAATTAGGGACCGTCTTTTAACAATCAATGACTTCACTGTTGGCAAGATAGGCGACATATCAATGTAGGGTTCAAACACCTATGCATTGATTTCTTGGATTGAAGCGCTCAACTCAAGCTTGTGTAATTTTGTATGAATGTATTAATCTATTTCTTACTACCGTGACTAGTTGATTGTCGTCTGATTACTGAGTATCAAGTGACCTGAAAAATGGCCTATCTGTAATCATTTGTTTACATTGTGTGTGATCATTAACAGACTCAAACAGACCCTGTGCTCTCTTCAAAGACGGCAAGTCACTTATCAATAGAGATTGAGATTCAAAATTTTTCAAAGAAAAATATTTTTGTGAAGTAATCTCCTTTCAATTTACAAAAACATTCGTCAACACTTCCTATTTATTACTCACAATCTTATCTACGCCTGCCCCACATTTAAGACTTGGCTGCAACTGTTTGTAATAGATAACAAAGCAGTAACCCTTCACACGTAGCAATCTACAGTGAAAGAGGAGTGTATCAATTGGTTTCGATATATTTCACAACTTCGACTATTCTTTTGGCAAGCGAGTTTTGCCGCAATATAGTAGTTATACATACACAACAATGGCTGACGAGGCGAACCCACCCAAAATACTGCTCCCGCGTCTACGAGTACCGTCATTATCATTTACGGACCTATCACACAGTGGCATATCCAATAGTCTGCGAAACATCTCGTCCTCGACGTCCTTGTTAAGTACGCCGAGTAACAATATTCGGCGAGTGCAGCAAATCAATGGGCATAAAGCAACACATAATCGACCACGCAAGACTGCGCCCTCTATTACAAAAGGTTCTTCCAAGACATCTGCTACGAGAAAGCTTCTTAATTTGCAAGAGCTGAAACGTAGTCTGTCTGTGGTTCGTCCTTTTGTGCTACGCAAACCAGCAGATTTGACAAAATACGACTATTCAGTATACTCACATAAGGTGGAGCCTCCAAATGAAGTTCAGTCCGCTGAAAAACTACCTCTCGTCAGGGAATCCCAAATTCGTGCTTGGGAGTCAGCTGAAAAGATCAGTTCTAATACTATATTCGATACCGAAACAATGACAGGTGACAACGTTGGGATATTTGAAGACTTCAACACAAGCATGGAGGTACCTAATAGTGATGACGACTTAAGTTTTGAGGCTTGTTTTTCAGATAATGCTCCCGACATGGCTATCGTGCGTTCTATCCCAGATTACACTAAGGGAGAATTAAAGATCATATTGGACTACTTTGACAAGCTACAGTCATGCGATTCTAAAGTAGACAATTTTATATACGAAGAGGCCGAGAAAAATGCTCTAGGAATCTACAGGGAGCAGCAACGAATTGTGCACGAACGTGCATTTAAATCCAATCCTAAACCTTTGGCAAAGCGGAAATTGCAGGTGTTTAGAAAGAAAGAACTCCTCCATCGCCTTTTCGGTTATTTGAACAATATCAACCATAGTCATATCACTAATAACACCTCGTACTCTGCATTTGACAATGTTTTAAATGCATCAAAAGCCTTACAAGAGGATCACGATGAAACGATATGTCTTCTCAAGCTCGAAGATGAGTACGTTCTGGCGCAAAGCCAGATTGCTGAAAAAATTCAGACCGAGAAAGATCATCCTAGAAAAAACAATTTTGGGTCCAATGGTATGTTTGAGCCTATGCTTAAAAACCAAGAACTCTTGGACTTCTCCAGTTCATGGCTTACGGCATCATATGATAAGCAATTGGGTTCGGGCTTTGGCAATGAGAGGCTAGACGATTCTGATCAGAATTCAGAGATCTTGTCATATACCATGGGTTACCTTAAGGCATGCGTGAGAGAATAGGAAAAGGGAGTATGCCTCATACTAGGGGACTTAATTAAAAACAAGTCAGTATAAAATCTTCTCAATAATTGATAATTAATAATTTCAAAACTCAATTAATCGAAAATAGGATACAATTTTCTAGCTTTGTTGGTTCGGCTGCAAAAGTTGCTGAATTCCCTGCAGGTCTTGTGTTCAGCCATTAGCTTACACATCGAAACGTCTGGAACGATACATGACATACTGAATACAAAGTTAAGGCTTCCATTTCAATTACACCAATTTGTGATCGTAAGCTGACCTATTAATAGGGGCGTCATTTCGCAATAATATTTTGCAACCAATTCATAATACGAAGTCCGTATATGCAGGCAGAACTACATCTGGTCTTAAGCAATTCTATCTGGACCTGAGACAGCTTACAAATGTTCAACTTGAGGCAAGCACAATTTAACGTCCCCATTTCGCGTTTACTTCAAGTGCAAAGACAATTTTCAATGGCTCCCGCACAAACTTCCATCGCTCAACACTACGACTACCTTGTCATTGGAGGTGGTTCTGGAGGTGTGGCTTCAGCCCGTCGTTCAGCTCAATATGGAGCTAAGGTGCTTCTTGTTGAAGCCAAATACAAACAGCTTGGTGGCACTTGTGTGAATGTTGGCTGTGTTCCAAAGAAAGTGATGTGGTACGCCGCCGACATGGCACACAAGAAGGCTCAATTGAATGCCTATGGTCTTTCTGACGAGAAGCTTCACACCAAGCATGGTGAGTTCCAGTGGAAGACTATCAAGGATAAGAGAGATGCTTACGTAAAGAGACTTAATGGTATCTATGAAAGAAATTTAGAAAGAGAGAAGGTCGATTACGTGTATGGATATGCCTCCTTCGCTAACGAAAATGGTGATGTTGAGGTTACATTGTCAGAGGATCAAGAAATTTCCTTTTTGTCTGGCTCTTACAAGAAAAATGAAAAGTTGGTATTCTCTGCCGATAAGGTCCTTATTGCAACTGGTGGAGAAGCCATTATTCCTCCCGCTATACCAGGTTCCGAATTGGGTTTGACCTCCGACGGCTTCTTCCACTTAGAAAAGCAACCAAAGTCAGTTGCCATTGTAGGTGTTGGTTATATCGGTGTTGAACTTGCTGGTGTTTTTGCCAGTCTCGGCACTGAAACCCATTTGGTTGCACGTGGAGACACAGTTTTGAGAGCATTCGACGATGTTATTCAAACCACTATCACTGATTACTACGTCGACAAGCTAGGAGTCAATGTTGTAAAAAACTCTGGTAGTGTTACTAAGGTTGAAGCTGTCGGTGACAAGAAGAAAGTCTATTTGGGTAACGGGGATATTTTGGAGGTTGATGAGTTGATCTGGACCCTCGGAAGAAAGGCATTGCTTAATATTGGCTTAGAGAAGCTTGGCGTTAAGTTGGGTGATAAAGGACATGTTATTGTCGACGAGTGGCAACAGACTTCTCATCCAAAGGTCTACTCATTAGGAGATGTGGTTGGAAATGTTGAATTAACGCCGGTCGCCATTGCCACTGGTCGTAAATTGTCTAACAGATTATTTTCCGGTGACGAAGCATTTGCACAGGAAAAAATGGACTTCAGCAATGTCCCATCTGTTGTCTTCTCTCACCCTGAAGCTGGATCTATTGGGTTGACTACTAAGCAAGCCATTGAGAAATATGGCGAAGAGAACCTTAAAATCTATAACACCAAATTCACTCCTATGTTTTATGCTATGATGGACAGTGATGCTGACAAGTCTCCAATTGCATACAAGCTTATTTGCGCCGGCCCAGAAGAAAAGGTTGTAGGCTTGCATTTGGTCGGTGATTCTTCTGCTGAAATTTTGCAGGGCTTTGGAGTTGCCATCAAGATGGGCGCTACCAAAAAGGATTTCGACAGCTGTGTTGCAATTCACCCAACCTCAGCCGAGGAGTTGGTTACATTGAGATAAACACCATTTTTTAGACCAATTAATTTAGATAGCAGTTATTATTTATACGAAAGATAAACACAAAACTTTTGTTTCAGCTCTGCTTATTCTATGAGGTATTGTCTTACTTTTTTTTTCAAATCGATAAGTATCTATTCTTAATGTACATGGTTTTGCTCAAGTATTCTTGAAATGAAGGTTTGCAATAAATTGCAGTTAGCTCATTGAACTCCTCTATATTGCGTTAAAGCGCAAACTGTTGTTTTCTCCGCTTATAACTCAGTGCTTGAATCTCTTCGGTGGTGGCCCTCTAATGGGTGGCTTAGGCTTCTCGCCTGGCTTCATGAAAAACATTGGTGCATTCCTTAATATGTCGGGAACACTGACAAAACGAATCATTGAACCTCTTACGAAGACTTGATTCATATGCGAAGTCTCTCCCGTTCTCCCGATGGTTCTTGTAACATCGCTAAGAGACAAGTTCATATTGTCTTCATTCTCCACCAATTTTCCTCGGTATGTGTCACCTGTTGTGAGCTCTAAGGAGACTATGTGGCCCTGTGCTTCATTTAGTAGACGAACTGGTATGCTGGCGGACATTATGCGTGGTAAGAACTGATATTTGAAAACAGAGTGAGAGAGAAACACATTTGAGTATGCAGAGCCTATTTAGATAAGAATGCCAATATTCCACTAGAATAAGCTTTTTAATGATTTAAATAGAAATTCAGACTAGATTATTTTCAAAATTATTCTTTTATAGTATGTGGTCAATACGTTTAAATTTTATTGGCTTGGATTGGATTTGGGTAAAAGTACCTTGTTGATGGATAGCTAATAAAACTAATCATGGGGTTCAAAAAGTGTGGCACTAGAATTACCGTTCTTAGTACCAAGAAAATTTTTGTTTGGTGGTAAGAGACATAATTGAAATGATTGTTTCTGCTGTTTAACTGTTCCATTCGAAGACTTAATCGAAGCACAAATCAAGAAAGCTGCCGAATTCTAGACTCTAATCTTCTGTAAATCTTGTTGTGAGAGTTCTGATTTGGATCTTGATTTTCATAGCTTTTTGTTTGGAAGCAAGGTTGGCAATTTCATGATCAACCTAGCATATTACTTAAACCAGGCAAACATGGTAAGTATGTCTATTCCACTGACCTGAACAAGATCAAATCATTCTAAAGCTTTTGTCCCTCGTAAGATTTGAGCCACCGCTTATCTGAATCGCCTCATATTCCAGACTGTTGTAGAGTTCAGAAATGTGTTCTACAAACCAAATTCGAATACCGTCTAGTAACCTCAACAGGACCGCAAAATTACTCAAAGCAGTCAATAGAGAATGACATAAGTTCCATTAATGCATAATTAGTTCACTCTTGCATCATGGTGCTGATCTAGCTTTTCCTTCCACCCGACAGGGGTTCTCCAAGGGAAGTTTGCAAGTCCTAGGATCAAGTCAAGTTTGTGCCCTTCCCCTATTGATAAGCACCCGGTGCTGTATGGAAAAATGCATTCAACATTATGAGATAGATGCATTTAGAATTCGTGATTTCTTTTTAACTTGCCAATTGTATTTGAACTCGTTAAGCATTGTCAATGGTGTTGACTTGGTATGTAGAAGCAGGGAAGTTCTGATTCAAGCTCGAAAGGTAATAATTGACACTTTTGGTAATGTTATTGGCGTTCAAATCTTCTAAAAACTCATTTTTTGAACTTTTTAATAAACAGCGTCCTCAATGTCTCTACTCATTCTCAGTGTCTTTACTCATTCTCAGTGTCTTTACTCGTTCTCAGTGTCATTACTATTCAATCTTGATGTCTTCACCGTTCATTCCCAATGCTGACGTTGTCTAATCAGTTTGCGCTTCCGCCCATTGCCAAACGAGCAAAATGGTATTAAGAGCCAACCCGAACTTGCCCGTTCTTCAAATCTCGACCATTCACTATTGTGAGCTCTTTTGTAGTTTCTTGCTTCCGGTGGGCCTGGATGTCACTTTTGATGGCTCTGTGTATATATGGTATTAGTCCTGTGTATTTCGTAGCACCATATATTGTGTATGCAGTTCACGAGATACGGGTCCGAAGTCCGAAGGTATGTTCGAATCATCTGAAAATCACTCATTCCACGAAAAATGAGGAGATTTAAAGAAAATATTACCACAACCACTCTTGATCCCGAAAAAAAAAATTAAAATAACCAGCATTACCCCTCCGAAGCTTGGTGTTTTTGTTTTCGATGTGCCTGTCTAATTTGGACAGGGACAGAGGATCTGCATCAATATACAATGTACTGCATATAGTTTGCTAGCCTGTGGGGTTTCATATACTATGCAGGTGCTACCTATTGTTAACAAATGGACGTATGCAGCTCATGATTTGAAGTGTATACTTTTATCTAGAGGGAATAATCATAGAAATGAATAACAAAAGATGAAAGTTGAACATATTTATTTTTATGAAAAATCTCGAAGATAAAAAGTGAAAAATTTATCTAATTCATTGTTGATAGGTGCATTATTTGGCTATTGTTATCTTTGTATTTGACATACCCATTGTTCTCTATCAAGCCTATTGTGTTCACTTTGCTGGCCTGGACATATATGTTCTCAAGACAATACCAGTCAAGAGAAATTTTTTTAATTTTTACGAATATTTATCCAATTGATAATGAAAAAGGTGAATTAATTTACGCAGTTTTATAGAATTGCTAACTTTGAAAGTGTTGAACATGCATTAGTGAGTATACATACAGAAGTTCAGAAAAGACGATGATGAAATAACACAAAAGAGTTTTATAATATAAAAAATGGAATATTTAAATGAATTTATGATAGCATCATTATAAAACATAATTACGAAATTGCAAATAGGAGATTATCGCACTTAATTAATCCCATCCCGGTTTTACAGCGTTCTAAGTCTCTCTCAAAGCATATCAATAAAATACCTCTTTATGATCTAGGCACGCCATCAAACTATTGTATACCATATCGAGGCATTCTTAAGAGAATTGTGGTCTGATTATAGAACCTCGAAGTTGCATTGTAAAGTATTGTAAAAAATACTTCATTTGTTAGAAACTTACCAAGATTTGCAAATAGAATAAATGAAAACATCAACTTACAGATAACCCGATCAACAGCTTAATTAGCTGTAATGCATAAGACGAAGTGCGTCGACCTGCGGATAGTTCCATCCAGCCCACATGTGTATTTATATGCACTCCGGAATGCATACACAACCTATACCTTATCCACAATATAAGAACCCAGCGATATGGTCAAAATGTGGATGAAACAAAGAACTACCTAGCTTTTTTTTACTATTTGCAATGTATGCGGGTCACACACAAGTATGCCGGGTAGTGTTCTCCCCCAACGGCTGTATGAGGTTAGCTAAAGCTGAAGCAGCCGTTCTGAGTTTCAGCTACACGGTTATCCTTATGTTAGTTGTTCCAATAGCCATAGTTATGACTTTAGATCTTGTCTTTTACGTCAAGGAGCTAATTGCTCAGGCAAACTATCCATCGCTCACAAACACATTCTCGTGGAATTGGACTTCGCCAGGATCATCTGTCAAGTTATCTGACTTGTTGCGCAGGTACACTGTTGTGACTAGCGAGAAATTTGTGTTTGCCAACTCTGAAACGTTCTATCGCATTAAAACTTTTGTTGAAGTGGCAACGTTTCTACTAATTGTCTCTTCACATCTACAGCCTAAGAGCTCCTTCAGTCCACTTAAGAAACCCTCGTCAGTGGCTGCAAACAAACGTGGGCGTATCAAGAACGCGGCTCATATCAAGACCATTCCCAAGGACTATCCTCAGGAGAGTATTAATCGCTCTCTGCAATCTTTTTCAAGTCCTCAAAATCAGAGGTTTCAGACATCAGATCCTCAAGATCGTCCCAACGTGTGCTCACTGTGTAGGACGTCTATGCCTTCATCTGTACTGAAAGAAACACCTACTTCCCTTAAGAGAGTTTCCTTTGTATCTAAGCATAAGCCCTTCTCTGCGCCTACTTTCTGGGACTCATTTCAATTTCTATGGTCCGGTCTTCTTCACAGAAGTATGCGTATGATTAAAGGTCTACCTGCTTTACAAATGCTCAAGTTTCAGGAACTGAACTTCCCGGTAGGGCTGAGTCAACTTGGCCTTCCTAAATCTTCAATATTTACTTCCAAAGCAGTCTCGATCCTTTGCTCAACGTCTCGCCTGCCTAACAAGCGACGCTGGGTGAAAATGATGGGGCGCTCACAATAATCTATTCGCTATTCCATTCCCTAGTCTAAAATTGGAAGCTACTTACCATTGATTTCAATTGGATAAGTATGCTCATACTTCTTTTACACTTTATGCACAAAAAGTCTATTTGACTTTGTGTTTTATTTATAGCCGGGCCGGATCCCGATACTACCACTCTGATAGTGTGGTGGTTTATATGCTTGATTTTCCGTTTTTAGGTTTATGCCGATTTTTTTCCATTCTCATCAGCTTTCTTCTGAAAAATTATTGTATTTTGTCGCTTGTGTTTGTTTTCTTAAATATTTTATTACATCGTAGATAAGATGCGTAGGTGCCTGCACTTCGATTGAAAGCCCTTTTTGCACTAGATTAATAAGCTGGCTATCGTTCTCATTTGTCCGGTCTATTTTGATTTTGCTCCAAAATTCTAATATGAGGTCGCCTCACATCATGCAAAAGGTTTCTGTTGTTGAGTACCCAGTGTTATATTGTTATCAAGGGACTTATAATGCAGGTTCAGGGTAGAGTTTTGATCATTATATGCAGTCTCGTAACATAAGGAAGAAATGAAAACAACACGAAATTAACTTCAGTATTCTCATGTGATAAATTAAATGAGTCAGCTCGAGACACAAACCACTCAAAAAGAAAATTCAATGTTTTACGCTTGATTCAATTGAGAAATGTGTGTAGTGACATCATAGAGTACAAATGTGAAGCCGCCTCAATCAATAAAGCTCACATAAACCGCTTTGTCTAGTTTTTCAAATTGTATAACAAAACTTTTACTCAAAGAGTAAAAGCCTGACATGCTCCCCTCGCTCTTAAAAGACCGACATACATGAAGGCTACAGCAAAAGCACCAGCGCTGGGTGAGCTGCAATAGTGATAGCAGTTGCAAGTCAGTCAGATCGTGATCATGTAGAAGTGACTTTTTCAAATATGCTTCGAGTGTTTGTAAGGCTACAGAGTCTAAGAATTTTAAGCTCTGACTCTCATGTTCCTCTTTAAAGATATAGGTTCAAAGCCTCATTTCAACCATCATCGAAACTTTGGATCGCTACTATCTTCCTTCGTCGATTGACAAATTATAAGTGAGACTCAACTAGAATAGAGGTATTCTTAATAACTGGATTTGAATTCCATTTCTCTATATGAGTTTTATCTCATCCTAGTCCATCTGATTTGTTCCTTTTAAAACTATCTCTTGATGGTCGCCTGCATACGCCCCTTCATCACTCTGCTAATTGCACTCTCATATTCTTCTGAAACTCAATTGGTTATACCACTAAAAACATAACGATTTATAAAAAGATATACTAGAAGCCATATAATTTGCCTTAATGGTTCAGTCTTTATTTCTGATAGCACTTGCATCCTGCTACCAGCAGGCTGGAGCTATCACTGATGTTGGATCAACACCTTATCACCTCATTCAGCCCGTTCTAAAACGACTAAATGCAAAGCAACTTGCACTACTAGAAGAAAACAGCCCCACTCTAACTCCTGAAAGTGATGAACTATGGTCAAGTTTGATAGAGAAAGATTTTGCAGATCGTCCTCTGGGAGGAAGACGCAACATCTTAGGTCATGGAAACTCCCAAATGCCCAATAGAGATTTATATATGCAATACGCACAAGATCGTGAGCGTTTCTTGGAAAGCTCTGCTCATCGCTTGCGTCGTATTACCGAAAAGCTACAAAAAGAGAAATCAAAAAATTCAATTGTTCCCATCCATGGCATCATTGCGGAGCCCGTCATGCGGAGACGAACGTTCATGGGACCTCGTCCAGTAAAACCAGCATCTAAATATTCCAATAATTCGATTATGGGGAAGGCCTATAAAGATGTTCAACATCGCCTGCTAATGTTTGGCGGTTCGAAGCCAAGTGATCCTTTCTCGGTCTTTCAAAATGCCCGTTCGACAGCTCCAAACGCCTTTGTAAAAAGGCCTTTTAATCCAGTTGCGAAAATTGATATGCAAAGGCCATACACGCATTCTCTGGGTCTGGGAATTTACCTGGCTCCTAATCCTACAGAGACAACTGCTGCACATTCAACGATAAGAAAATCAAAAGATTTTTGTGAGACCCCCCGTGAGAGCCAACCCGCAGGTGATTCTCAGCATACACCATATACTAGAGAGACTCGCAAGCGGAAGCCTCAATCACCTTTGCTTGACTCAAGGCGGAGGCCACAAAGACCCAAACGCATGGGGCTGCCTCCAAATCGAAAACATGTTATGTATTCCGAAGGTGTTGATCACCAGAATAAGGGAAAGTCTCTGGTAGACTCTTCTTCTTGTCTGAAAGCGATAAAATCGTCTATATTCTATTAATGCAATTATTTAATGAACAAAGCTAATTTGGTCCAACATTCCTCTTTTTCAGTGACGAAGAAGGTTCTGAATCACTGGAGTCCCCGGACGGCTCGGTTTTCAATTTCCTTTTATAGGCATTAATGGATCTGCTTCCGTCTCCTTCGACTATTATTGATCCCCTTGTTTCATAATCACCCTCTTTACTACCCATCATAACAGTTTGCTTATTGGATGTGTTACGTAGTCTTCCTTTAATCAATACGGATTCCGGGTTAGTAAGAAACCCGTCCTTGCAGTTGGAGTTCTTCAAATCTAATTGATTTAAAATGGCTAGAATGTCTACATAATTGCGAACATCCATTGGCTGTTCTGCCCCACTGGACAAAACTAAACCTTGAGATCTTGAAGCTCTTATCAATTGCAAACTGTTGGAGAAGAATTGTTTACGTGTAATCTTTCCAGTCACGCCTAGTGCAAAGGCACTTTCGTAACTAGCGGAACCACCAATGAGTCCAGTATAACATAATTCAAATTTGATACCTTTACCTAATGCTTGGCCAACAGTTTTATGTTTCAAGAAGTATGACCATCTACTAGCCATGGGTAAGGAGATCAAATCAACTGTTAAGTTTGTAGCAGTCAATTGTAGTACTTTTTCAGTCATAGGTTGGATCGCCACAATATCAAAAGCCCCCATATTAGTAATTTTCAGAACATTCTGGCATTTAGATGGATCTGAAAGAACAATTGTGATTCTAGAGAACAATCGGAGTTTTGGAAAAGCTTTAAACCTTTGTCGAATTTGGGCCATTGGGATGGGATTGATTTTATTTGCGCCTTGCGGAACTTTCACAGATTCCTGGATTATAAAATTAATGGCTAGGTAATTGTACCCAAATGTGTAGAGCATAGAGATCGTGTTGTACAAGTTTTCCATCTGCACTGTAGTTGGACTTGAGTAGCTTTGACTTGGCCACACCACATTTAAATCGTACATAATGTGATTGAAGTATTTCAAATTTTCAGCAGATTGATAAGTAAAACACTCTATTAATGCTTTCTGGGAACGACCTCTCGTCTTGACTATGTGCGATGATCTTCATACGTGGTTCAAAACCCGTACATCTCATTCATTCGGTATTGAGTTTAACTCTCCGGTGAAACCACTGAATAATTTTGAAAAAAATCATACTTTTGAATTTTTTAATCGAGAAAATTTCCGAGTTCTAGTTGAACATTTAATGCGATCTTTCATTTTCGGCCAGGTAAATTCATATCTGAATATAACGTGTTTCAGATTTCCATTTAAACGGTCTTGACTTCGTACTTCCACAATGAAGCCGTACCTGAACTCCTCAGGAAATCTTGGCAAGCAAGGCAGATAAGTCGTCATGGTGACCTCATTTTCAACAAATTTTTTAATTTTTCTTTAACCTGTCAACATTTCAGAGTCCGAATTTCTATCTGTAAGTCGCACGATCAACGTTTCATATCTGGAACAAAAAAAAAGAAATTTTTGCCTAGTTGTTATGTATAGGAGATTGAGATCATGGAAACCTATATACGAAACGACATCCCTTCATGACAGTTACGTTTGGCCCCCCACGATAGAAGAAAAATAATAACGCATCTTAGTAAATCTTTGTCATTTGAACTATTATTTAGGTCTTCTTTGGTGCATCATAAAGCCATACCCCCACCCTTTGACAATTACGATTCATAACCCTCGCTGATGCACCTTGTCCAACTTTGGAAATAATGTCCGTTCCTGCACACAGCCGCCCCTACCAAATTTATGACACTCACTCAATGTCTAAAAGGTCCGATACCGCTCTTCATCTACCCATCAACACTTACCACTTCGTCTATTTTTCTTCTGTTTTCATTCACCCGACTTTCCTTCTATCTGTCCCAGTTCATTTGCCTCCTTTTTGCGGCGCGCTTAATACGTTTTTTTTGCTGTGTACGACTGCCTTTCACAACGGTTGTTTCCAGCGTATCCAGTTTGTAATAGCTTGACACTTCCAGCGGTACCTAGGTCATCATGGCCCGTGTGTTTTTGATCTCTCCGTCGCACACTTTCAAGTTACATCACTCTTTAAGTGCCAGCTCAGTGCGCCATCTCACGTCCTTTACTCCTCTTATTAGAGCTCTCTTAAAGGATGGTCGCTGTGAAAAGGACATATCAGAAGCCACAGTGGTGATTATCGATACGGAGTCAACCTCTCAAGTCAGCGATAGTTTGGAACTTTTGTCTTTTGAAAGAAAGGCTCTTCTACTTAAATTCTTCTTTTCTCATACCAACCTTATTGTCATACCCTACCATACTCTCAACGATCAGCATTCTGTGTTGGAATTAGATGCTAATGTTGCTTCGGTTGCAACTATAATTGGCACACGATTGTCTCGTGTCGCAGCTTGGACCGGAACAGGAAGCAGGAAGATCAATGATGTCTATACTGACGAAACGGTCCGTCATCTGGTGGCTCCCATCATCCCCACGATGGCAAACGTGTTGATGCTGACTTGCAACCTTTCAGCTTCAACTGAGCATTCAATTAAAGAACTAATGTTTGAAATTGTGAAATCTGTTGATTTCAAGCAATTGTTGAGTCATAATTCTGCCGAACACTTGAGCAAACTTTGTCACTGCGTGGGTCACTGGGCTTTTCCAGCTCACGAACTCTCCAATGACGACCTTGTGTACTGCGTTTACTTGATGTTAGACTATGCTATTAAACATGTTGTTTCCACTGGCGTACCCGATAAATTGGATATACCCTCAGCCAATGAAATTCTCGCGTTAGCATTTATGACCAGAGACACCTACAAAAGTGGTAACCCCTTCCACAATTTTCGTCACGCTGTAGATGTTTTGCAAGCATGCTTTTTTTACCTCATTAGGCTCCGTTGCTTGCCTTCTTTCGAGCAATTGCAACAAGATCCAAAAGCTGACGAAACCCATATTTTTACAGATCGTATGATAAATCCCGGCGCAACTACTTTGGTTCCTATTTCACAATTGTCGCAAGCTGACAGCTCTATTGCACCATTGTTGACACCAATACAAAGTCTCGGTTTACTTGTAGCAGCTTTGGGTCACGATGTGGGTCATCCAGGAGTTACCAATGCCTACATGATCAAGCTTGCAGCTCCCACTTCTCAACTTTACAATGATAGATCTGTTTTGGAGCTGTACCATTCGGCAGTCTTTACCAATAAGATCTTGAAAATCATGTGGCCATCGCTTTTAGACTGTATGATTGCTTCAGACAGTGCTGTCACAGTCAAGCAACTTATTATAAGAAGCATTTTGGCCACGGATATGGCAGAGCATTTTGAGTACATCCATAAACTCAAAGATGTCCTGCTACTACTTTCCACGGAAGAGAAAGTGCAGTTGATTTGTTCCTTGTTGATCAAATGTGCCGATATTTCCAATGTTACGAGACCGCTTCGCATTTCTTCACAATGGGCGCTGATTTTGTCCAGAGAATTTGATGAGGTTGACAAATTGGAAAAAAGAATCTCAGCCAATGATAGCATGATTTTTGACATTAAATATTCGCAATTGCCAATAACACTTCCAAAGATTTTGGAAGAAAACCCAAACATTCACAATGGTCAAATATTTTTCATTAACACATTTGCCGAGGGCTTATTCAACAGCGTTCTGGATCATTTCGTGGAACTTAAGTATACTTCTGACATTATCAATGAGAACAAACTGTTTTGGCAAGCCCGTGCTGAGAAGCTCAAATAATCTCCATACCTACTCTTCTCCTTCACTTTTTGGTTCCCTTATCTCATTGATTCATCATTTGCATCATAATCCTTACACGTGGACCGGCGAGTCCCTGTCTTTGAGACCAATAGATATAATAGAATGTACATACCTCCAATGTATAACCCATTAACCTCGATACGTATGTTTTAGTAAGCTGAACTAGATGCATAGGTTTTGTTTAGTAAAAAAATGGCTAACTAAGCACTAAGTCAAACTAAGTGCTGATTTTATGGGGTTTGTATCAAGTTTTCCGTCTTTTAAACCAAAAAAAAAAACATAATATGTACGTATTTTTTCTCGGTGTTTATTTTACGTATTACTTCCCCTTAATTACATCAAGACGGTAGTGATAAATGCATGGGACCACCCAAGCTGCAAATTCTAGCGTAAGTTTCATTTTCCCAGACTGAAAAATGAATATTAGAAATTTATTTCAGCTTTATTACCTGAAATATTAAAATTGTTGTCAATTTACTGTCTAATTAAGTGTTCATTAATTTCGAATTCTGGTCACCTGACTAAAGCTCGTGGAAATTGGTCACGTGCCTTCTGTTCCCGCACTCTAGTCTTCAGTCGATGAGTTGAACCCTACGTTTTTCCCCCATTGGTCGCCAGGTTAAACATCGATCAGAATCAGTTTTGTGGAGATTTGAGAATCTGCCAAGTCTCTGCCTCTCAAAGATTCCGTTTTGTTCTTCTTGCATTCGCTCGCTGTCCTCTCGTGTGATCCAGTATCTGCACCCGCAGCAGCTCTTCTCTCCTCCATTCACCTGCAAGAGTGAGTAGAAGTGACAGCTTCCATAACCAACCTTAGCTTCTGACGAAGACTCTTTTAAAAAAAAATAAGATTCAAATACTTCTTTCCCCTTAGCGTCCATGGACAACGATTTTTTGAACAAACCGTTTCCAGAGAAGCCTATAGTGCTATCGCCGGTCAATGGAACGACCTCAGCGCCATACCAAGGACAACTCGGCACAAATTCTATGACTGGACTCCCAATGAACTACCATTCTCAAAGAAACCAAAGTGTGGGATACAACTTACAGCAGGAGTTTGAAGCTTTAAAGGCTGACTTGGACTTGGATCTTAGCCTTGCCAACGACATCTCGGCGTCTCTGTATAAATTAGGCTACAGTGGTGATGAAGAGCCACAAAGCATTCTGCTTCGGCCTGAACACAGCGCCAGGGGTTCTGGATCGACGCAGGATGTGAATTTATCTGCTCCTCTGATGTCGGGGCCCAACTCTGGAGCGGACCATGCTTCTGTCGGCGCCGGCACTGGTGCCAGCCACAGTTTGCAGCAACGTTCAGGACACGGTCCTGGACTTTTGTCTGGCTCGGGATATTCCATGAACTCCTCGTTGCTGGAGAATTTGGTTCGTGAGGGCTTGCAATTGGGCAAGCTGACCAGCAGCTTCTTGCCGCAACTATCTGCCCCTGCAAGACCTCAATCTGTTAACGACTTCTCTCATTCTATCGGTAATTCGCATGGAGGTCAATTGCAGTTACATCAGAATGGTTTTATTGCCGATATGATGCAGGCAACAACTTGGATAGATAGCCTCTCTACACACGATATGATCACTGTCATGGACTACTGGTGTAACAACTTACCCTATGACGTTCTTCTCACGATGAAATGCAAATTAGAAAATCACTTAGGTGGTCAGATGGGTCATGGTTTGCCACATGTATTTGGCACTGCCAACCTGTTTGGACAGGACTACGCCCCTGACTTCAGCGCTGAGGCCCGTTTAGCCTCGTCAGACCTTGGGCAGAACATTCCTTCAGCTTTAAGCTCAACACCCTCCGCCAACTCTGGCGTTGACAGCGGAGTTTCTGCATCTGCACAGGGTGGCTTACTCCAGCCTAAACCCAAGGCCAATGGTAACTTCAGGACACATTTGTTTGCGGACCCTAAAGTTCAGCGCCCAAAACTGGCAGATCCAACAGTGAACGGCCGTTTGGCTCAAAATGGTAGTCTGTCTGTGAATAGCCACAATGGCTACAATCAAGCATTCCCATCGTCATCAGTCCGAAATCAACCCTCGGGTCAGCTTGCCGTTGATCGCGCACGCTCGCCCACTACACATCTTTGTGAGAAAACCAGCTTTTTGCAATTGGCTGCGGGCCAGTCGCCACATTCATTTGGATCCTGTAAAGAGGATAGCTTGGATCTTTCTGCTGCACTGAAGTTGGGAGCTTTGGCCACAATAAATTCTAGAGTCGTGTTAGATTCTGGTCGTAAAAATTATGCGCAAGCATCAGCTGCTCAACGCTTGGCTGGAGGAAACACCGCATTGTACGAGGAGTCTCTTAATCGCCAGGCTCACCTGTCTTCTGTGCCAGTCGGTGCACAAAAGTACTCTACTGTGGCCATGGCGGGAAGAAAAAAGGAAGGTGATCTGCCAATTAAGAAAACAGGAGGATCACCTGGATCCCCTGTTGGATTTGGGGGCTTCAGTAACAATAGTAGTCAAAGTTCTCCTCTGGCTGCTGCTTTAGCGGCACAAGCCGGAACTTCCATGCCTAACGAAATTGCCAGCATGGAGTTGTTGAACAATATCCCTGCTTGGTTGAAACTTCTTCGTTTGCATAAGTACACGGACTGTCTTAAGGATATTTACTGGAAAGAACTCGTGGTTCTCTCCGATCAGCAGCTTGAGGACCGTGGAGTGCGTGCCCTTGGAGCACGTCGCAAGCTTTTGAAGGCCTTCGAAGCCGTCAGACAGACTAGGATGTAGACATCTTTGGTCTAGAGTATGGGATATTTGACATATTCTGCGCGTTGGCGACATGTAAAATTCAGTGGGTGAAAACCTATGACGATTATATGTATTTATACTTAAATGAGAGGGAATCAAAACTCTTTTTAGATAAAATCCTTGATTGAGAAGGGGTTTTTAGAGCCTTCAAAAATAAATGAAATATATAACGATAAACGGTGCAAATTACATGAGTATGTTACTTGGTTTAAATCTTAATTTTCGCGGGAGTACGACAAATTTATTAAAAGGGATTGTCATAATTGTTAATTGACTAAAATATACGTGCATTTATCTCTCGAATTGTTTTAAAATTAGCTTCAGCTCAGTGATCAAACATCCTCAATCAAGTAATTGGGAATATAATTTGTCACTTGTGGAAATGACATTGCAAAAAGTGATAGCATCAAGATGAAAAGTATAATTATACAGATATTCAGCCGCAAATTCTTGTAAACCCCCATGCGTTGAATCGATGCGCAAAATGCATTGATTATACGATAACACAACAAGAGTTGGTCTTTTTGGCCTGTTTGTAGAACATTCTTGAAGAAGAAGACAAAGCCTCAGATTTGTCGACAAGTGAGTCCAACTTTTCTCCTCTCTGCAACACACTCTCAATGGTCTTGTGTAACACAATCTTTGTCTCGTCTAATTCTTGTTGTACTTTCATGATTGAATCCGCCTGGCTAGGATCCTGATATTTCTTTAAATAAGCATCTAGTTCCGAAAATTGCAAAGAAGGATTGGTTTCGGTAACGCCATTCCACTCTTTGGCTGGATGTAATGACAAGTATTCCTCCAAGATTTTGTTGATCAAGGTGTATGCTGGTCTAACGGGGTATTCCTTATCAGTTATGACAACACAAGACAATCCCTCTGCTCTTGTATATGTGTGACCAACGTAGTTGCCCTCCTCGATACTCTGTCTGTTTCCGGCGGCAGTTCTTTGGGACACTGTTTCGGAGAAGAAAGTCATAAATTGACCGACAGACGGTCTCTCAAAGAAAGAGAATTGTGAGAGCTCGCGAGAGGAACAAAGTTCAACGGCCTTGTTGCCGGTTGATGTAAGAATGCCGATGTAATAGATCTTCATTGTGAATAGCAGTTCGAGGTTATGTATGATGTGTTGCTAGTAGAGTATGCTACTGGTATCAACGTCACGTGTAGGCGTAAGATCATGATAACGATCACCAACGTCTATTTTAGTTTAAAAATAAGAAACAATGAGCGGTATAATCACAAAGTACATTTTGCTGTTTTTTTTTTTCTCTTTGGCATTGAAATTTTGAAACTCTGGCTTTCTCTTAACAAATCTCTTCAGTCAAACTTGTCAAAGTTGAGAACCCTGTAGTGAAGAGTTCGTTCGGAGCATTAGTTCGAAAAAATTTCAAAATGCTTGAAAATTGAATTGCCTTTCATTTTATTTTTGGCCCTAAGTTTGGAACAAATCCGCATGACAAGTCTTACACATTTCAGATCCTAAAGACAGTTGTCATGGAATATCTCTATTGTCTTTAAAAGAGTACTTGAGAAACTAGAAGCCTTTTGAATTCCAATTTAAGAAGTTGTCTTCATCCGCATGCTTGGCATCACGAAGTTACAATTAGTTGTTGTTGCCGTTTTCAATTAACATAATATCGATAAGTTCTGGCGAATGCTTTGCAATCTGTGCTTGAAGTGTAAGCTTAGATTCTCAATTATTCCCATACTAAAATTTTTTGAGATTATCAGTGCTTTTATCTTACAACAGTGTTACATCTGAATCAAAGGTAGAACAAAAGGTATTAACTCATGCTTATAAAGGTGAAATAATAAAAAATCACAATGACTCGAGTTCTCTTTTTCTTGTCGTCAAAGAACGAATTCTTTTCTCAGTATTATTTTTAGGATTTAACTATCAATCGATAATTTCACGCGAATACGAATCTCCATTCTTTACATCAAGTCACTTCACCTTACGTTTCAAAACCATCTCACGCTCGATATAAACAAACTCTGAATGTGTTTGCTCTAAGCATATCTAAAATTTCAATTTGTCAATTTGGAACGGATCTTGTAGCTCTTAGTCTCAGGTTTCATCAACAAGTCCAATATCATGTCTGAACCTAGAAGTTCCATTCCAGCTGTTCTGCGACATACGCCTACGATCAAGGTCATTTTATTAGGAGATCTGGGAGTGGGTAAAACATGCCTACGAGCTCAATTTATTCATCATGTGTTCTCTGCCGCATACAAGACGACAATTGGAGGTGATTTCTTGACAACAACAGTAGAGGTTCCAAACGAGGAGACCAGCGAGACCATTAAAATAAATTTGCAAGTTTGGGATACGGCAGGTCAAGAAAGATACAATCTGATATCGCAGGCGTTTTACAGGGGTGCAGATGTGGCCATGCTTATTTACGATACGACTAATTACGAATCGCTTATTAGTCTACGGCGATGGTGGTCGCAATTTTTCGAACATTGTCATGTTGATTCACCAGGCGTAGTCATAGTGGGAACAAAGACTGACAAAACGGCCGATCGGTGCATAGATTTGGAAGAGGTAAAGCCCATTTTATGTCGAAATGATACCAATAAGTTAGATCCTTTCGTGGCAAATTGGGCGACAGATGTCATTGAATTATCATGCAAGCAATTAGGACCTGTAGAAGCTGCATTTCAACGAGTTGCAATGCTAGGTCTTAAGAAAAGCTCACAAAACGAAGTGAGTCGATCAAAAATGAAGACTATAGACTCTTCCATAATGGGAGCTATGGAGACTACATCATCTCTGTGTGCCTGCTGAATCATTAAGCTACCATATTCAAATGTATTGAATATTGCATCCGAAAAAGAATACGATTGAAGATTGCTAACATTATGTAATACCATCGTAATAGAACTCATATGAGCCAAAAGGAGTTGGAAAACATTTGACGAAATAATACACTAAACCAAATCATGTATCATTAGAATATACATATTCCAAAAAATACAAGAGCAACGCAATTACTCGTTAATGTACTTTCATTTTGCTATTTACAGTATAAATATAGGCATTATGCAACCTTAGGAATGTCTACAGTGGCCTCTTTGTTTGAGACAGCACCGTCAACCCCGTTAGATGAAGTAGAGTCGTCATTGGCATCAGTCGAAGGAACAGGCTCATCATCCTCGTAAAGCTCCTCCTTATAATGTTCAGGGTGCTGTCTGAAGCAATTTCTCATGCCTTCGAACTTCTCTATGCAATCAATTCCCTTTGGCTCGGTCTCGGAGTAGACGAAACAGGAAAATGCAGCCTTGAACTCCTCGCCACATGGACCATGTGCCATACCACCAAGACAAGGACAGTCCCAGTTAATTTCACCTGTCTCTGGGTTGAAAGCTGCGGATTGGCCCCCATTCTCCTCCCCGTCTACTTCTTCTTCTGCCCCCTCTTTAGCTTCAGTGGACTCTTTTGTCAGCTTAGACTCAGTTCCCTTCTGCTCGGTCTTGTCCTCCTTCAGTGCCTTTTTTGGTTCACTTGCCTTGCCATCAGAAGGTTTAGAATCTTCTGTGGAGGCAGGATTTTTTATTGACCCCTGGGGAGGTTTAGATTGTTCGGACTTCTTGGTTTGCTCGTCCACTGGAATAATCTTAGTTTCAGGTTGCTTAGCATCGGTAGCCTTTCTAGGTTGATTTCTTTTACCGAAGGTAATATGATCTTCTGCAGAAACTCCTCCCTCTATTCTAGTCAGCTTTGCATTTTCTGTGCTTGGCTCAACTTCATTCTCCACAACAGAGAGTGGCAAGAGGATAAGGGAAGAAGCTATCAACGAAGCTCCAATCACAACTTTGTTGTTGGTTCTGGCCGATCTAGCGGTAGAGTAGCTCCTATAAAGTGCCGATTGACGGGCTACGGTTCTGAAAGCAGTTTTAAACATGATTGTGGAGAAACGTAGTTAGAGATGAATATTTCGTAGTCAAATGCAGTGCGACAGTGCTGACTAAGTAAGTAAGGTCCAAAAAATGTCAGCAAGATAATACGGCGGAAAAGCAAGCAATTATATACTTAGGCAATTGTCTGGTTAAATTATTATCGAATATTTCTGTCTTTATAAGTTTTACAAGGTGCCCACAATATATAACTTCACGTGGGTGCAAATAAGAGCAAGCAAGGCATCTTTATGACGTCCAAGCTTTCTGGATTTAGCAAGTGAAACACTGATGAAACTGCAGTCGCCAGTGCGTTAAATTGTTTCAGTAGTAGATTGGTATTTAATGTATTTATGTACAAGTTGAATATTTACCAGTGAAGTAGCGCTGAAACTTCTTTGACCATAATATACTACAATAGGTCCAGCTTAGAAATATGTTTCTGACAAAGTATTAGCACTTCGTGCGCATTTTATGGTATCATCTATCGTGGATCTTATATCATTCATCTTAGATCTTGAATAACTGTAGTTGGAATTGAATGGATGTACAAGATGGAGTCGGTGCCAGTTTAGAAATTGGGATACTCAATAATGTTGACCGAAGAATTTTCCATTTCAGGTGTAGCTCTCGATCGTGAAATTTCTTGTCGTAGTGCAAATTGGTTCCTTAATCTTTTCTTACATCACTCAGAAGAGGTGGAAGGTTCACTTCTTGTTCCTTTGGACTGAGTTGAACAGAGTATGCATAAATCAATGTACCGACTGGCAAAAGCATGGAAATTATTCCTGTTGTGCGTAACACCTTGATTATAGTAGGGGCAGCCTTGGTGTAAGCATCGTTGAGATTTTTTAGGTAATCAGAGGATTTGGAACCCTGCTTTGAGTAGCATCTTGTGATCATGAGCGATTTCATGGGTCTTATTCTTGTGTTGAGTCTCATTGGGTTCAAGTTAGACATGTTTAGTTAAATGTCTGTGCTATGTTGTATAAGATAGATTGGTCTAGTCCAATACATCGCATGGTCGAATCACACTTAAAAAAATTGGATAACATATTAAACAAAAAATCTTTTGTTTGCTACATCAACAAGAAATTTACTATTTACATTCAATTACTAAATATTACTGATTACATCTTCTACGTTTTCTGGAACAAAGATGTCGTCTCGCTCAACCCACATTACGTCATTCTCAATATAGAAGCGAAGACTTTGAGTACTTTTCAAAGACTTTAATTCGTAAATTTCTTTCATATTTGAAGAAAAATCAGATGTCTTCAACAATGTACATGACTCCGCCTCGCAAAGCTCTGTTACAACATCCATAAATGACACGGATATATCTTGTAGCTTTAAAGAATAAACATTTGTCTGAATTTCCACATTACCTTCTTTTATAGATTCAATGGCTCTGCTATCGAGTGTTCTGGAGCTGTTAAAGCTTGGCAAAGATACTTCGCTGTTTGTGTCTGATATTACTTTGGCGAATATATCAGCGTACCAAATGAGAATATCCTCCACCTGGTAGTAAGATCCAACGATGGTGCTGAATTTAAGTTGACTTTGAAGGAAATATTTACGGCACTCCTTTTCGGTTTGTATTGATTGGAGCTCCTTAACCATGGGGTTAAGTATTCCAAGCTGCATAAGGAGCTCGAATTGAGTCGTGGAAATAACTCTAAAAAGACAATAGAAGTCGCAGCACACTTCCATACGAAAAAATGGATCGCTTTTTGATTTAACAAACTCAATAAGCTCCTCTAAGAGATCTTGAATAAGACGTGACATAAATGATTCGATGTGGAAAATATACTGTTCTCTATAGGTAAAGAGATTTTCCAATACTCGCTTCATAGAGTTAGTATAAATCTTTGAATTCTCGGAGTCGTCCTTTGATATTCCTTGCCAACAGTTACGGATGGAGTTATGGATCTTATCAAAAAGAGTGACCTTCCATGAATCTTGAGAGCTTTGGTAAGAAGAAAGCTCTGCCATAAAATTTAAAATATCTTCATCCAAAGGTTCTATTAAATTCCAGCTTTCGATAATTTCCAAAATTACTGGATTCACAACTTTCAAGATGTACTCGCTTTGAATGGAGTCAAAGTTGAAAAAAAATGGTGAATGCATCCAGAATAGTACTCGCTGACGAAACTCAGCAAAGCTTTCTCTTGGACTGTCTTTCAACTCGTTAACAAGGAGCTTATCCCATTTGCTAATTAGTCGATCACCGGAATCTATTCGCCTGTAAAGATCTGCCCAAGTTTGCAAAAGATGGAAATTATTCAGCTCATGACTATTTATGATTGCTTTAATGGCATTTTGTGTTAAGGATATGAATACATCCTCCTTCATCTCTTGATCTATTGCTGGATTCAGAATTAGTCTATCTAGAACCTCAGTTAATGTATTTTCGTCACCATCAACAGTTTCCAAATTGGCTAGAATTTCTTTCAAGCTATGAAGCTCCTTTTCTTCTACGTCTCTTGATTTTTGGAGCGTGTTTAATTCTTGTAATAAGCTTTCTCTTTGAACAACAATAGTGCTAAGTTGATGTGAAATATCTTGTAGTTCACCATGAATTTTCTGTAGCTCTAGAGGGTTCTTTTCGCTTGAGTCACAAAACTCCTTGATGTGCGTTGGCACCGAAACCCCATTACATTCAAGGTTGTTAATTAGGGGAAATAGATTGTAGGTTGGTTTTGTAAATGCCACAGTCTGTTCCTCGTCAGAGATATCGCCCGACAGGTTTCGAGTTTTTTCACGAACTCCACCCAAACCTAGCCCTCGTGGACGAAGCTTTGTCTCGATTGGAGCTGCAATGCCATCCTTCTTCACTCCAAGACCTTGCCCCTCCTTGTAACCCATATTCATCAACAATTTAGCACCAATTCCATACTGGTTCATCATGGATTCTGAAGCATTTTGATCTTTCCTTTGGTTAGGACTCTGGTTTGAGAACGACATAAAGGCCAGCTTTGTATAGTTCATTTCTTGGGGCATCTCTAAGGTTTCACTGATCTCTCCATCGCTTTCGAGGTCAGAATATTCATTGTAGAAAGTGGGTTGCATGGTTCCTATCCCGGTCGTATTTGCTAGCTCGGAATTTCCGCCATTAGACGCTTTGGAAAAGTAAACATTTCTTGACATGTATTCCACTATGCAACTGGGTCGTTACCCCAGATTATAACAAAAATGGGGCGCTTATTACTACATTGAGCGGATATTTATGTACTTCAAATTTTTCCTTTTTTTGTTCATTTGTTTCAATTCATATTTTAGGTTTAGTCTCAGAAAAATAAATGTATATCTCTATTTCGGGACGTCAGTGACAACATGGATTCAACCTTAACTAACTCTAAACTCCTGGATTAACAGCAATAGCTGCGCCTCTTTTTCCTTAGAATCTTCGGCTTCAAATTCATCAAGGCCATCACTGACTACCTGTATCACTTGAGGCTGATTTAACTCACCTGGCAAGTAGAATTGCCGAGGAATGAAATCGCCATACTTCTGGAGCCAAGCTCTTCTTTTTTCGCGTTCTTCGGCGTCCATCTTTAGTAGCTGCACATTTAGATACGTGTCTAATTGTTTAAGGAATTCTCGAGGATACACGTATTGTTCTCGGTATAGCTCGGATAGATACTTTGTCTCGTATACAGATTTAAACTGCTTGTAATGGTGACATAATTGATTTAAAACCTCGGCGTATTCTAAAATTGGCGAAACCCCGAGTCTTTGGTCTTTCTCAGTTTTAGCACCTTTTATTCCCTCTTGGTTCTCTGATGTCAGTTGCAGTAACGAACTCTGCGATACGATTTGCTGGCATGCTAAAATAAGTAGAAGCATCTCTACAATTCCCTCTTTCGAGAATCTTTCGAACCATTGTTGCCACTCTTCACACTGCGACAAAACCTCCTCTATTGGCGGTATCTTTTGCTCCACGAATTGGTTGGCCCTGACACAATTGTGTTCTATAATATCGTGAATCGCGTCCACTTCTTTAAGCACAGAGGGCAACTCTCTACTATCCTCTTGAAGAACTGTAAGACTTTCTTCATCGGCTGTAGAATTCCATTGCGCTGCTAAACAGCATTGGTCGAAATGATTGGTTAGCATTTTCAACACACTTGCTAATTCATTCTCCAACGAATTATTTTCTTTAAGTAACGTATGAATTAAGTTCGATTTGTTTTTTGGAGAGGGCCGATTTATAGCTTCGTTCATAAGAACCTTCACCTCTGCCACTTTAGAGTCGTAAAGTTTGACAGTTGACGAATATGTCAAGCTTCCAGTATGCAATTGATCTTTAAGCTCCCTGGTTTTCCTTTGTAGTAGCTGAAACACTTTGTTGCAATTTTTCTGATAAATATTTATATTTGTTCGGAGAAGATCTAGCTCCAGCCACGAAACGAAGTCACTCAAATGATGAATATTTCCCTCCTCAGCCGGTATAAGAAAAGAGGGAACCTCAATTTCTTCCAAAGACTTCAAGACTTCCTCAAGCTGAAGAAGTGCAGGGTTCAAATTCTTTTCGGTCAACTTCTTGTAACCGTTTGTGAAATCTGCCCCTAAACGCTTAAGATCTTCGTATTGTAGCTGAACTTGGTTGTACTTGTGTTTAATTTCCTCAATTTGAGTTGTAGCTTCGTTTAGTTTGGCTAGAAGCTTGTCATTAAGGATATGAGATGCTTCTTGTAGTTGATCATTTGCTTTGGATGAAAGTTGTTGTGCTCTCTCTAGTGTTCGTTGGGCATCTAGCTTCCACTCTAGAACATCTTCGCTAGATGGCATACGGGCTTTATTTGGATTGAAGGCTTTGGGATTAAATAAGATGTGATCAAATCGACCTAAAATAGTGGTTTCTTATCGTACTGTAGATAGACACGCCATTAAGTATTTCAGCTTTGCATGAACTCAAGTAAGCATCACTCTGAAAACAGATCGTTTTCGATGATATACCTAGAAGTTGTGTTCAAATAGTTCAATTTCTTATTTTCTTTTTTTGAATTTTTGAATTTTTGTTTTGCGCAATTTGTGTCTTGAAATTTCATGACTAGTTCCTCTAGAAAGAACAGCTAAAAGAGTATTTCGATCTTTTCTAAAGAAATGTCTTAAGGAAGTTAACATCTTTCTAAACTTTATTTTTGAATTTTTGCCGTGTTCATTCCAGCCATTTGTGCCTACAACAATTATAACCCAGCGCTTACCCAGGAGGCAATGAGAAAAACAAGATGACAAGCGAACTAAAGATTCTGACATGAAAAATTTTCTGTTGCATATTCAACCAAAAAATATGAATCTTTTCAACAACCTTTTTAATGTTTGTTTTAAAAATTCGATTAATTAATGAGTTTTTCTCAATTGTCAAAAATGTTCACAAATGATAAAAAATTCGAAAACTCAATGTCTCCACTGAATTTTTCTGCCAAGGACTAATTGAAAATCTAAAAAACAATTCTATTGAATAAAAACCTTTTTGACCCCAAAACCCTAAGCTTATTTTTCAGAACATTCAATACGAATAATCATTTCAATACGAAAAAACACTCCCCAAACACTACTTGAAAGACATGGTGTTACCAAATAAAGCTGAAAACTAGAGTGACTCAACCAATTAAGTTTTAAAAAAGTTATATACCAATCTCAGTTTTTCGAAAACTTGATGTTATCCACAATCATTTTTAAAAGAATAGTTGCAAAAGCTAAATAGTCATTGTTATCCTTCTTAAAATAACCAAGCTCAAATAATTAATAACTTCTGATAACTTTGGCCAAAATTTCAAAGACAATCGCCCGAACCTTTCCTTCAAAAAAAAAAACAGAAAATTTGATTAAAAAGTTATAGAGATTCCCCAGATCCCACAATATAGTATCTGAGTTGCAGGACTGAAAGATTTCAAGTATAGTGTTGATATGGACGTCTTGCAAAAGCTCAGACAAACGGCTACAGCAAACGGGCCTATACAGCTTGTAATTTCCGCTGAATCACCACAAAATACCGACTCTATCAAAGAGGCGACTCATGTTAAGTTTGGTTCAGAGGAGAAACTTTACGACTTGAACGCACCCACGGACGTCATAATAGAAGGGGAGAAGCAGGTGCTTAGGTCAGTAGTATTCTGTTGGATTCATGACAAATCCTCTATTGTTGATTACAAGAACTCCTGTTTACAAAATGATGTCGCTGACTTCAAGTTTTTGGTGAAGTCTGACCTCAACAGCTGGCTCAATGGATCATCAAGCACTTGTAAATTTGTCGACCAATCAATTAACGGTGCCAGTGTAAAACCAGAAGCGGATGAGGCTCTGAACACTCAAAAGAGAAAGGCTGCTGACGACCCCAGAATGGCGCGTATAGCAGAGTTTGAGATCAATTCTCTCGACCATAACTCTGCGTTGCGCGGGACGAAAAACGTTATGCTAAAAAACCTTATATCAGACGCTAAGCGTTTTGCTACTCAATTGAAAAAATCTAAAGTTTCCAAGGCAGCTTCTAGCAATGCGGTCACAGTAAAAAAGCAGCCAATTATTATCGTCTCCCCAGCTACCACAGCGCTTCTTTCCCTTACGAATATAAAACAATTTCTTGAAGAGGGCAAGTTCGTCGAACCTTCTTTACAAAGGGTTGAAAATAATGTAGTAACAATCAGTCGTCCGTCGGAACGCTTTGTTACACCAGCCCACTCCATTATGGTCGTTGATAATGTTGACTTATTCACGAAACCAGAGTATTGGGATAGAGTCATAGCTATATTTACAACGGGTCAAGCATGGCAGTTTTCCAAGTATAAGTATTCGAAACCTGATGTTCTTTTTCAGAAGTACCCTGGATTCTACATGAGTTATCAAGGAGACATAGTGCCTAAACAGATTCATGACTGGAACGTCTCAGTAGTAAGTGTCGACAGAGGCGAAAAAAGATTTAGAGATAAGATGATCGTTAAAGATTTGTGGATGCAATTGGACAAGATTCTTCTTGCTAGAGGCTATGGAGTCGAGTAAACATATATGTATTATACAGAAAATAATCAATGAAGAACAATTTTAAACTAAAGTATAATTTGAGAAAATTATTTGAATTCGTTAAAAGCTTTACGACCATTTATTCTATGTACACAAGTAAAAAATTCCAGTCTTTACCTATTCAAACTTCTTCTCCAAATCAACGAACTTTTGGAACAATTCGTCGGTGGTCATATTCGCAATTTTTTTGCTATCTCTAGTTCTAACGGCAACAGTTCCATTTTGAATATCCTTATCGCCCACCATGACTATGTATGAATATCCCTGGCGCAAGGCCTCTTTTA
This sequence comes from Australozyma saccharicola, assembly GCA_030569455.1. Classification (NCBI taxonomy): domain Eukaryota; kingdom Fungi; phylum Ascomycota; class Pichiomycetes; order Serinales; family Metschnikowiaceae; genus Australozyma; species Australozyma saccharicola. The sequence continues at coordinate 109,175 of JAJMKW010000008.1, forward strand.
TTCTATTTCCAACAGTTTCACTTCTGCAGTCAACATCAACGAAAAAATTGTAGCCTGTCAATGGAGCAACCGACATATCTGGGTCAGTTATGTCTCCTTGAAGGCGAGATTGAATGTCTCTAGCCACCTTGGCGTGCTTATCTGACACAGGAATCACAATTGCTTGTCTAGGATTGAGCCAAAACGGCCATTTACCTTGGTAGTGATCTAAGAGAATGGCAAAAAATCTCTCTAAAGAGCCGAAGACCGCTCTGTGGACCATGATAGGCTGATTGTCTCTTGAGCCATCATTTGAAATATATTTAAGCTCAAATCTTGCTGGAAGTTGAAAATCAAGCTGAACGGTGCCAACTTGATGTTTTTTGCCAAACGCATCCGTAACCAAAATGTCTATTTTAGGGCCATAAAAGGCACCATCACCTTCACGTATTTGCCAGTTGCCTTTACCAGTTGTCTCATCAAGCACCTGTGCCAACTGGGCTTCGGCATTATCCCAGGTTGTGACTTCGCCCATGAATTTCTCTGGTCTCGTACTCAAATAAAATTCTACTTTGTCTGCCGAAATACCAAACACGTTGTATGCATCTTTAATCATAGTGATTGTATTTGTAATTTCCTGATTTATCTGATGAAGTTCGCAAAAAATGTGGCCATCGTCTTGGTGAAATCTACGAACTCTAGTCAATCCGGATAATGCACCACTACTTTCGTTTCTATGTAAAGACAGAAAGTCGGACATTCTGATGGGTAAGTCATTGTAAGATCTTTCTAGTTTGGAGAAGATGAGACAGTGCCCAGGACAATTCATAGGCTTCAATCCATACTCATGATGGTGTTCGCCATCCTCAGGGGCTGATTCTTTTGTGATGTCATTACCCTCAACCTTGAACATGTCATCCTTGTAGTTTTCCCAATGACCCGAGGTCTTCCAAAGCTTTGATTTATATATAAGAGGAGTAATTACCTCATTGAAACCATATTTTGTTTGCTGGTTTTTCATGAATTGGATTAATTTGTTGAATACACGAGTTCCGTGGGGTAAAAAGAACACAGAGCCTGGAGTCACTGGATCAGTGAAATATAGAAGCTGTTGACTTGAAATGAGGTGACTCATTTGAGTCAGCGAGTCTTTGATAGCAGTCGGTGTCAGACATCTTCGAATGAAATGTAGTAAATTGAGCGATCGATGTCTCATGTGTGTAACAGTGGTTGAAGATGGAAGTAATACAGTTTGAGCTGAACTGTTGCGGGGAAATTCACGAGTATTCCAGTAAAGATTCGCTAAAATTAGTTTTCTATATACAAGTTCATAATTCGTAACAAGTCATTTATTTTTTTAGAAGTCAAGACGGTATTCACGCTGCATTAATTAGGGTAGGTAATATAGGGCGTCATACCGTTCATAAGACAAGAAGAATGAAACAGCTTCCGTTGATCATTCAACAGATAAAATAATTGCTGCAAAACGCAATCAAATTAGGTCAAGATCAAAAACCGTTACGACTGCAAGTAGGAGTTTGTCACTTTGTACAAAACCCGGGCGAGTTAAGCATTCTTCAAGGAGCGAATGCTGATTCCAAGCAAAAGAGAAATGGAATTATGTTACAGCTGCTATAGTGTCTGGTTCTGTCTTTATATCCGGAGAATCTTTTTGTACCCAGTTTTTCACAGATACCTTGAAACCTGTGAATGTCTTGAACTCTCTGGTAGAGCGGCCCCACTTTTTAGCTTGATAACCATTTCGAGTAGATTGGAGTTCTGAAGAAGGTTTGCTGACTAAAGAAGCTGTTGAAGATTGTTTCAATGGCAGACTGTTGACTTTTGGTTCCTCCTTAGCCGGGGAGGACTTGAGGGATGTAGTCGCTAGCCTCTGCTCATCGGCTGCAATTTTTTTGACTTTTTGTTTTGGTTGTGGCAGAGGCATCACCGGAAGTGTTGCTAGGAAAGTTGATGGAACCTTTAGGTGAACAAGGTGCTTTTTGGATCCCATGATTAAAGGTACCTATACTAGAAGGGACAACTGTGCAAATAACAAATTTAGTGATGGTGGATGAAAAAAATCAATGTCTTGATTAATTGTAGTTGCTTTCGCTAGGAAGAGACTTGATGAACTTTGATAAAGGATGAAATACGTGTAGTGAGTGTAAAAGATTATAATGTATAGATTAGAGAGTGCGTATGATCTTTTGTAAGACACGGAGAGACGTGTGATTCTTCAAATTAGAAATTCCAATTTGTTTTTTTTGAGCTCAGTTATTAAGAAAGTATTAGTTTTTTTTATTTACCGTTTTGAACTCTTGCGACAGACATCCCCCCAACCATGTGTTTGTCTTTTGTTCTTGAATCAAACTGACTTGAAATTTCTTTCAAATTGCATGTCTGGTGAAATTAATATCATCTAGCGCCGTGAAAATTTGTTGTTTGTATTAAAGAAACCTCAATTCACTTTCCGCTTGAACTGAATAAGTTATCTTATGTTAATTACGCCATTGACTCCACAGTTTTGCATTGCGCCTCAATTGAAGCCGAATTGAAGCCAAATTGATGCGTCGAAATATTAAGAGCCATCTATTGACCTCATGCCTAGAAAGAGAATACAAAGAGTACATTCAAGAATAGAAGCTCTCTCATCGTCAGATCAAAAGCTAGATGTTAGGGCCCATCAGAGGACTTATGAGGGCGCTTATACTAGGGCGGCCCTTTCGGCCCTATCATTCTCGCTTATGGTTGTCAAACTCTTTTCGCCTGCTTTCCTTCCAATCGCAATGGTGTATACCATATACGGAAGCTTCATTTATTTTGTTGGTGTGTCTAAGGCTAGCTCCGTTGATACTTACTATAACCCAGCCAACGATAAGGAGGAGTTTGCGACCGGATCATCGACGGTATTATTACTTACATGTATAAGTTTACCAACTTACATTGTCATTTTAATTCTCTTATTGCGCCTATAACTATATACAATTGATGCTATGCACTTTTTAATAAAAAGAACAGTAAAACCAGTATAGAGACAATCAGGAATTACTAGACATGACGGGGGATTAAGCAAATCGTTTACCTCTTAAGATTTGAATCATATAGAATTCCTTTCCGAGGGGCCTTAATTAAGGGCACCTAGTCCAAAGACTATCAATTGCACTAAAAGCTGAACAGACCAGAAAGCAACCTTTCTCATACGTAATAATCTTGACTCATCGTCAGCAACATAACGCACAAAGCTGTCGTAAACCTCTTCAGAGATATCATCCATCAACAAGGAATCATATATTGTCCAAGATCCGCTAAAGTCTTCTATGTTCTTTACAACGCGACTCTTTATCTCAATTAAAGAATTTCTCAGATTGATGTAAGCCACAATTGGCCTGATCAAGGCATAGTTGACGTAATTAAGCTCCGGCGCCTGAAATGGAACCAAGGCACGAACATTCTTGAGACGGATGCTCAAATCAAGAACCAAATACTTTGAAACTTCACCGATGTCGGTGCTGTTTTCGTTAGTTAGACGTGAAACATGGTTTTGCTTTTTATCAGATACCTTGGGATTCCTATAACGGGTTGCCTCCTTGTGAATAGACTCAGCAACAATGGATACGAGCTCCGAAACGTTGAAGTCTTTCCCATCTTCAGGCAACATGACATCACCAGTCATGTCCACTTTTCCCGAGGTGATCCATCCAAAGGGGCCCTCAAGGCCTCTATTCAAATGGTCGATATTCAAAGAATCCACTCTTAAACGAGTTATTCTCTTCCATGGAATTTCACCATCCAAACCGGTTTCCGAATCATCAAAGTCATCAAGACGTTGACGCTTATGTACAGTGAAAAGGGAGTTATCGTATGACCCACTCATGATGTCGGCATTTAAGAAATCATAAAACAACCAGTGCTTTCTTAACTTCTCAAGCTCGCAATTATAAATGGCCACATCAAATGGACGGAAATCACCAGGTTGGCGCAACGAGAACAATATGTCTTTCATGCTAAACTCATTAAACTCGAAATCTCCAAATTGATATACGTTCTTATAATTTGTAGCATCATCATTTGGATCCCAGTGAACGTGTGTTCGATCTACAACACCTCTTAGACCACTTATTTGCATCGTATCAATAATGCCTGTACCGTTCATCCATTTCAGGAATGAAAGTGAGACAGTCACCTCTTCGATAGTTAGATCGAATTGAGTGTAGTTGCCGTCATCAACAGCCTCAACCTCTTCCTCAGATGAATCTAAACTCTTTGCATAAGCATCTGCCTGAGAGCTTTTCTTAAAAGAGCGAACCATCTTTGGCCTTCGGCTTACAAAGCATTTTTTGAACGAGATTTTACCATCCCTCCACCCGGGAACGATGGCGTGCTCAAATGTCACTTTAAGGTTAGAATTCTTGGTCATAAACTCTCCTAGCTTCCTAGCTACGAATTCTTGAGCGAAAACTGTGTTGGCTGTGAAAATAATTAACGAAACAAAAGTCGTTGTCCCGATGATAAGAACCAAAGCGTTACCTACAACGAGCCAAGAGAACAACGCAGAATAGTCATCTGTACTGAATGGCCGATTCGATTTCTTGAGTAACCACTTCAATCGGATTTTAAGCCGAGAGAATACATTACTTGCAGTTGCGAGCAATTGCTCTTTTGTTAGCTGACTTCGACTGGGCTTGGGCAAATCTTCCTTGACGGGTTCTTTCTTTGCAGCGGTCTGATCTTTAAGGTCGAAGATTTCTCCTTTAAGTTCATTTAGTTGGGATTGAACATCTTGCGATTGCTTCTTGAGTTCATGGATTGTCTCACTTGACACTTTGGAGTCTTTCTGTGCCTTTGCATCCAGTTGCTGTAGGGAACTTTGGGTGAAGCATTTCTGGAAATCTAGCGTATGAACACTAGGGGTATTGAACAAGGCCCTTTGGAAATAACTAGGTTTAAGCTTGCCTACTTGAGATCGAATACCGTTTGGATATTTGATTGTGGAGTAATCCCGTGATGAAGAGCCCCCAATGCTTAAGCCATAGACTCTAAACAAAGACACCCCAACTTTGGTTGCTCTGTAAACAGGGAAACGAGAAAGGCTTTTGGAAACGCATTGACTTATTGCACCTTGATGTAGGCCCTGTAGAAACATGAGTTGGGTGTGGCCAGCTTCAGATGGCTGTGGTGCATAGATTGAACTGGGATTAGTTACTAGGGCCGGACTTATCGAACAAGCAAGCAATTCGAATTTTCTTTGGATGTTCGTGAACAATTAATTTAAATTATTCAAAAAGCCTTACCAAAAAAATACTTTTGCTGGCGAGGACTACAGAATTAGTTGATGATTGATGAGCGCCGATACTCGGAGTATAGCTCCATCCAACATCTCTAAAAAATGGAAATTCAAATTCAGGCGTTGGTAATTGGAATTCTTTTTTTACACAATCTTGTTGCATCTATGTGAAGCACCCAAATGGAAAAATTACTAATGTGAAGGGTTCACACCTTTATGGCTATCTTGAGGGCAAGTAGATTTGGACAAAAAAGTTTTGGTTATTAGAATTGAACTCTAATATTCAATTGCTATTCGACACATCGAAAAATCATGATGGCTGCTCATTTATAGTTCCCCACGCGTCGTTATACAATTCTGAATGAATTGATCCAAAGGCAAAACCTGCAAAATAATTTTAAGGATTCAATTATAAACAATTGAAGACTCAAAATATTTCTTTTAAGTTACTCGAGCTGTATTTTGATGATTAGTCATCAAACAACGTGTTGTGACTCACTTAATGTCTATTTAATAGATAAGGGGACGTGATAATCCTCCTTCCATAAATAACACTATGGAGGCTTTCGGTCATACATTCAGAAAAACTCATTTCCCAACAACAGATAGCGGATTCAGATCTGTCAATCATGGATCCTTTGGAATGTGCCCCCAGGTCGTAATTGATGGTATGAAGAATGTTACTGACGAGTTTTACTCCAGTCCGGACTCATATCTTCAACTTGGCCACAAAGAGAGACTCTTTGAAGCCATAAAAAGTGTTGCCAATGTATTGGATTGTCCACAACAAAATTTAGCTTTCGTTCCAGGAGATACCTTTGCGGTTAATACCATCCTCAGGTCCATTTCGTTTGCCAAAGGTGACAAAGTTGTTATCCCAAATACAACATATGTTGCTTGCCACAAAACTTTTGATTACTTAATCGATACATTAGAAATTGAACTCATTATATTAGACTTCGAGCTCCCTGTCTCTCACAAGGACATCATTACCAAATTTAAGGAAACCTTTGAGTCCACAAAAGTGAAAATGGCTTTTTTTGACACTGTATCGTCGACTCCCGCAATTCAATTCCCGTTTTTGGAGTTGACTAAGTTGTGTAAGGAGCATGGTGTTTTATCGTTTGTTGATGGAGCACATGGTATAGGTTTAATCCCGTTGAAATTTAAAAATTTGGGATTTGAGCCCGATTTCTTCACCAGTAACCTTCACAAGTGGCTTTATGTTCCTTACCCCTTTACAGTCTTGTATGCTGACTCTAAACATCACAAATATGTACAAACGTTCCCAATTACTGCATCATATGTTAAGCCAGAAGAAGCCGTTGTGACAGAGGACTTCTTCTACAGAAAGTTTTTACCGCAAAGTTGGCAATATTACAGTGGAATTCTGGTAGTTCAACAAGCAATTGATTTCAGGAAAGATGTTTGCGGCGGCGAAGAAGTGATCTTCGACTATTGCACCGAGTTGGCCAACAACATTATCACGTCTATTGAGACAAAATGGTCGGGCTCAAAAGTACTTATTGATAGAAAAAAGGAAACTCTTTCTGCCATGGTATCTGCGTATGCTCCTTTAGAGATTTCTTCCTATTTCGAAGATAAGGATAAGGCGCAGAGAGCACACTTCGTGGCATTTGTGACTGAAAAACTAATCAAAGAGCATAAGACGTTCTGTCCAGTCTTTTTTTGGGACGATAAAGTCCTGTTTAGACTTTCTGCTCAGATATATAATGAGTTGAGCGACTATGAGTACGCCATTGAGTCACTAAAGTCAGTCATTGAAGATTATGTTGATGCCGCTAAGCTATCTGACTTAAAAGTCTGATGGAACAGAAGTGAATAAATATCTTAATTACAAGCTTTCCCCTTATTAATTCAACGAACATGAAGAACATTGATACCTCTAGAATGAACCTAACTATTGGTTTGACGTTTACACATAGTACCCAGCTAAATATATATTTAATCGAAATGTCCGCTAATGAATTAAAGTCCAAATTATGCGAAAAAGAAATGCCCAAAGGGGCCGACATTATTATTACCTCAGATTAATCTAAAATCCACACTGGTTCCAGTTCTGTCTGTCGCTCAATGGTTGTGGGAAGACCTTTTCCAGGATCAAACGGCTCATGTCCCAATCAATGGCATCCTCACACTTCCAGTTCCAGAAGATCCATCCACCGGTTTGCTCAAAGGCATCAAGTTGTGCCTCAAGGTACTTACGAACGTTTGATCTGTGGTCTTGAGACCAGTTTTGAGGGTTGGTGTACATGGAGCACAGTCCGTGGTAAGCAGAATTGTCGTAATCACCAGACCAACGAGCACCACGACCAACACCGTTCAACCAGACTGCACAGTCAGTGAGAGCAGCGGAGAACTCACCGCAGACGTTCCATTTAGACTCGCCCTTGGCAGATTTACCCCAACCACAAGCAACTTCCACGTGCTGTTGAATGTTACGAGAAAGCTCGTTAGAACTGAAGACTTGGTAGTGGTGGTGGTCTACAACAAGACCCCAGTATCCTTGAGAAGTAGTCATGATATTGTCCCAGTAGTTTGGTTGCATGAAAGCATCGTGAATAATGACAGTGTTTTTGGAGACAGAACGCATGTTCTTGTAAGCCCATTGATAAAAGTTCTTAAGTTGGTTCATGTCCGAGCTAGGACCCAATGGCTCGTTAAGAAATTCGATACCGGAGATAACATCGGAGTAAGAGTCTGAGCCGTACTTGTTGAAAATGTCCTGCAAGACAGTCAAAGTGAGGTCCACGTTTTGGCCTTGTTGGTAACCAATTGTGTCACGCAAACCGGAGTTGTCAAAACCGTTTTGAGAGCCTGGGGCACCATGCAAGTCAACCCAAACCTTCAAATTGTTGTTTCTGGCCCATTGAATGGCCATGTCAAAGTATTCAACTTGACCCTGAACATATGGGTCATTGTCTAAGAGTCTGAAGGCCCAGTATCCGATTGGGATACGGACAGTATTGAGACCAGCCTGTGCAATGGCCTTGAAGTCATCCTCAGTGTACCAAGAGGACCAATGTTTCTGCAAAACCTGCAAAGCTTGATCTTTGCCCAAAGATTTTGTGAAGTGATACTCATCAACAGGGATATTGTTGCCACAGGCTTTGAACAAGGAGGGAGTAATGTATGGCTCTAATACAAACCAACCACCCAAGTTGACACCATACACTTTAGCATTTTGATAATCCCAGGACCTTTTTTCAGGCAAAGAGATACCCACAACGGATGTGATGACCGTGGCAATTGTAGCGAGAGTAACAAATTTCATTGCAAACCTTACGCTACGTACTCAGATAAGAAGATGATAGATGGCTAATGTGATAAGGCTTTCAATGAGAAGGCGATTTGAAGAGTCCACGGTTCAAACTTTTGATGAATTTATAAAAGAAAAAGAACGTCCTCCGTGGAGATAAATAAATCACTTGATGACTGGAGAAGAAAAAGATATTTATTTAGGGGATCAGTAAAAATAGCAGACATATATTAGGCCAGCCAGCGGGAAAAATTAGGACTGCATCGCGCGTAGGGTGCCTTCGCGAAGTGCGCGGCAACCTGCACATAAACAATTACCATGCAGAACGCACATTCCACACCAAGAGACGTGTTTAGTTCATGTGACTACAATAAGCCTGTTCCGTGCAAATTTTCTTTTGCTTTTAAGTGATAAGATACAATTAGCAATCATTTGAAAAAGTCTACTTGTCTTCACTTCGAAACTCCGATTTCAAGTGGCGGTCCAAAGATGTTATGCATTGCCGGGCTATTCTATGTTTGTGCGTGGTTTTCTGCAACCTGCATTATGTCGGAAAAATGCATGGTACTGCAGACAAGAGTGCTTGCAACCTACGCTATGAATTCGATCAAAACGTGGAATGGGAGAATTCTAGGATGTTTACAGACGACTGTGAAGCGAAATTTCCTTTTATTTTTTGAAGCTCCTTGGTCGGAATTGAATTACCTAGAGTGAATTTCATGTAGCTCGGTGGTAATGCACTGGAAAAAAAAGGCTGAGAAAATGGTGCCTACCAAACGGTTTTCTATATTTGTAGAGGAGGGGAGGTGAACCTTCCATATGACTAAGATTACAGGCTCGTGATACAAGTACACCAACGACAGAAAAGAGCTGTATAATCATTGATTATTTGATTCTATTAATTCTATTAATTCAATTCTATTTATTTGTTTATGTCAATTTGTTCTTCCAATTCAGCAACAATCAGTGCTCATAGACCTAGTCTCGAGGTCTTTTAAAGTCGAGCCCTTGGACCGCATATAGGAACGAGATTACCTTGACAAGATAACTACACGTTGGCGACCATCAAAATAAAAGATTGATAAATTGGAATTGGAGAAACTACAACTACAACAACAACAATATAATTGAAAAAAATTGCCTGTTTTATTACCATAGCCATATCTAAAATTAAATCGGAGTTTAGATCATCCATCCGTCTGTGTTCGCGAAGTCCGCAAACCGTATATGCGCAGGCATAGGCGTAAGTGCTTGCCGTCAACTTTACCACTAATTACTTATAAAATTGATTTTCTTCTCTTACATCATAATTATTGACATCGCTGGTCCATTGTCTACACAACAAACAAAGGGCTTGGACTGCAGTCAAGCTGACAACTCTTATATGATATATCAAGTGTACTGCACTCGGAGTTACACAAAGACGGCCAGCCTTAGCATGGGCGAGGGAGGATTCCACTTGGCATTCGATTGATGGGCATTTTGGCAATTTGGCAATTCGGCAATTTTGAATTTTGAGAGTTAAAGGACGAAAAACCAATTTTTGAGCTGATTTTCATGCATTGTAGACTTTTTTTCAGAGGCTTCCACAACGTTTTTGGGCGTTTATGCAAAAGTGCCTATGCGTCGGCTTTCCTATTGTTTTTCTCGGAGATACTGCATCCAAGCTGCCGCCTGTCAAAGTTTTATGCCAAGCGTCGATCTTATACGGAAGACTTTTCGCCCAAACCCTGCGAGATGTCAAATGAGGAAAAAAAAAAAGTCAAAAGTCAAGAGCTCTGACGCATTAGGGGATCATAGTATCAAGTAAGTAGGTATTGGCTGTGCGCGAGAAAACAGTACTTCAGAGTTTGGTGCTTCTTAGTCTAGAGACAACTGTCATCACAACAATGAATGAGCAACAAAAAAGGAGAATTAAACTGAAGTATGTAAATGATTCGGTTCTCTTCTTATGGCATTATGGCGGGCGCTTTGAACTCGTGCACTGGCGGCTACTTGTATGGAGCAGTTCAATTAAGGTTCGTATATTTGTATGACATAACTAAATCCGGCAGTCCATCGTTTGTGTCAAGAGAGGATTAATAAGATGAGAAGGAATTTGTCGACTTCAAAAAGGGAATTAGACTTTAGATTGAATACTGTAAGTTGTAGTTAGATTTCAACTGCAAAGTTAATGGTATTGATTAATAATTGTCATCGAATTTACCGCCACAAATTCCCTGAGCTGGTCTTAGAATGAATGGTGGTATTTGTGGACCAGCGCATGCATTTTGTTTTTTGTTTAGACGAGGCTAGTTATAAAGGATCGAGGATATAAGCTTTAGCGGAGCATTTTCAACTTGTTTAGTGTTCAACTGCCATTGATCTCTATGGACAATATGCGAATCAAAAGCACTTTTAGACTAGAGTTATGCATTCAAAAAAAGCTGGGATAGAACTTCATGAGTGTAGTTTTTCTCTTATTCTCAAAGAGCATTTCGATCGCAAACTGAATCAAATATTAACCGCCTTACCGTGAACACCTTCTCTACAACCACGTTGAGTATTATATCGAAGTGAGTTTACGCCTTAGTGAAGAATCAAGCAAACCTGAAGACGCAATAAAATTTTTAACAACGACTTGATAGTCTTATAAACAAATTTTCACACCACGGTATAATCTATTTGATTCGTGTGTCGAAGAGTATTATACAATAAGATCATTCGCAATGTATGCTCGAGAGTACACATATAAAGGGACTTGAATGGACCGCAACACCGAAGTAAAACAAAACTAAACTTCGATCGGCAGTTCAAAAATGGCTCTCATTGATACAAAAAGTGACACAGAATTTTGTGTTTTGGTACCTCCATATACAACTAACCAACCCTCAATAGGTTTTGAAGGCCAAAGATTCACGCTTTTACAAAACGAACTCTAAAAACAGCTATCATAAAAAGATAAACAATTCAGGGGTCTTTCTACGAGCCGCTCCGGCTGCCTTTTTGGGAAAACTGTGATCTCAGAATGTGTTCGTCTCCACTTGCGCCGCATACTTGAGAGGAGATTCAAGGATAAGTAAATTCAAGGAGCTCAGATTGAGAAACGCCGCCGGACCAAGACAGAAGTCATAAGGCTTCTGGGTGTGTTTCCGCCAATACGATAAGACTATCAGGAGCCTTGGACACCACTGAAGGGGAGAAGACTGAACGGTCCAAAAAACCAATCCATATGCCCTCAACTCGTTCCAAACTATGCAACATCGGATAGAATGTATTGAGCTGGTTCTTAAGGAGATCTTCATTATTTAGACTAATGTGGACAAGCAATGATCTCATTCAACAGCCATAAGCCAAAGTCACACCAAGCTACAGTCATACAATAAGTCCTTAAAATCCATTACTCCAACGATTATTCATTACTCCAACGATTATCCATTACTCCAATAATTATCTAATTATATTAATATGAATTCTTACTTTATAGAAACCCGCTAGTGAGAACGCTAGTAGGTATCTATGATGACTTACCCCCCTGACTCAAAAAGGCATCTGCACCCATATCTGATGCCATTCGAAAATTCTGATACACTGGAGTTGAAATCGTCCCCTCAAATGGAAACGGCTCAGGGTCTCCGAATTGTCAATTGTCCAATCAAAGCTCTCTAAACGATCTTCAAGCCGCTTATTTCATCTAAACTCCTCTCTGTCTCGTACCTGTTTCATTCCCTTCCGACCTGCCAACTTTGCAATTACTATGTGTATCTTACTACTGATAAGCATCATGTACGGATACATCGGACTGCATAATACTCACTTATACGGCATATAACATAAATGACGGTAACTGATATCTCAAAAAAGACTACAAGTACTGCATATAAACGCCTTTAGCCGCCCTCTCCATCACTTATCTGCGGCATGGGGTTACCAAGTCAGAATAGATACAAATACAGCACATCATCATCTGACTTGGATGTTGCAAAGGCTTTCCAAAGAATAGGTGCTATATATATTGTACTCCATCCTACTTTCTTTTTTTCGAAACTTGAACCATCTTTCGTTTTGCTTTTGCTACAGATACACCTATAACTGGTGCTGCTTCTTCAAAATTTTTCACCTCGTCTCATCTTCTCACAGGGTCACACTAGCGAACCATGCTGGACGACAAAAAGAGTGTCAGCTCTCAAGAAAGCGAGGAGTTCATTCCTGGCACCGTTAGTATTTATTCTTTTGCTGCTGAAAAGGGAAATTCGACGTTGAAGACTACGAAAAACAACGTTATTCTAGTACCGCAACCCTCAGATTCGGTCAATGACCCATTAAATTGGCCCCATTGGAAAAAATTGTGGAATTTTTTCTTCCTTGCCGTCATTACTGGTTTCACAGCAGCAACTTCCAACGATGCGGGTGCCATTCAAGACACTTTGAACAAACAATATGGCATCTCGTATGGAGTCATGAACACAGGTGCGGGCGTACTTTTCGTGGCTATTGGTTGGAATACTTTCTTGCTTACACCTGTTGCAAGTTTGTATGGACGTAAGATTTCGTACTTTATTTGTATCTTTTTGGGTCTTGTCGGTTCAATATGGTTCGCTTTGACCAAAACCTCAAGAGATGTCATTCTCTCACAATTATTTGTCGGTGCCTCAGAGGCTTGTGCGGAAGCTCATGTTCAACAATCTCTCATGGACATGTACTTTCTGCACCAATTGGGTTCCGTTTTGACTGTTTATATCTCTGCCACATCCGTAGGTACTTACCTCGGACCATTAATAGCAGGTTTCATTGTAGGTTTTCCAGGATTTAGATGGGTGGGTTGGATTGCGGCCATTATTTCTGGTGTTATTTTGATCGTTATTGTATTCGGTATGCATGAAACTATATTCCATCGGTCCAAGTACCAAGGATTCGTGAATGAGTTGCAACTTGGTCAGAAAGTGGGCCAAAACGAAATGGAAGAAGCTCTTGAACAAGAGTTGATTTCGAAGACAAATGAAGTCAAAGTGAAGTCAACGGCTGACGAGAGCGGTGTTCAAGGGTCTTTAGACTCTCGCATGTCTTCCCATAACGACATGGAGGCAATCCACACAAGCCATTTTGGAGCAAATGAACCGCTCAACAGTTATTGGCAACAGGTGAAATTCATAACCAAGGCTCCCAATCTTGTTGGCACCGGTTTTAAACAATATATCAAGAGACTCATACTTTTATTCCGTGTATTCACCTTCCCACCTCTAATATTTTCGGGTTTGGTTTGGGGAATGCAAGATGCTCTTTTGACATTCTATCTTACTGTCGAAGACAACCAGTACTACAATCCTCCCTACAATTATGGCAACACTGGTGTGGCGTTAATGAATATTCCTTGTCTCATTGGTGCACTCATTGGATGTGTCTATGCCGGTACAATTAGTGACTACTTTACTATTTGGATGGCCAAGAGAAACAATGGTGTTCAAGAGGCTGAGTTCCGTTTGTACTTTTTGATCATCCCCGCAATTCTTTGTCCAATTGGACTTGTTCTTTTCGCCGTCGGAACCGACCAGGTCTGGCACTGGGGTGTCACCTACTTCGGCCTCGGCCTTGTTGGAGTCGGCTTTGGTGCTTCTGGAGATGTTGCTATGGGATACTTGATGGACGCTTATCCAGATATGGTTGTCGAAATGATGGCTGGAGTTTCAGTGATCAACAACATGTTCGGTTGCATTTTCACATTCACTTGTTCTCAGTGGCTTCTGGCAATGAGCAATACCAAAACATTCTCCATTTTGGCTGCTATTACTCTAGTTATCATGGGATCTGCCATCCCATTTATTATCTATGGTAAGAGAATACGGCGCTACACGAAGCCAAAGTATCTCGAGTATTGTCGCATCCGTGACGCTTTAGACAATTGAACCATAAAAGCATATTATTCTTTAATCTTTAGAAATTTTGCATTAATAATTATACAGAAGCTAGTTAGCCGATGATCTGTAGAGCCGTCGCTAAAGTAAACTGTTGTGACAAAACTTTGACCTGAAATCTTCATAATGAGACATTTTTGTTTACAATATCGAGTGTGCTGAAAGTATTTACAAAATCACCATTCTTGTTAGCTCTCAAATGGACTACTTCACTTTCTTTTGACTTGGTACACCTATAGGATATAATAACTGTAGTTTCAATCATAATTTTTGAAACACAAAAATCGTTTTACCAAAATCTGTTAAATAAAAGTCGAATTTTAGTTATTTTAATTGTTTTTGTTCATCGAATTGACCCAAGTTATTTGTTCATTGGTATTTGCAGCCATTGTCCAGCACCAGTAGGGCTTCAGCCCCGAAATGCACGTGATCCACAATGAGCGGTTGGTGCTGTCGCACGAAAAAACCTGTCGCTAAATATTCTTTCTTCTACACCTTCAAAAAAGAATAGTCTGCCTATTGCTTAAATTGATTATCTCTTGCCATGTCTACTGAATCTGCTTTGTCTTACGCCGCTTTGATCTTGGCCGACGCTGAAGTCGAAATCACTGCCGACAAGTTGTCCACTTTGGTCTCTAAGGCTAACGTTGAGATTGAGCCAATCTGGGCTGACCTCTTCGCCAAGGCCTTGGACGGTAAGGACTTGAAGGAGTTGTTCTTCAGCTTCTCTTCTGCTCCAGCTGCTTCTGCTGGTGCTTCTGCTGCCGCTGCTGGTGGTGCTGCCACTGAGGAGGCTGCTGCTGAGGAGGCTGTTGAGGAGAAGGAGGAGTCCGATGACGACATGGGTTTCGGTTTGTTCGACTAATCGTGTTGCTCTGTAATATACATCTTCTCTCTGTTCAAATGGGTGCGATGCCCTTGTAGTTGTAGTTGGAGTA
Organism: Australozyma saccharicola; assembly: GCA_030569455.1. Taxonomy (NCBI): domain Eukaryota; kingdom Fungi; phylum Ascomycota; class Pichiomycetes; order Serinales; family Metschnikowiaceae; genus Australozyma; species Australozyma saccharicola. The sequence continues at coordinate 124,547 of JAJMKW010000008.1, forward strand.
ATTGTAGTAAATCTCTTTTGGATGATTACCTTGAGTCAAGAGGAATGAATTAGAATAATAGTTCAGCTCTCTATGACAGTGTGAAGAAACAAATTAAGTAGATAACATTTAATTAGGATTTAGCTATTGGTAAGGAACTCTTCTGTCACAATGGAGGCGATGAGATACGAGATGAGCTGCCATTGAGAGTGAGTTGACACAAAGGAGATATGAAAAGTATTATACATGTCATTTTGTATACGAATTTTATATTGATAGAGGTCTTTTCTTCATTCCATTCAGTTCAGTGTTTCGTAATGGAGGATTGTGACAAAGTGTTTTGTTCTAAGCATCGAAACAGGCGAAAGTCAATGAGGTTGAGTGACGGTCTATTAAACTCGAATCATCTGATGATAAGTTATAAAAATTTAGTAAAGTTTTCTTTCCAGCCATCAATCCTAAAGATACCAAAATGATATATAGTAGACCATATCTTTGATCCCAAGGGATTAATGATAAGGGGCATCTATGATGAATTAAATATTCACAACTTTGGTGAGTGTTTTTACAAATCAGCCCTTGCTGCGTTTGTTTGTTGTCGATTGGCTGGTTATCCTGATAGTTTGATTAAAGATGAATGCTCTAACCAAGACAATTACAAATCATATTGATTTGTAGACTCAGAAACTCAATGTCTCTTTAAAAAATTGAATTTTACTTCGGTAGTGTTTCTTATTAGTCTGACTCGTATTGTTTTTGGATACACAGACTTATTTGCAGCCAATCTGCAACAAGAAAAGCAGTCATTTAGATTAAATTGAGAAGAGAAAAGCGATTAGTTGAATTTTACTGTTAAAAAATCAAGGCAGCCAATAATTCATTCTTCAGACTATCCATCCTAAGTCACCGTGTTTCCATGCTTTAGAAAACAGTATGTAATGAAAGAAATAAATGAACCTTACGTTGACACTAGGATCATCTACGTCAACAAAAACCATGAAGCTTCTACAGACGAAGAAAAACAAAGAAAATGAATTCTTCATTTTTCAGTTACTACTTGTCTACAAGATTTTTCAGTGTGATTAACCAATGTATGTAATATTTAAGACATTTACTTCTTCTTCTTGTCAGCCTCAGCCTCAGCCTTCTCCTTGGATCTCTTGTCTCTGATACCCTTGTACTTCTTAGAGTTGGCAGCAGCTCTCAAGGTGGCGAAAGCAGTCTTCTCACCGACCTCAACAGCTCTTGGAGCAGTCTCTGGAGCAGCTTGGACAATTGGGAAAGTGGCGGCGACAGAAACTTGAGCAGCGTCAGCAACTGGAGTCTTCTTACCGAAAACAACCAACTTAGACTTGTACTCTTGCAATCTAGCGACGTTAGCATCGAAGGTCTCTTGGGACTTGTTTTGTCTTCTGTGGTCGACAGCGATACCGACGGTTCTGGCGTACTTGGCGTTCAAACCAGCGGCCTTAACCTCAGCCAAGGTGAAACCTCTACCGGCTCTGACCTTTCTGTTGTACTTGATGGTTGGACATCTGACGATTGGTCTCAAAGCATCGACTGGTCTTGGGGCGACCTTAGCAGCCTTAGCTTGTCTAGCTTGTCTTCTGGAGGCCTTTTGAGCAGCCTGGTTGAAGTGCACCTTGACTCTTTCCTGCCAGTGCTTTCTGAAGTGGTTCTTCAACAATGGTAAGTTCTTGGAGATAGCCATTTTTGTGGTTGGTACAAGGTTGTGGTAAGAAGACTGGTCTGCTCTTTTTTTTTTTTCCCCAGTACCGGGAGGCACTGGCGAGCGGGTGTGCGAGTGTGCGTAATGGCTGGAGATGTACGGGTGCGATGCCCTTTTTTCACCTAAATCTTACTATATAACGTATTTTCGCAGTCACATATGCACGTGATGCTCCCTTTCGCTTCACTACTGATGTGACGGCAGATAAACACTCGGTACTGCACCCGGACTACTCCGACCTCCATACATCCTACCACATACATCCCACACCCGTACCTCCTACCTCTACCTCTTGCAACCCTCGCAGACGCTACCACTCGCGAAAAACTTTTCTTAGGACTTATACTTACACCACTATCAGCAGCACGATGTCCACTCCATCTGTCCAAGTATGTTTAATACGACTCTAGAGATACTTTTAATGAACAGAGCGATGAAATTTGAACTATCCCCTTCTTTTTTGATCCCATTTTGATCAAGTTTTGGCTGAGTTACTACGGGTCCACCAGCTCTTCAACAATCCTAATTCGTGGGTACCTTCTCCAGGAAACACAAAAAGATCATACCAGAGATCACCGTATAATTTTCTTTATGCTATAGCCTTGAACACCTAAGTAGCGCTGCGTCAAAGCGAACTTTGAACTGGCCATCATTTGACTATTTCATATTATTCTCAACTCAAATATAACCCATTTAATCATCGAATCAGATGATCCACGAGTCATAAGATTATGGAAGATCTAAGCACGAATCTTCTTTACCCCAAATTTCTAGCTTTTTCTTCGTACTTGTTCAAGACATCTCTTTGCTCCCAACCCAGCTTATATACTAACATTCAGACTTTTGGTAAGAAGAAAACCGCTACTGCCGTCGCCCACGTCAAGGCCGGTAAGGGTTTGATCAAGGTTAACGGTTCCCCAATTACCTTGGTTCAACCAGAGATCTTGCGTTTCAAGGTCTACGAGCCATTGACCTTGGCCGGTTTGGACAAGTTCCAAAACATCGATATCAGAGTTAAGGTCACCGGTGGTGGTCACGTCTCTCAGGTTTACGCCATCAGACAAGCCATTGCTAAGGGTTTGGTTGCTTACCACCAAAAATACGTCGACGAGGCTTCTAAGAACGAGCTCAAGAAGATCTTCTCTACTTACGACAAGACCTTGTTGGTTGCTGACTCCAGAAGAATGGAGCCAAAGAAGTTTGGTGGTCGTGGTGCCAGAGCCAGATTCCAAAAGTCTTACCGTTAAGGTTTTGGATATATATTTCATCTTCACTTAATGTACAGAAAGCACGAACTGAATGTAGAATGCACACATATTTTTCGAGAATTAAAAAAATGCAATTAGAATATCTTTGTTTTACCTGAGGAGAGGCATGTATATCATTTAGCATTATTTACAGTTTGGCTTGGACATCCATACCTAATCTGCAATTGGACCCTTGCACTCCATAGCCTAGTATGACGATAAAACTCAGACCTCAAACTCTTACAATTTACTAATAATATAATTGAACAGCTCCAATAAAAGCACGCGTCTAAAGGGATCCTTCTCTTTAGTAGTTCCTCACCATGTACGAATATACGTAAATGAGTAGCAAGACTCTATTCCGAACAATTTTTTTTATTTGAAGGCACTCCAAATAATGGAATTAATTTAAAAAAGCGTTTCAAAAATTGCTATAATAATCTTATAGTGACAATCCGTAGTACTCTTACCCCAGATATTAACATTGGCAATATCCGAACTTTCACCAACCACTAAATTACATGGCGTGGGTCAACAATGCACCTAAACTTCTGGCACCTGTGCCCTTGAAGTCGCCGATTATAGATTTGGTGCCGCTCCCGCAGACTTCACTTCTTCTTTTGGCGTCATCCACCTCCATAGTCGCTTTGGACTCCACAAGCTTTCTACCCTTGGCTTACCATAACCGAAGCGCAGAATGCGTTGCATCCCACGGAACATCTGAGAAAATCACCGTGTTTCAGGCGTCAGTAAACACCGCCGAAAATGAACGCGTCAGAGCGACTTCATTTTGTGTCAGGACAAGTTCTAAATACGTCTTAGTTTACCAAATAACCATTAACTACTCAGGATCCATGTATGAGATTCTAGATGTAGCAAACCCAGATAACGTGCTACAAAATGGATTACCTCTGCTGCATGAGAATTCCAAACATTCTCTCACTAATATATTTAAATCTGCCACACGCTCTTTAGGACTTCATTCTGAAAATACTATGATCAACATTGAGCACTTCGAAAATGGACTATACGATGATGAACAAAGAAATGAAAATCTCCCACAGGTTCGTCTTTCTCTCACCAAAATACTTAAATTGCCAGCCCCTATACAATCATTTTGGGCCAAGCCGAACTCTCACAGTTTGATGTTCCACAACGAAATTGAGCAGATACAGTTTTTGAACATTAAAACACTCAACAGCCATACTGTCGATTTGAAATCCTTCGACTGGTATTCAGACACTATTTTACTTGAGTACAATCCTACGCATAACTTTTACTTTCATGTCAGTAGCAAGTTAGAGCTCTCTTTAATCGGGATAACAACAGGAGAGTCCATTCTGCTTGAGCAATCAAAAATCGAGCAACTAACTTCTAAACCTGAACGAATTATTTTTAACCTCCAGCATGACCTAGCTCTTTTTCAATTCTCCAGCGCTGTGTACGTATACCTGTTTCGTTTTGACCTGAACAAAATTCACAGCTTTCAAATCATAAAAAAGGTATTAGAAAGAAAAGAAGCTTCAAAGATTGAATGTAATTGGTCTCCATCAGGCGATTTTTTCTCCGTTGTTGATACATCAGATGATCATTTCCAGTTAATATCCAAGTTTGGGTTTATCTTCTTCAACTCGGTAACTATAGGGGCAGAAATCTCCACTGCAAACCTTGAGTCCCCCAAGCATAATAGCTTGACCGACTTTTGCCGTGCTAGCGTCTGCTCTATTTCTGCGAATGGTCAGCAGGCGTACATAATGAATAAGAAACAGAGTACTCTATATCTCTTAGATATTCTTCGCATGCATCTGAACAACTTGAGCTCGCCCGCACTTACTGATCTTACTTATGTAAGTATTCCCTTGCAGAAAAGAGCAAGTAACTTTCATAGAATTCCCATACTACCTTTTTTTCAAAGCGTGCTTCATAAGCGGCAATTGCTCAATGGAATTAGCGGAGAAGCGGCCTTGAAGAAGCCCACTGGACAGTTCACATTGAGACGAAATGAGTTTAACCAGATATCCATGGCTTATGGTCCAAGTGTAGCTATCTCGACACCCGTAGCTCTAGGCTCTGAGGCTCAGCACGCCTTGTGGTTTCAGTTCCACAATCACTTTACTGATCAGTTTAATATCGTAAATCACTTCTGGATAAAGGATTTTTTGGTATTAGTCAATAGATACGAGAAAAATGGGGGAAAAAAAGGGCTTGCTCTACCAGAACATGTGGTGGATGAGCTCATGATTTTATCTACAGCATCCTCAAAATATGGTGCCGGCGGCGCTGACTTCAAATTTGATAGTGATTTGATTGCTTGGAGACATACTTTCAACAATAGAATCGTCAATTTCGAACTCACCGCTACAACAAGTGATTCTAACCTACTTACTCTTCTAACAAGCGATCTAAAGATTGTTATCATTGAAATTAAATTGATCGGCAAAGATGCACCAAATAAACTGACTCAAATTAAACTAGGGCAATCGAGAATATCTATTAACGTCAGCCGAACTATCTTCCTTTCAAGCATACGTCACAAATTTCCCATCAGCAACGTGCAACGTCTCGTCTCAATAGAAGGGCGCCATTTCTTATTTCTCCTTTACACAGGTGAGGTATTCCTTTTAAAAAACCAAGTCTTCCACTCCCCGGCCTCATTTACAAACAACATGTACGAGTTGAAGCACGTAGCAGCTTCTGTTGAGCAGATGCAGGTATTCGAGATTCCATTCAATGATGAAACCAGAAAATTCGTGTCTTTATTTGTAGGCGACTCTCTTCTTGTACACGATTTGAGAAGACTCGTCACTGCAGATTCCGAGGTGCCTAATTTATTAGAAGATGCTGTTAATGAACTTGACTTGGCCGATTCCAATGGATCAGACAATTACGCTCCAAATACAAATATTAACTTCGCGCTTAAACCGATCATCATTCCGGCATCTTCATACATGCCGCTTTATACCGCGCCTTCTAATTCATCGATTGAGGTTCTCAATTTGGAATACCAGATCTCTGCCAAGAATGAGCATTTAATCATCAAACATAGAACAAATCGCCAACTCATATTAAATAGGTTCGTAGGGCACGATTTGTTTGTCGCTAAACTCGACGCAGAGTTGATCACTACCAAGTACCAAAACTTTGCCCATTACGATTATTGCTTGGAACTACTACTCTACGAGAATTTAAATGATCTGGCTCCTGATGAAAATTTGACAAGAATCATGAACTTGGTGAGCCACAGTAAATCTGCAGTAGCCATTTACGTTAATCTCCTTCGTAAGATTGAGGTCCATTATTGGTCCAGGTTTTTCGAACTTTTACAGCAGACTCCTGTGGGTCTTATGGATCATCTCATTTCACTCAAGGATGTGGAACTTTGTTACAATTATTTAATTATATACCTTAACTACAAGAGAGAGTCAGCCACGGTCGGTGACAGCGCAGAGCAAATTACTGTGCTCAATGAAAAGGAGAGAAATGTGATCACAAAGATCATTCACATGCTCTTGGAGTCCGAGATGTGGAGTGAGAGCTATGAGCTCTGTCGTTTCATCAAACTTCTAGAGCCTCTGAACGAGCTTCTCTACCAGATTCAAGAATTGTTAGAAAAATAGGAGAGGCGAACATTTGACAGTTAAGAATGAATTCTTATCCATTTGTAATGACAGTTTTATTAAGTTATAAACAGCTTTCGAAGAGTTGCCATGCTTGGACCTCAACTTGATTATAACCCTATAATTGCTGATATTTTAGCATCTTTTCGAGCTCTCTTTCTTATGGCGCAAGGGTTCTGTTTCGCAAAGGCTTAATGTAAGCAATAGAGAAGAAATCAAGGGCTTTTTGCCAAACTTTGATGAAGTCACCGAAAGTACAATTAAATGTCTACGCAAAGAAGCGTATGAAGAGTTTCTATAGATGTATCTCATCAAAACGTTCCATATTCGTTTTTGAGTAATACGACTCGGGGCTAATGGGAAGCGTCGATGTTTAGTACTAAAATTAAACGAACAAAATTTCATTCATTTTCTAGAACCTGTTACTAATAAGTCTGTACCAATGAATTCACCTATTTGCCAATCCCATTAATATTTTTGCAACCATTCCTGCATGAATCATGAACAATGGTTTACCAATGGAGTACAAAAGAATTTTAAACTGTTCCAATAAGATTTTTATTCCCATTTAACTCTTTTAAATTCTGAATATTTTAACTTTACTTGTTTATTTGTATTATAAGACCCAAGATACTTTCGACTGTTAAGTCCAGATTTTGGTTCGGGCACGACTATTTTAACCAATCCGCAAAATCATATTGATTGTTACACAAGGGTACGACTCTGTTGACCAACGCAGAAAAACAAATTCCCTTCAATATCTCTGTGTCAATAGAACGTCATGACCATTGCTACACAATTCGCTGAGACCACTCGTCGGTCGCTTACCCACGCGGACATGCAGAAGAGAGTTATTCACTTATACCGTAGATTCATTAGAAATGCGAAAGAAATCTCCGATTTATACGAGTTGGACATGCCTGTTTCTAATGTTAAGACCAAGATCAGACAAGAGTTTGAAAGACAACGTTTTGTTGAGAACTTGGACGTCCAAAACATCATTTACGCCAAGGGCCAAATGGAGTTTCAAGAGATGATCAACTTCTGGAAACAACAATGTCATGTGTTGAGATACTTCGAGGACCAACATTCCTATAACATCGTCGACAAGAACGATTTCGTGAAGAGCTTCTTGAGAGGCAACTAGATTAATGACTGAGAGGTGGAATGCATTTTTACAAGGCGTAGCCCATGTATATTATAAAAGACAATGAAAGAATAAAAATGTAGGCTTCGTTTTTCAAGGACCGTAGGTTTTTTTCAAATTGAATCTTCTGTGATTGCAAATTTTGGTAATTTAAAGTCAATGCTGGTACTATTAAAGTGAAGAGTTTATACAATTATAAGAGTATCCAGATAAAGACAGTACAAATGAATATATTTCCAGTCTTTTCAAAACTCAAATTCATCTATTGACTGTCGCTGAAATAGTTCTTCGTTCTCGCGTCATTTGAACGGATTTTACTATAGTTGAAATGAAGCTTCACATGAGAGGCTCACAGTATGAAAGTAATTCTTTTTAATTCAATTTATTAGTGGCGGATTAATCCGGCAATTACAAAAACATTGGCGCTTCGACCAACTAGACTACATGACTATAACTAATGAACACAGTGACTCTATGGTTACAAATTCAACAAAATTGCAAAATCACTGTCTCCGGAGGAAATGAAATGAACGAATAAGAGTTGGAAAAGCACTAGGTTTGAGAGGATAGCCAAGAGTTGTAGAGCAAGGTGGGATATAACATAGATTTCTAGCTTGATTCCCATCTTTTTTTATGTTGAAGAATGGGTATAAGGATCGGAAATGGGTCTTGATTCACGGACTTGAGAGCTTTAAGCCTCAAGCTAATCGAGTAAACAAAACACCACAGACGGAAATATTTGGAGAGGAATAAAGCATTAAAAATTATTCCTATACTCTTTCTCTCACTCTGCTTCTCTGACACCATCGTGCTTACTCCATCTGGTCAGCCAAAGGAGCCTCTTCTCCGGCAAATTCTATCTCCTCGTCTTCTTCAACGCTAGCCTCTTGGTACTGTTGATACTCGCTGACCAAGTCATTCATATTAGATTCAGCCTCCTCAAACTCAATCTCCTCCATACCTTCAGATGTGTACCAATGTAAGAAAGCTCTTCTTCTAAACATAGCGCTAAACTGGTCTCCTACTCTCTTAAACAATTCTTGGATAGAAGTGGAATTACCAATGAAAGTGGCAGCCATATCCAAGTCCTTAGGAGGAACAGAACAGACAGCAGTTTGCACATTGTTAGGAATCCACTCAACAAAGTAGTCTGCATTTCTGGTCTGAACCTTGTGCATCTCATCGTCAACTTCCTTGACAGAGACTTTACCTCTAAAAAACGCGGCAACAGTCAAGTAGCGACCATTTCTGGGGTCGGAGGCAGCCATCATGTTTTTAGCATCGAACATTTGCTGTGTTAATTCGGGAACAGTCAATGATCTGAAGGAGGTAGATCCAATGGCTGTCAAAGGTGCATAACCAACCATAAAGAAGTGTAGTCTTGGGAATGGGACTAAGTTGACAGCCAATTTTCTTAAGTCAGAGTTCAATTGACCGGGGTAACGCAAAGATGTAGTAACACCGGACATCACAGAAGAGACCAAGGAGTTCAATTGCTCGTAACTGGGCAGAGGCATCTTTAATGTCTTTTGACAAATGTTGTACAAAGCTTCGTTATCAATACAGAAGGTTTCGTCAGAATGTTCAACCAATTGGTGTACGGACAAAGTGGCGTTATATGGCTCGATAACGGTGTCAGAAACCTTTGGCGAGGGAACAACAGAAAAGGTAGCCATCATTCTGTCAGGAAATTCCTCTCTGATACGAGAGATCAACAAAGTACCCATACCAGAACCAGTACCTCCACCCAAGGAGTGGGTGATTTGGAAACCTTGCAAAGAGTCACAGCCCTCGGCTTCTCTTCTTACGACATCCATAACAGAGTCGACCAATTCAGCACCCTCAGTGTAGTGACCCTTAGCCCAGACATTACCAGCAGACGACTGGCCAAAAATGTAGTTGTCTGGACGGAACAAATTGCCGATCTTAGAGGCTTTAACACTATCAATGGTTCCCGGTTCCAAATCGACCAAAACTGCACGAGGAACGTATTTTCCGGAAGAAGCTTCGTTGAAGTAGACGTCGAGCTTGGCTTTTTGGATACCGTCAACGCCCTGGTAGTTGCCGTTGAAGTCCAAGCCATGCTCGCCACAGATGGTTTCCCAGAAGGCGGCACCCTGTAGTTAGTATAGTAGTCAAAAGGAAATGACCGAGACAAGAATTCGAAAGATTTGATATGTAATGTAGTTAAGTTTGTCCTTTATCTCATAACACGCATAATCCAGTGCTCAAGCTAGTATGATTTTGGTTTACTTTAGTATATAAAGAAAGGAGAACACGCGTTAGCTCTTAGAGTAGGACTATCACTCGAGACATTCAAGTGCTGTTTTGTATTTTCTCACACTACCTGTTTTCTAATTTTGTTTGTTTTTGAAACATGGGCTATCGCTCGATCTGCCATTACGCGGAGGCGTTGCTTGGAGATGAAACACGCGATTTTGAAACTCAAACTTTCAATTTTTCTCTCGTTCAAACTTGTTTCTTGATCGATGACGATATACATACAATTTGGTTACCACATTGACCGGTGGATAAATGGATCTAAAAAGTTAGTATGTTGTGAGACACGGGGGTCTGCGAAACATGAGTCGGCGAATCACAGATTTGTCAAAATTTGAAGGCTCAGTGCGTATAGGCGTTCCCATCCAAACACAAGTTGCCATTATATACATACAATCTCTCTCATGATATTTCAAGATTATGTTGGTAGAGAGCTTGTGAAGACCGTTGTTGTTTTGGTTTTCAGGTGAGAGGGCTGTGTTGCGCACGACAGTGTGTTTGTGTCTTCCTAATTGGGATTGGAAATTGAAACTATTGAGAATGTTGCCAAATGACTTAGAAAGTTTTAAATAATTCATTTGATCTGAATTTATTATATAATTATTGTTTGTTTATTTTAGTCTGACACGTGTGGAACCCGGGCGGTGTCTTCCATTTGGTCAGATTGGTGGAGATCAAAAAAAGGGGAGCAAAACGGTTTCTATTGTGCCAGACTTGAACTTTAGGTGGAGAATTATAAGGCATTATTGAAGAATTAACAAAAAGAAGCTGATACAAATTGTAACTTTTGGTTTGCCTTCTCTATCAATGGATAATTTGAAAGGACTTATTGATGATGAATATTGGCAGATTTGTTTTTGACAGACTTTCTTTAGATCAAATTTAAAGCCTTTATTTTTTTTGAACCCCAGCATTTTACAACAGTAGTTTTCAATCTTCGTGTGTACCAATTCACATATTGTATTATTAAATTCGAGTTTGATTCCCTCTAACGAATACGGTGTCAAAACCTCTACAAATGTAAATTTTAGCGGTCCCCACAAAAAAATTGTTGTAATATTTCATTGGAATTGTACCTTGAATCACTTTTTTTTTAATTAAAACTTCTGAATTACTATCTAATTTGACTTTTTTGTACATTTAAATTTAGGTGCACGGGTGTTTTGTTGACTTTTTTGCAGCCATGAGCCATTTGGGGTTCTATAGGTGCTACTAATTGTGGCATAGGAAGACCAATTCATATTGAATGAAGGGTTCTGCTTGCAAATAACTCAAAAGATGCTTAATACTTTCAAAGAGTATGTTTGAATTTTATTTAGATATCTTTATTGCCTTGTTCCACGTCTCAATGAGATATGCCACATTTGTACTCATCAGTTGAAGATCATACTTAACAAATTTTCTCAGTAAAAGACTAAATTTGACGAAAATTGACCTTCGGAAACTATTCCACAAGTTCGAAATTTCAATTGAATATTTCTCTGCTTATTTACATGCCCATACCGATAAATAAGTTATGCAAACTACCCCTTTTACAGAACCCAAAGGAACCCAAATAATCCAAAAAATTATTCCTTAAATTTGTTCAATTATAATTAAAGAAAAATTAAATGAAATTTTTCCCATTCTGCTTGACTTCCATAGTTTTACAAATTTGAAACACTTTCCTGTATTTTCCCATAAAACGCAGATCATTGCAAATATTCATCCAGCCACAACAAATAGTTTCAAGACCCAAAAATAAAAATTCTCAACCATATAATTTGCTTATGATTATAATGACACTCTAATTTTCCCTTTCCTAAGTATTATTTTTGGTTTCTGGGCTAGAATCAAAAACACCAGCAGTCATCATCTGCACTACGGACAACTAACTTAAAACACCAACCTTCTGGCCACAAGTGGAAACGACTGTGTCCTCATCCCCGACTCACAACTAAACAAACCTCCGCGTTATAATACCCTTTAGAGGCAATTGCAAAACAAGTCTAGCAATTTCCTCGGACTTACCGTCAACATACAACGCCAGAGCCTCCAATGCTGTCCTCCATCCAGAACAGAACATTGGAGTTCCAACAGTGTGTCGCCTCTTTTGACAAGATTAACCGCACTGGACAACAAAGAAATGTACAGCCAGTTAAAAAGTCCGAGTTTAGTTTGCAAGCGGCGTTGATCGCCAAAGATATTGCTCAAACCACCGACTTGTTACTGAAGTTGGCTCTTTTAGCCAAGAGAAAGACTCTCTTCGATGATAAACCCGCTGAGATAACTGAATTGTCCTACGTAATTAAACAGGATATTTTCAGAATTAGTCAGAACTTAAAGAACTTGAAAATGCTTGCTAAAGGCGACTCTCGTTTCCTGTCAAATGATCAAATGAAGCTGTACTCTGACAATGTGTGCCAACTATTGAACTCTAAAATGCAAAACGTGAGTGGTGAGTTTGCAACCGTTCTAGGTATTCGTCAGAAAAATGAACTTGAAAATAAAACCAGAAAGGAGAACTTCTTGTCGGCAGCAACGAATCTCCGCCAAAACTCACAGACGCCTCGTCTTGATGGCGAAAAAAAGGTCTCATCGCCGCTTCTGAATTTGGGTGAGAATCCCTATTTACAAACGCTAAATGATCAATCACAACAGGAATACATGTATGGTAATAAAAACGGCGATGTCCTTTCTATCCCCGATCAAACCAGACAACTTCTTCTTATGGAAGAACAAGGTAATGAATACATACAGGAGAGAAGTTCAGCTGTGGAGACGATAGAAGCTACCATCAATGAGGTGGGTAATTTGTTCCAACAATTAGCTACTATGGTCAGCGAGCAAGGAGAACAGATACAGCGGATTGATCAAAATGTAGATGATATCGATATGAACATAATGGGTGCACAAAGAGAGTTACTCAAGTTCTATACACGAATTTCGAGCAACAGATGGTTGTTTTTGAAGGTTTTTGGGGTCTTGTTGGTATTCTTCTTCCTTTGGGTTCTTGTCAGTTAGATGGTAGGAATTTCTAGCAATACGTGCTTTAAATTCACCATAATACTTTGTCAACTTCCATGAAATTTTAAACTCCCCCAGTATCATTAATGGAGAAGCAGTGGTTTCGTGGAGTGATTGACACAGACATAGATAGGAGATAAAATGATACCAGCTCACTTAGTACATAATTAATTGAAGTCATGAAACTGAAGAATTAGCTTCACCTGGAAGATAAAATTTATACGATGTTCCGGGAAACAGCTCCATTGGTTTCCTTTAAAACCGCTGAGTCGTTTTGTCGTACAAACCGACCTAAGCACAATTTTTCTTGAAACAGATCAAGATCAAATAAAAATCACTTAAAAACTATAAGGAACTTTGCTTATTTTGCTGGTAACAAAATTATTGTCAATTATTAACAACTCGAACTGCTTTTGTAGTATGTGGTCGTGCCTAGCCTATTATACCAGCCTTACCTTATACCATTCTTATCTAAGTCAACCAAAGTCCTCATTCGAACACATACCCACACTTACCCTTTAATACTTTTACCACTTATATATCATTCTTTTCTGTTGCTCTAATACGCATTATCAAGAGCACTCGCCCGCTACTGACCTTATATACTCGAAATACAAATAATCATGTGGAGCTACATATTCGGCGGCAACAAGCAACAGAAGAAAGAGTTGCCCAAGAAGGCTATCGTGGAGTTGCGTGAGCACATTCAAATGTTGAACAAAAAACGTAGCCATCTAGAGCTGCAGATTGCCGAACAGGAGCTGTTGGCGCGTAAATACATTACTTCTAACAAAGCGATGGCAAAGAATGCTTTGAAACGCAAGAAGGGATATGAGGGAAATTTGATGAAGATCGAGAATCAGATAGATTCCTTGGAAACACAATTGACAGCTATTGAAAGTGCAAACTTGAACTTGGAGACAATGAAGGCTATGAAGCAAGGTGCTCTGGCTATGAAACAGATACACGGCGAATATGATGTAGACAAGGTCGAGAATACAATGGACGACATTCGCGAACAGGTGGAGTTGGCTGAGGAGATTTCTGAGGCAATTTCCAGACCTGTGGGTACCGATTATGTCGATGAGGACGAGTTAGACGAAGAGTTGGCTGCTTTGCAAGCAGAGGAACAAGAGCATAATGCTGTGCGTGAAGAAAGACAGCCTACAAAGAAGCAGGCTGCAGCCGAAGACTTACCTGACTTTCCAACTGTTACCAAGACGAAGCCACAGGCGCAAGCGCAAGCGCAGACCGAAGACGACGAGGACGAGGAAGCGTTACGGGCGTTACAGGCGGAGATGGGGCTTTAGGATGCTTGGTAAATTATTCAATTTGTTACGACCTGGACATGGTGTTAATATTATAATATACATATAAGAGATATTTGTGTATCGAGAGGAAACAGTAAGTCAAAAGCCGAGAATGGAACTTATTTGAGAAAAAAAAAAAATCAACAGAGCAGTCAATTTGTCTTTCACGAGCAAATTTCGTTTTAGGTATTAAAGAATTGGTCAGAGCTTTTTGCTGCCAAAATAGGTCAACAAAGCCCAGCTGCAAAGCTGTGAGAGATTATGTGACAAACAAGCCTGTAATGAACTTTGAATTACTTTTTCGAACTCGCGTTCTTTTTTGTGGCAATTCGGGCATAATAAGTACCGCCGAAGTCCAGATGATATTACTTTGTTCAATATCATCCGGGTGAGTAAAAAAAGCTTCTAGATTTTGGCCTTAGAAAAGATCACAATAATATTTCAATGCGTCGAACAAAATCTAGCTAATATACACAGTCAAGCGGAGAGCTTACTTCTTCTCCGAAGTATTATAGTACGTAGTGCCCTTTGCACCAGGAAAGCCACCTGAGCTCAGGCTTCCGCCCTTTCGACTTGGCGCCAATGGAGCACCATGGCGAAATGCACTTCTAGGCTTAGGAACATCGCCTTGTGCAACATGTTGTTGGTCTGCCTGTAGATATTCTTTGTAACCAGGGCGAGTCACACGACCTTCTGTATCATACGCGATATTAGTCACTTGCAGTGGAACGGCGTAAGTATTAGCTGGGATACCGTAAGTGCCTTGAAATCCTGAACCATTTCCATGACCTGAACCGGGCCCATAGTTTGCTGGAGCACCGTTTGAGCCGTTGTTAAAGTACCCATTGCCATTGAAAGCACTATTACCATTACCACCAGGCACCTGATTACCGTAGCCTTGTGAACCGTTATTATCAACTGTTCCATAGGCCGAACTTGAACCTTTCTCTTGTGGGTACTCGTTATCTCCGTAAGGTCCCAGATACATAGGAGCATCGCCCTCACCTACTGAATTGTTGTTTTCTGCTTGCAGGTCATCGTATGATGGAGGCCCATCAGGGATTTTTTTATCTTTACCAAAAAGTGTCATTTTTCTTGTCGAGTGAATAAGTGCTTTGGACTGATAATATATTGCTGCAGTTGTTATCAATATCACGTGATAAGTCACATGACCATATTTAATTAGATTATCACTACTTGATGTAATCAACGTCATTATTTATTTTCAATTTTTTTTCTTTTAAGGCTGGCACTAGAATCACTCAATCTTGCTCAATCTTTTTAAAGAATCTCTTTATATTATATTTATATGTTACTTTAAACGGTCACGTGACTCGACACTCATTTGGACTGAAAAATCTAATTCACTAAATCATACAACCACAAAGCCATGTTTAGCGCCAGTAAGACCAACCTTGTGTCTGTCGCAAGGTCTTTTGTTCGTGGTAAAAAGGTTCAAAGCAAGAAGCAGGGTGTCAACAACGCTTCTACACAAAGAGTGGTTAACCAATTATCTGCCATCTCTGCAACGAAAAAACAGCCTAAATTGATAAAGCTTTGTCCCGAAGATTTGGTCAAACACAAGACCATTACAAATGCTTGGAAAGTTTTCCAAAGAAAACAGAGAGATAGAGAACAAGAGACTTTGAACAAGCAGTACAATAGCATATACAATGCGATGGAGGAATTGAAAGAGCTCAGCCCGGAGTTGTTCGAAGCTGCTCAAAAGAGAGAACGCAAATTCTTTCCCCTAGAGTATCGTGTTCCAGTCGACTTCCCAGCCAGAAAGCCATGGAGTTATGAGTTCAAGAAGGTCGCTTAGGCACCTACTGCCGATCAACTCACTATAGCTGGTTTTATAAACCGGTCGTATCTTTGAATTGTACTTGTTGATGCAAGTATATACGTGGAGAAACTGAAGAGCAAGGTGGAGAAAAATGAAGCACCGTAGAAAGAAATACGAGTGATTGAGCCTTCAATTCAGATCTTCTGTGGGAAGGTTCTTTGATCGCGCAGATGGTACCATCATGGGCCATAACGTAATAGCTTCGCTATGTATCATAAACTGTAAATAAATTTGAAAGAAGAAATGTCAAAAGTTTCGAACAAGACTTATTTTGCCCAATATCGACTTCGATATGAATGTATTCAGAAAAATGACAGTAAAACAAAGCTAATTTCAAAAAAAAAAAAAAAACAAAAAAAAGTAGACAAACAAAAGTCAATAAACTCAAATGGGTCAGATGAAAGAGTGAGACTGATCAATTTATGAGCCGATACAAGAAGTCACTATAAGAAACGGTACGCACCGCCTTTGTTAGCTACCTGATATAATATTTCCTTCTAGCCAAAAACGGTTTCTCTACCTAATGGGATTGATGCCAGCATCATTCGACCCAACATACTTTATACAATCTTGATACTCAGCCCTTGTGAGACCTCACTACTTTCTCTTACGAAGAGGCGTGCTTGAAGCAGAGTCCTTGGTATTCCCATTGCTTCCGCTTGCATTAACAGGTTCAACGGAATCTTCATAATCATCTAAATCGCCACCATTCGTATTGACACCCTGTTTTCTCATGATCAACTTCACAAACGTGGCAGAGGACATACTAAAGATATGATCTTCTTCATTGTATACCATTTTGCGCTTATTCGAGCCTCCCAGAGACATTTTGCCAAAGCTTTCGAAACCTTTTATAATGTTTCCATACGCGCTATCGTTAAAGTAGTCCAGCTCCTTGTCATAGATATCTTCTTCGAGTTTTGCTAGTTGCGCATCCACCTCCCTCTTTTTAATAATCAGACTCACTAGCTCATCTTTGAGCTTTGTATATGCGTCAAGAGTGGGTTCATTTTTACTCATTGGGTAACAACCTAGCACGATACGTCTTTGTTTCTTATTATGTTTCCTGAGTGCGAAGAGACGAGCGAAAGCACAAAGTGTAGGTCACGTGAGCCATCAACGTCAGCTAGAATAAATTTGGTGTGGATATCATTGAGCTATTTTAAGAAAATTTAAGTCAACCAAAGAACCTTTTCTTTTTTCTGATTTACGTGATGATTAAATAATGAAATACGTCAATCCGAAGAACTGGTGCCTTCATTAACACGTCACTGTGGAAAATGCATAGATACGATCACTCCCCACGGTGATGTGGCGCGAAATGGCAAATTGTCCTACACTTTGTAAGCCGCACTTTAGATGATGACATTAGTCACCTTCGGCCAGTGAAACGAGGTGGCGGTGCCAAGATTCCTTATTTGGGGAAGATCTCCTTGTTAAATTCGCCCCCTCATAGTTCAGGTTGCTAAACACCGTACCATCCGCCTTTGTGAAACACAAATGGGGGCAAATTGTGCAGGTGGCGGTGACGTGAACTCCTTTGCGCGGCAATTAAGTCATATTGCAGATTTAACCCCCATAACATGCAGATGGGCAAAATGTTGATTCTTGGTTGTGAGGTTTGATTCTTAGTTATGCGAAACATCTTATGTCAAGGGCTGATGTGCAGCCTTTCGGATGACGGCAAGGCCATGCCGTGTGGAAAGGAATGTGAAGAATTACAAGATTCAAAGTCTGAAAATTGAAAGCATTCCAATTCCTTCATCTAATAAACGATTATTCCAATCTAAGAAATGATTATTTTAATCGAATACGTGCCAGTGAGATCGAAATAGTTGAATTTTCCTTGAGTTGATCGATGATCATTGAATGGTACCGATCAGAACTTCAAAATAGTTCTAAATGGCTGGAGAAGAGAGTTGACATATTCAAGGATGGAGATATTTAGTAGAATTGAATGTTTTGCACATATTTCGGCGAATATAATCTTACGCTTGGATAAATGAGCTGCGGCTCCGTGTTCTTTGATATTCATATTGATCTGGTGCCCGGCGTACAAGCCAACAAATAAATTCTTTTGGAAGTAATGAAATTGGATGTAACATCTAATATCGATGTTATTTCATCGGTTCGCAGAGCTAT
This sequence comes from Australozyma saccharicola, assembly GCA_030569455.1. Lineage (NCBI taxonomy): Eukaryota > Fungi > Ascomycota > Pichiomycetes > Serinales > Metschnikowiaceae > Australozyma > Australozyma saccharicola. Next base: position 142,850 of record JAJMKW010000008.1, read on the forward strand.
AGCTTCGAAAGTGAGCTGCTGCGTAGATCTGACATCGGTGTTCCTAAGAGTAAGCGGAGCTGTAACGGAAAGTCTTGTCTCCAAATAATTTTTTGTCAACCTCATCTCGGAAGTTTTTGAACTTGTAAGATGGGTTAACTCTCCTTGGCCTTGATTACCGGTTTTGCCATGGTCGTAAAGGTAGTTTAAGCCCTAGGCGAGCGGAAATCCGAAAGCTTTAGGAAAGATAATGAGGGCGAAGCAGACCTTTCAATCTTAATACCTTTTAAAACTTTAAGACTGCCGTTAGCAATACGCCTTTTTAAAAGATGAAGAGCGGAGATGGAGGCTTTCTTTTAATCTGCTTTCAACTACAGAGGAAGACAACTAAGATACCTTTTGATGATACTTAAAAGTTATTAAAATGTAATGGCACCCCGCTTAACTTATTTATTCAATCATACACCGCCAAAATTCTCCATCCGAATTGACTAAGAAGCTTGATCGTTTCTGCCATCTTCTTCAAGAAAGTAAGTACTACATCTTACAGGAACATGACGAAAGCTAATAACATTTGAAAGATGCTCCGAATTTAAAGGTGGGTGGGTGGGTGAAGATCAATCTCAGGACGTAGTTTTTGATTTATTTAGACTTGGTTGGTGAACTTCAAAGGGAGCGCGGACGTCACTCAGTCAAAGGAACAAAACTTACTTCAAACTCTCTCACAAGTCTTCCTTCCGTTATAAAAATTGCATTGTTTTTGAGGTCCATTAATCAGGCAATGAATCTCAATAGTTAGACTTTGAACAATACAATTCTGAACGAAAAGTTTCAAATCCAAGATCCTATCGAGTCGGCCATCTAATTTTAACAAATTCTACAATCAGCTAACATGGGAAAAGGTTTACCCACATCCAGAAAAGGCAATTTCAAAAGCCTAATCATCAGAAGAAATGGTCAATTGACCATACAACGACGAACCACGAATATTTCCCGGAAGCAGTATCTCATTTGCACTAAATACCAATAAATTGTCCTCAAAGTTAGGTTGTATCACCTAATGCTCACATTACACCCCATACAATTCGGAATTAAAGTGACTTCTTTATGAAATTGTAAGTTTTATCAAATAATTTTCCTCTATTTTACACGAAAATTTACTCTAACACCCCCAATTGCATTTGTGGTGCTACATTACAGAACATAGGCATCACTGCAAATCAGACCGCCGCCCACGACCACTTAAAACCCCATAGCCATTAGGATACTTGGAACCGCCGGTATTATCTCATTATTTGGCTAATGGCTTCAATTTAATTGATTTTAAGTGATCTGTCCAAGCTTCAATTATACTATTACCATCTGTGACTTGCGAAACTCATCGAATCATTGTCTAACAAGTTGAGGAAATTTATAGGATTTATTTAAAGGCAGTGAGATATTCATAAATCTTGAACAAAGCTAAATTTGGAAACATTAGAGAAAGTTCTACCTAAGTTCAAATATACACCAAGTCGTTTTGGTACTTCAAACCAAATCGAAATCCAATTGAGCGAGCCAGTCCCGCGATAAAAATTAGAGCCTTAATCTTATTTTCTATCTTTTTGCTCATTTATTAATTTTTTTAGGATCAGACCAATAAAACTCATATGTAAAGTATCGATTCATATGACATTGGCAGAACCACAACGTCCCACCACAACAAGACTACAACTATATACTTATTTAAAAGCGTATCACAAAACTAAATCCCGATAAAAAAGACTTTTTAAACCGCGGTGGTCAAACTAATTGCCCGGGCTTCCCTTCGTCCATATCCGTTTTGGGCCGAAGGAACATGTATGCGCATGGAAAAAGTCCGAGACCGAATCACCGTCAACCCGGGTTCTGTAACAACATAACCGAAAATGCGATAACAGGAACAGAATGAAAAAAAGCTGCAAAAGCAAAGAATTGGGCTATATTTTAGCAACATTGAATTTGGGAATTGAATTGTTAGAATGTTAAATGGAAAACTAGAATGGCCGCCATTAAAGAACAACGATACATACCCTTATATCTGATTTTCTGTCCCGGGAACAAACAGAGAAGTGCTTAAGCGTATGGTTGATTTGGATTCAGAATAATGTGGGATGATCTTGAGATCATATATGGCGTTTTTATCGCTCCATGGCTAGTGTAGTGCCGGATAATTAAGCTGGAACAGTAAGATGCTGTTACACAATTCATGGTGGATACCGAAATTGGATTGTAGTAATCTCAAGTATTGACTTGTCTGCTGGAAATTTGAGTACTGTTGATGGTTAATGTGTGATAATGGTTGTTTGTCAGTGTAAGTCTTCGAGTAAGCGCAACCAGGTAACCATTTTTTTTCTTTTCAAATTTTTCAATTGGCCCCTTTCATTTTAATCTGTTTCTCTGATCTCAATATAATCCAGTTGTCCCTTCTCTTGTGTTAACCTCTGGTCAATCGGGGCCACGTCCACAAAATTATGCGCTTAGAGTGCGAGTCCGCTTCCCTTTCCGCGACACCCACTAAAACATCGAAAGCCAACCAAAAAAAAAGAAAAAAACTGCAAAAAAATAGAAGAACATCAACTGGAGATCAGAATGATTCAATTTTTTATCAAAAATTGTACTCTGTTCACCCTTTCTCGCTCAATTTGGTTGTCTTTCTCCAATACAGCCCATGCATAATTTCGGTGCCATATGCAAACCGGGCAAGTGTGGTCCACACCTGAAAAATATAAATTAACCGGCACCCGCACTATCCTCAACTTACTCCTACATAGTTTGATCCAAACTTAATCAATTACAAACAAAATGTCTGCCTCCAAGATCTTCGCCCGTTACGTCTACGACTCCAGAGGAAACCCAACCGTTGAGGTTGATCTCCACACCGCCAAGGGTCTTTTCAGAGCCATTGTTCCTTCTGGTGCCTCCACTGGTATCCACGAGGCTTTGGAATTGAGAGATGGTGACAAGTCCAAGTGGTTGGGTAAGGGTGTTTTGAAGGCTGTTGCCAACGTCAACGACATCATCGCTCCAGCTTTCGTTGATGCTAAGCTCGACTTGACCAACCAAGCCAAGGTCGACGAGTTCTTGAACTCTTTGGACGGTACCCCAAACAAGTCTAAGTTGGGTGCTAACGCCATCTTGGGTGTCTCTTTGGCTGCTGCCAAGGCTGGTGCCGCTGAGAAGAACGTCCCATTGTACAAGCACTTGGCTGACATCTCCGGTGCCAAGCAAGACAAGTTCGTTCTCCCAGTTCCTTTCCAAAACGTCTTGAACGGTGGTTCCCACGCTGGTGGTGCTTTGGCCTTCCAAGAGTTCATGATTGTCCCAACTGGTGCCCCAACCTTCTCCGAGGCTTTGAGAATCGGTTCTGAGGTTTACCACAACTTGAAGTCCTTGACCAAGAAGAGATACGGTCAATCCGCCGGTAACGTCGGTGACGAGGGTGGTGTTGCCCCAGACATTGGCTCTCCAAGAGAGGCTTTGGACTTGATTGTCGACTCCATTGAGAAGGCTGGTTACACTGGCCAAGTTGGCATTGCCTTGGACGTTGCTTCCTCCGAGTTCTTCAAGGACGGTAAGTACGACTTGGACTTCAAGAACCCTAACTCTGACGAGTCCAAGTGGTTGACCGGTGAGCAATTGTCTTCTCTTTACGAGGAGCTCATCAACGAGTACCCAATTGTCTCCATTGAGGACCCATTCGCTGAGGACGACTGGGATGCTTGGGTTCACTTCTACTCTAAGGTCTCTGACAAGATCCAAATTGTCGGTGATGACTTGACTGTTACCAACCCAATCAGAATCAAGACTGCCATCGAGAAGAAGGCTGCCAACGCTTTGTTGTTGAAGGTCAACCAAATTGGTTCTCTTACCGAGTCCATCAACGCTGCCAACGACTCTTACTCTGCTGGTTGGGGTGTCATGGTTTCCCACAGATCTGGTGAGACTGAGGACACCACCATTGCTGACTTGTCTGTCGGTTTGAGAGCTGGTCAAATCAAGACTGGTGCTCCAGCCAGATCCGAGAGATTGGCCAAGCTTAACCAAATCTTGAGAATCGAGGAGGAGTTGGGTGACAAGGCTGTCTACGCCGGTAAGGACTTCAGAATCTCTTCTACTTTGTAAGGAATTTGATAAAGTTAATAGTAATGAATAATAGGAGTTGATTCTCACTGTAGATAATGGGCGAATTATAATTGTATCTGACAACGCGCAGCACTTAGTATCCTTAGAAATTTCATATTATAGTCGATCGTTCATGCCTATGTGACTTCATGGGCCGGACTTAATTTTAGATGCCAACCGTTTTCAGTCAGGCACAGTGGCGGGCTCGCAACCACGCTCCCCGGTCTTTTCAATTCCTAGATTGAAAAGATAATTTTGAATGTATCCTTTGAATACACAATTTGATAATGATTATCTCCGGCCCTGTTTTAATATTGCCTTCCGAAAAAGAATTTAGTGACCTCGTGACTATTTTTAATCAATGCTTTCTCTAAGGTTCTTTGAAAAAGTTTGAAATCGCTGGCGATTCGACCATGAACGGCACGACACATAAACCTCACATATGTTTTGGTCTACATTTAGTTCTTATATATGTTGTATTATTTGTAGAAAACTAAGTATAATAAACCTACTTAGCTTACTGACAAAATAAGATTTGAAAAGATTGCAACTCTGCAAATTCACAAGTGTTCTCTACTGCAATACCCAGTTTGGCTCTGAGTCTGAGGTTAAACTGACAAAACAATATTCACATGGAACGAGCGCAGCAGTGAATCATTGCATTCTGATTAAAATCTGTTATCATAGCATTTAAATCATCGAGGCTTGAATTTGAAATCAAGGTTCGAGGTGAAGAAACATTAGACTACACAACGCTTGTTATAGAGCAAACGATTAACTCGCGAAAATAGCGAAACAGAAATATCTTAAAATTTTCTATCCTAAGTAACGGGGGATGTATGTATTTCTAAGGTTGTGAGATGTAAAGAGCTAGTATACATACACCTTGGAAACAGAGTCGAATTTACAATAATACTTACAAACCCAGTAGTTAACTCAATACATATTAATTTTATCATTCTCATCCATTAAAAGCTTTCATTATTAAATACGATTGTCTATTATAAGGTCTCACGATGATTCTTTAATGCTTCATTGACTGCATCAATTACAATTTCAACCTCCTTGAAAGTATTATAGAGAGGCGTTGGGGCAAGACGAATGACTCCCGGCCGCCTCTCGTCACAGATAATCGCTCGATCATGCAAATATTTAAAAACCGCTTCCATAACGTTCTTGTTCACGTCTTCGTAAATCGGCTGAAATAATAGCGATAGTTGAGCACCCCTGGCATTCTCGTCTAATGGGGTTAATATCTTGAAGCCGTAGCTTTCATCGTCTCCATCCTGAGGAATGTAGAATGGCGACAGGGTCAACAACAGCTCCATGTAATTCGTTAGGGCGATACTTTTTTTGCGCAAAGTTTGCACACCACCTGCAGATTTCAAAAGCTCTAGAGACGCCTGTAAAGCTACGCAATCTAAGACGCTCGGGTTTGACTGTCTGTATGATAGCGCCGATTGAATGGGGTTAAACTTTTCTAACATTTGGAACCTCTCTGAGGCATCGGTTCCCCACCAGCCAGCAAGGCGTGGCGGAAAATCTGTAGTGCTGTTGTCTTTTGTGAATTTTTCATGCACAAAGATCCCTCCAATAGCACCTGGGCCAGAATTCAAGTACTTATAAGAGCACCAAACCGCAAAATCTACATCCCATGCATGCAATTCAACAGGGACATTACCAACAGCATGAGCAAGATCCCAACCCACTATTATGTTATGTTTATGAGCGTAGGACGTAATAGTTTTGATGTCAAAAAGTTGACCAGTGTAATACTGGATACCTGGTAAGCATACAAGGGCTAATTCATCCTTATACTGTTCAATTGCCTCTAAGATAAGCTCTGTGCGTATAAAAGTTTCGCCTCTTGGTTTTTCGAGTTGAATTAAGTGAGATTCGTCGTAACCATGAAGCTTTACCATGTTCAAGAATGCATAATAATCGGAAGGAAATGCTTGCTTCTCAAAGAGGATTTTCAGCTTTTTATCTTTGGGACGGTAAAAAGCCACTAGCAATGCATTTAAGTTAGCGGTCAAAGAATTCATGGCGGCAACCTCACGTGGAGTTCCTCCCACGACAGGTGCTAAAAGTTCAACCAAGGGTAGATCAATATCAGCCCACGCTGTCTTCTCTTGAATGGGATGATTGAAATGAGACTCAACTCCTCGAGATGCCCAGGCATTGAGCTCATCGTTCAAAGCGATACGAGTCCTTTTGGGGAGAAGACCGAGTGAGTTTCCACAGAAGTAGATTGAATCAGAATCCTCCCGGAAAGATGCCAGAGGTTTTATTCCAAGAGAGCCAAAAGTAGGAATGGCAAACTCATCTCTATAGGTAGGGAAATCTGCGTCAAGCTGTGCACATTTCGACATGATTCTTAGTGTGCTGGTGTAGTCTGGAGGTGCTGGTTAGGGTACAAAGGGTGGTTTGTAGTCTTGTCAGGTACTACATGACGCAAGAATACGAAATATAAAAATGAAAATGAATAATTCAAATTACTGGAAAACCGACTAAGATAGCATTTCGATGATAAAATTTTGTTGCAGTAGAGGATGGTATTGTCCTGATGCCTTGAGAGTCATTTAATTAGCTTTTGCATTATTCAATTTAAAAAAACAAATTTGCTCAGAAACAAGGTTTATGTCAAAATAATCTGACCTAATTTCAGATAATCAAGTGAAAGAGAGGAGCAAGTCTTTGTTGTATGTGTGAGTTCTGTTTCGTTAACATATTTGAGCATTGTTTCCTTTGATATCTAGCACACAAATTTGATGGCACAAGAATCGGGTCCTCGTAGATTAAAGAACATCGATTTATGATTTAACTCATGACAATTATTGCTAAGTGAATTGGGCTTTGCTTTTGAGGAACATTAACAGATTGTCACAGAAGCATTTCACACTCTTGCCGGTTTCAAAAAAATTCTGAGGAGTCCACGAGCGACAGAAATTAACAGGAACAACATGAATCTTGGCATGTAAATTAGGTTACAGGATTGGAGCGTATTCTTGTAATTTGTCTTGCCTCTTCTTTGCATGTACGGAACTCCATTGTGTTCACAACATAGAGATGGGCTTCAGGCAAGACAAATCAAGAGCCCTAATGTCGGCGCCTAGCGACTGATCTATTCACGCTTCTGAAAACCGCTTTTATCCATTTGAGAGTTTATTCCATTTTAATGAATCTATCGCTAATCTCCAATCACTTTAGCTAAAGAAAATTTTTGACCCATACAATAGAAATCCGACCGAGCCATTCAATCGAGCCCATAAAAGAATCAAAGAATCAGTGTCCCAATTTCAATATTGGAGAATTAAATTGAGAATCGCTTCGAGACTCTCCAGTTAAGTGTGGCCTTCTTGAAAACACAGCGGCCTTCTTGACATATTGGTGATCGAGTGGCAGAAATATCTTCCACAGTAGACAAACTTTGACTCTTTAAATTCCGCTTCTACTCATCTTGAACCGTAGATATCCAAGCGCTTCACAAAATATTCATTTCGATTTTTACATATCTTGAACTGTAGATATCTACAGCGCACTACTGTTTTAAGGCTTATGTGACATGAACATCAAGGCAGAAAAGATTACTTGAGTTAAAAAAGGTCACCCATTAATCTTGAGGCTACTATGTAAATACTGTTAAACATTGACTTCAACTTGTTTCATTGATCTATGTATCACTGAAAAGCCTTACTGAAAGCTTTGGCACTAGAATGGGTCAATATCTGAGTTAGTTGAAGGAATTATGAATTCATTAGTGAATTTTTGAATCTTTGATTGCGAATTCAAATTCCGATGGATTAGAAATGGCTGAATTCTGCTCTCCAAAGAACACACACAGCTCTCACAATGACGAACCCGCCTGAAAGATGAGCGTTTGTGATTTAGAATTTCATCACTTCTATTAATTTTAAGAGAAACGACATGAATGGAACATTTGAATTTGGAGGTCAAGGTACCAGAATGTTTTCAGCGGCTCAAAGTTAAGTCCAACAAACAAAGGTTTAATTGAAATGAAGAGGGCCAATTCTTTAGTTTTACCAAATGGAATATCTTCGGACTTGAGAGATGCTAAGTTATGTCGACATGTCTTGGAACTTCGTAACTGCCATAGCATGTAACTTGAAACAAGGCAAAAGAACTAATCATATATTGACGACTAAAAAGAGGCGGTATCTTTGTAGGAATAAAAAAAAGAGGCATGTTTGTTCGTATGTTCTGAGGCTCTTGATGGGAAGAGCCGTTGACTTTCGTTCGGGTGCTAATCAGGAGAAATGGACGTACTTCTTAGACCGGAGTGAACACCTCCTATTGAACAGTGACTATAATAAAAACAAACAAACCTACTTCCAATTATGAGCACTATTGAAGAACTGAAATTTACAATATGAGTCTTTCCTTAACGTGGGAAAATACACCGTTGTTTAAAATATCTATTAAAGGAGCCAAAAAATCGAGAAAACGGCAAAAAAAAGGCTCAAAATCATAACTAAGGTGAGCGCCACAAGCTACTAAATCTTTCTAGATGGCGCCACTTGCTGTGGCGGTGTTTATGATTCACTTTAGTTTTTCGGAACTCCGTAAGGATTATGCTGCTGAGACCTTTTGTATGGGACCATTTAGCATGTTGGTAGCGATGACCTCCCACTGTATAAGTTCAATGCTGTCAGTTTAATCATAGAAATTTCTGATTTTATAAATTTTTTCTTTTATGATTATTTGAATTATTAGTCCGTTTGTTGTAACTACCAATGCACTGATAGGTGATTCCTGCCCACTCACGATCTGGCGCAGAGAGGCTTAATTTTACTCCTACTTGGGGAATGGTTATGAGATGCGTTGCATGTGCTTGACCGCATCTCTCATAACGCTCAAAACTTTCCAATTAGTACTGTGGCTGCCCGCGTGTCAAGTGCCGGATAAGTATTTCTTATAATTATTTTGGGAAATTGAAAATCCATAAAAAAAAAAACAATAAAGAGCAGCTTTTAAAAAATTGAGGAACTTTCTTCGATCTTTAAACATCTGATTTTGACTAAATGGTAGAAATTCCCATTGCTTTATGAGTTTTTTTCGCGAAATAAGGTCTTCGAAATATTGTCTCAGCTGGGCGAAGTCATTCGCCACACAGCAACCTTGAAATCCTTGTACATATATATTGAGGACATTCGCCACACCATCAACTTCACACTGTTCTCTTCAACTAAAAGACATCCATTAGACGAAAGCGTCTCATAAAGTCATACTTACGATAGTCTAAATTCAGGATTCTAATTTTTGCTGTACACACAAGCTACGCTACTACTTCCTCGAATCAATTACTTATATTTTTTCACTTTCATCAAAGACTAACAAACCACACCACGAAGTTATTACATCGGAAATGATAATCCGCTAGAAGCTGGCCAAGGATTTGCAGTTGAAACAGCTTCTTCTGCAGGTGTCTGGACTGCATATAAATTCGAAGCCTAAAGACGACCATATGCAGGTGTGATGTATCAATCGTTCCCGTTTCATCTTAACTAGTTACAATAGGCTATCAACATGATGTCACTTAACGATGGAATAATAAGTGACTTCGGTAGGAGTATACTTTAATGAAGTGAAGAAATAAGATCAAGGGGCTAATTAGCAATGAAGAGATAATTGCAGAGCATCTGTTCATTGGGGTGCAAAAACTATGAGACGCTAGGTGACAGTATCACATATCGCGGCTAAGAACAGTGCAAATACGAACGAACTTGAGCCGTTTTTCTTCTAATTTAAGCAGCAGTGAGTGTGATTATTTTCCCGAAATTAGTAATGGAATTGCTAACGGCCATCTTTTTTTCACGTCACTTTCAAAATTAAATTTGCTAAAGGATTTATGGCAATCATGCAGATATTCGATTATTAATTAGAACCGCATCAAATAAGCTCCGAGGTCTCCGAGAATATGACGGGCGATATTCCTAAAGCGTACGAATTTCACGAATTTAAACTGGTTATGAACTAGCTCCGAAGAGAGCAATATGAGGCTAATGCCGTGGCACAGGAAGTTGGCCTTTGGTAGGGCTTAATGCCCCAATGCGTACCGTTTCCCGTGTCTCAGGCAGGTTCCCCGCTGAATTACTAACAATTTTGGTTTGGTGCATTGCCCTCAAGCTCTTGGAAGCTGGCGCATGCTTGAGACAGATACACAGGAAGTTGGGTTATGACTTTTGTGGCGAATGTTCTATATCGGTACGTCAACACAATGAAGCGTCATTCGAACGTTACATTGAGTTTGTAGGTGGGCTAACTTTTCAGTCGCCAGTCTTTCAGGTCTACAAGAATTGAGTTTGATTTAGATTATGAATGAAATTGAAGGGTCTATTCTAACTTAAACCGTTGGAGCTTCCATAGAATCTATGTGGGTGATTTTCCATATGAGGCGAAGAAGCTGAGCCTAGAGTGTCTCAAGGCCTGTGTATAACGATGTTACATCATGTATGTGATATCTACGCTGTACTAGGCGCAGATTTCATGCATAAGCGCTAAAAGTACTCCATGCACGGCACGTGTAAAGAGAGTCAACCCAACATTGGTTTGACCGAGACTATGAAAGAATCTAACGAAAGTCACAAAAGAATCTTAAATTTTTTTCGAAAACTTGATAGCGGCCTACATTGTCATTAATCAATTAGAAAGCGTGCAATTTCCTTAACTGGGACTGCCTATCCCCAAAACTAGACTAAAATTAGTCTGGCCGAGAACGAATGGCTTAACGCATATCGACAATTCTGACTAAAAATCGTTCGCGCTTCCACTTCCCTCTGGGCACAACGTTAATTAGAACTAAAGATGATAAAAAAAGCCAAATGAAAATATAAATTATGTAAATAAATACTAAAGAATATATTCAACTAATTTTTACCTTCACCACTTTAAATGTAAATGTTTTATGTCCCTCCATACTTGAGTTTGCCTTAGGGGTAACTAGTAGGCATGAGGAAATTGAGGAGTTAATGTCAGTAGTGTGTGTCTTGTCGGAACTAGCCAGGAAAGATGGACCTGCATATAACTACAATCTCCTGCTTCTTCGAGTAACTTAACTTGCATGACGCACAGCTGCTTAAGCGGAATAAATGCCTGTATCAAGTACATATGCGATACGCTTTAAGTGTTGTGCGTATGCATGGGCTCTGACGCTCGCTCAGTCATTTCCCTGGCTCAATACCTGGGACATTCTTCTTTATAAAAAGGTCCTGATTCCCTACTTCTGTCCATTTAGTTTTTTTATAAATAATTTAGATCTCCAAAATAAGATCCTTTCTCATCAATATTATACTTGGACCCTCGATATCATAAATTCCTTCCTGGATCCTTTCTATTACATCACCCCACACACGGACCTTATCACCCTTACTAATTAAGTCTCACATTCTTATCGTTAGTGAAAGAATAAGACCACCACAACAAGTTTACAAATAATACCCAATTGCAAGACTAATATCGTGCCCTTACTTCCTGTAACTACGACTCACATATTTCGTGTCGTTTTTAGTCTTTGAAGAATCCGGAACATCTTTTGACTGTTCATATCATTACCAAAGTCTCCACACCACATTAAAACCTCACAATTCACATAATGGTTTATGCATCCGACGCAAACAAATGGCGCGCATATCAATTCCTGGATCCTTTTGCAGCTGGCTCCTTTCTCGTTTGCAACAAGGTCAACAAGACCTTTTGCCGTCCAGACTGTGATGCACACCCAACAACAGAGTTGAGGTCCCTGATCAAATTCGTTGATACAACTCAAGAAGCTGTAGCCCTAGGTTATGTGCCTTGCGACTCTTGCGGCCCAATGTCTGTCCCTAAGATTGATGTCAATCTCTTATTGAGAACAGTTAAAGACTGTAATAACCGTATTGGCTTCGTTCCTCCTTTGATGGATGACGACGAGTCGAAAATAACCGAAACTATTAAGGAAAACATTATTGGCCAAGGAATGCAGCGCAGACAGCTGGTCCCTGCCGTTACATCCAATAGCAACAAGTTTGCAAATGACAAAGCTTCCGGCTACTCTGTTTCTAAAAATGATTCCGAGCATTATCGCTTAATTGATTTAGCATGCCGTCATCTTGCACTTGCAGCTGCAAACTCTATTTTCTCCCTGGCTTCTTCGTCTGCCTCCCTGAGCCCAGCTAGTGATGATGGAAGTGCTGAGAAGAAAAAGAATACCAAGAAGAGACGTGGAGGTGTATTGGGATTCAAGGAATTGGCTGCCAAGTCTAAATTGTCGGCATGGCATTTCCACAGAGTGTTTAAGAGTATTACCGGCCTTACTCCAAAGAACTACGGAGACATGTGTTGGGAGTACTTGGAGAAGGATAAAAATGAACGTGGTTCCGTGTTATCTCCACCTGCAACTGTTAGGGATTCTCCTATTCTTCCATTGGAGAACAACATCAACTCTGGTTATGGGAATTCTTCCCTCCCGCAAGATCAAGACCTTCAATCCAACAACTCAGCTTTTTTCAAAAGCTCTTCTAACAAATTCTCATACATCAGTCCAACGCACAGCTCCACTTCTCAGAGCGGCGGCCTACTGATGGCTTCAAAAAGAGCTCGTGAAGATGACTATGACGATTTGGAGTATTCCCCAAAGAGAATATATCTGCAGCTTCCCACTGGAGATAACCTCAATAACAGTAACAATGGCTACAATGTCGACAGTTCCTTGATTGGAAATACATACAATAGCGGATCCTACGACATGAAGTATGAAAGTGACTTTGGTCCTTATGTCGATTTTTCCAACCGTGCTACCTCTGTTCCTGACTTAATGTTGTATGGTAACAGTATGCCAAGCTCATTATTTGAGCATTCCAAGCCTCTAGACGCACCTCTACAATTTGATGAACTTGAGGCTAGTAACTTCTCTCCAACCTCAGTGCAAATGAGCAATGAGCCAGCTATCCTTATCCAGGATCCATACATTCCAACAGAGGATCTTATAAATGAGGCCATGTTTGCCGAACCAGAAGCTTTCAACACTGAATTCTTTCCTGAAGCACGTATTGATCTCTTCTCTCAGGACTTGGCAATGAACGATCCTACGATGATGACATTTCTTCCCGAGGTTGTTACGGGTATTGAATAATGGGTTACGGTTGGTATGATAGATTTAATGTTTTGATTTAGGTATAATAAAATGAAAGTAATTTGGGTTATGTATCTTTTCTTGAGGAGAGACCAAAAAAGAAGAGCTGATAACGAAAGAATAGAGAGAAAGTAAAGAAGCATTGAAGTATTACATCAAAGAACAGTTAGGAGGTAACTGCTACATTCCATCATGAAAGATTTATTCGTTTTGGGCATCCCGATTTTTCGGGTGGGAGGAGCTGACAGACGCTTCATATAAACATTGTTTGTAGACTCAAACGAATGTGAGATTCACCACATGTGATTCTCAGAGCATATTTGACCCTTGCTTTCTTGTGTGAAGATTTTTAAGTTTGGATGTTGAAATCTTGTCATTGAAATGAAACTAAAAACTTCAAATTGGAAAAACTTGATTAAAAGAATAGTTTTTGGACCAGAATATTTACCATGAGTTGAAGATTCGAAACATTCTTTTCGTTGGATGGATACTTCCCTCTTGGTAGGGAACCAATTCAATATTTTGTCTCCGCCAGGGATGAGGACGGTGAAAAGTGATAGAAAATTCGGCATGCCAACATGAGGGTCTCAAACGAATTTCACATTTTATACGAAAACTATATCAAAACATCAGCCTTATACTACAAAACCAAAGTACAAATACACCAGTGCTTGACCCTACACGTGGCATTATGATTTTTTAACTAAGTTCATTGTCAACAATTACATAGTGCCGAATATCATTCATGGACAACTCTTTTACTTTACCTCCTCTTCCCGTTTATGTTAAACAAACACTACACCAAAAGTAATCACTGAATAGAGAATTGTCTCAGATCAAATGTCAAATATTGTCTCAGATGGAGCTCCGTCAGTTGCGTTTTGAGCTCTTTCGAATTAAAAAGGCGCCCCAACCATGTCTCATCTCTGTTTTCATGCGTTGACGGAGTTCCGAACATTTTCAACTTACATATATTTGTTCATTTCCTTATATGTGGAGAATGGAATGCATTAGAAAGGGGAATTGAGGCGGTCATGCTTAATTGACGAAGAATAGGGGCGAATTATACTGCGATATGACAAGTTGGATTTCGTCTCAGTCTCAAAGCTAGTACATGTTCCGCCCTTACTATCAGAAGATTATCGGCAATTACGAATAGAGTTATAGAAATGTAATCCAGAATGCTAACTTACATCTGAGTCAGTAATTTGGTGACGTTTATTCAAGCGTTGGAACTTGAGAATTCTTCTCCCCTCTAGATGAAGCATCCAACACAAAAAGCCTATTCGCAGAAGTAACACAATTTCATTATAATGCAAAGAGTCTTCGTCACATCGCATATTAAAGAACCCTACAGAATTTGTCTACTGCGCCTCGTTATGCGTTCATGTGTTGAAATTCTTTTTTGTGACTTCAACATGACCGAAACTAAGCTTCACACAATGCGCCAAAAAGCCTACATCCACAATTTACTCAGTAAAGGCATTGTTTTCTCTATGGAGAGATAATTCGACATTAAGTGAGGTTGAATTACGTCATGTTAGAGATGGCTAATTATCTCCATGAGCGCCTTGGCCTCGGCACTTTTTATACATGCCCGAGATTGCATCATCAGCACCCCCAAAACCGTCAAATGACTGCAGGCATATACTCTTTCATTATCTAATTTGCATCGAGATGATAAATCAAAAAAAACAACAATTCATGATCATTTTGCATCATGAAACAAGAAAATCCATACCCAATTCCAATGGCTAACTTGGGTTCGTGGGCCAATTATAAGCTTCCAGAACAAGTCAAAACAACCTCGGATGTCATGCTAGACCAACTCTCCCGAACTGCACCTTTAGTTGTAGTGGAACGATACCCTGCAGCTCATTCATTGTTCAGGTAAGCGGTTGTCTAGAAGGTCTACGTATCACACAATAACCTCGGTTTCTTAGGCAATTAATTTTGCACTTCTTGTTAATGATCTCTTTCAGTGAGTCTCGGATGATATTATATACTTCCTGCACACAGCGACTGGAATGAAGAATAAAAATAGCACCGATCAGCACATCGCTTAAATTTGACCGAGACTAATCTTGGCCGGCATATAAACAGCACCATTAGGTCATTTCGTGCAGGGTGACGAAAGTTTAAATTAACTATTCGAAACTTCGAAGAAGGAAGACTTCTTTGGAAAGTATGCATGTCTTCGAAAAGATGTGAAGTTACATCATGATCGATCAATGATCAGCTTCCATGCGCAATTTGGCCTGATAGAAGTTTGACTTGATCCAAGGTTATGATGATCGTTTTTAAATTAGAAAAAAACGATGTGTTAGACTATTTGGATTGGTTAAACACAGCCCATAACCTTTCTGTGCGAGACTTCCAGTCTTAGGCCGCTTTTCAATCGGTCAAAATTGTGCAGTAGGAGAGTACAGTGGATTTTTTGAATACATGCACCGTTCTAGACATGAAGAGAAGATCGAGAATCTCACAAAATGAAATGGGAAATGCTCCTCTGTGACGCTAATCTTCTTGACTTGAATGTAACCTTGAATTGATTATATTTCACATGAAAGGGCCTAGTAAACTCAAACTTGGTAGTACTTTTAGTACCTTATATCCCGAATTCTGCGAGGTTAAGTACCCTGCTTTGGTTTTGTTATCATCGCATCATAACGGTCTCCCAACGGAGTTCCGATTTAACTTACTTACTATGCGTTCGATTGTCAAGAAGTCTAAGCATGCCTTATGTACAATAAGTGTGACCTTCAACTCCTTCAAAATTTGGAATCTTTTAGGAACCTATGCACAATCGTTAAAGTCTTATTGCATCATAAGCACTAAACCATACATTCCCATTATCGTTAATACAGTAGTCAGGGCGGTCATGATAACCGTGGCACAAGCACACCTAATACTGTGAAGTACTTGCAGCATACAGTACATTATAGATGTGGCGAATGTGGCAAATTAATGACGGTGTTTGTGGCGAATTTTACCATGAGATGTGGCGAATGCGCCACACTCGTATGCATGCATGATCTGCATACATTGTGCGTCTTGACGAAACTTGCATATGGCTTTCGTACCGTTTAAGTAAATCAAGACGAAGCGCGTGTATGAAGCATAAACCAATTCTTATAAAAACGAAAATATCTCCGATTACTTTAACTTGATGTAGACTAATGTCTTGAAATGGTTTAAAATATTTCACGTTCATGTAAAAAAAAAAATATGTAAAGCTCTTAAGTTTTAGTATGGTCTTTGTTCTCTTTGTTAGTGGCCTCGCTCTCAAAACTCTCACTTTTGACATCACTGTTGGTCTCATAGGTCATGACACGTTCTTTGTTCTCGGCAGCTGTTTTAACCAATTGCTGGAATGCACTTGTAGCGGCACCAGGCTTCTTTGATGGGGTGATAGATGATTTGGACCCATTCTTGGAAGAAAGGTCATGTAACGCACTGCTAAATTTTCCCCACGACAGTAATGGCGATTTTAAGCCGTACTTATTAACGGTAGTGGTGTCGATAGAATGGCTATCAGTCTCTTGAGTTGGAAGGTCAGCTTCTGCCACTACTCCGTTCTCGTCAAACAAGTTAATTTCATGAGGATCATCATCTTCATGCGATTGAAGTTGTCTAAGTTTCTTAATTCTATTTGATAATTTGACCATTTCAATCACTTGACGGAACTTCAATTTTCCGTTGAAGTGTTGTTTCAAGTTTGGCAACAAGTCTGTATCCTTGTGTGAGGCAGCCTCATGAGCAAGCCATGGATCATTGAGAAGCTCATCTGCTGTAGCACGATCATCAGGAGTATATTGCAAAGCCTTGATTATGAATCGACGAGCATCTTTGCTAACATCTTTCCAATATTCGGCGTGAAATACTACAGCATTATTGTTGCGTACTTCGGCAATGAAATCTACCACATCTTCTGCTCTGAAGGGCGAATACCCACACAAAATAGTATAAGTAACTACACCGAGTGACCATATATCACAAGGCTTACCATGTTCCAAGCCCTGAACGACCTCAGGGGCGGCGTAACCGAAGGAACCGGCACTTGAAGTCAACTTATCGTCTGGTCCCTCTAATTTCTTGGCAATTCCAAAATCAGCTAATACAATGTTGGAATCTGCCAGAGGTGACAAATATAAAACGTTCTCAGGCTTAATGTCCCGATGCACAATGTTATTCTTGTGCAAATAAGCAATAGCTTCAAGCATCTGCAAAATGACAACAGCAGCATCGTGCTCTGTAAAACGGCCTTGCTGTACAATTCGATCAAATAGCTCTCCGCCAGTAGCTAACTGAGTCACTATGTAAAATTTATCGCGAGATTCAAACCAGTCTCTGAATCCCACAATATGAGGATGATGAAGCTCTTGAAGAAGCTCCAACTCATCAATCACCAACTGGGCATTACCCTTCAATGCCTTCTTGAGGATAATCTTGATGGCGACATCTTCGCCGGTTGTGTTGTCTCTCGCATAACGGACTAATCCAAAAGATCCAGCTCCCAATGTTCTTCCAAAGGTGAAGTTAGCCTTGCGCAGGTAGGATTCCGGTTGGCCACTCAATTTACCAAGTAACTTCCGAATCGAGCTCTTCTCTGTTTCCATGACGAGAATTTATTCGAATATCGGTGGATCAGTACGGCTTATGTGTCCAACTGTTCGTTGAATACTTCTTCTTCAAATCGGGCAATATATCCACTGTCAAAACCCCAAAGACTGTAAGATCTTCGATATTAAATTTCAGCACGCAATTGATCCCAGGTAATTGATAGCAATGAATTACCGAGAAAGATCTAAATCAGATCAGTAGATGAATCTATGAATAACTTAGATTTAATAATGAATCTTGTGATTATGAGGTCACCAACACATCTTCGATCCTGCAGATAATGGACGGCTCGAATGGTAGAAAGGTGGAGGAAAGGGTGTAATAAACAATTTTTTTTTGTTGTTTAATAATATTTTTGATGACAGAATCCGTCTGCCATTAACCAATTTTTTACACAATTTTTGTATTAATCTTTGCGTTGAATATTGATCTTATTAAACCTGCATATAAAGAACAGTGCCTTGGCTTATATGCCGTAATTCTTATCAGTTGCCAAAGCATAAGCCACCTTAGACTCCATACTTTTGAAGATGATTAATTCGGAAAAAATCACAAAAGAAAAAATTGGATTAATCTGATGTGAAATATTTTAGCTATAGATATCAATCCACAATTAAGCTCTATGGCTCCCAATTAGGTAAGCCGCTACCGCAATCTCTTGCCTAATCGGGCGTCTCGGAAGTCTCCCTCCACATTTCAATTGCAACCACACACTATAAATACTGTCAATATTTCACTTATCATATCAATTTCTTAAACATTGATAGAAATCATGTTGTCACGTGCTCGCTCTTTAGCTGCGTTGAAAAACAGAATCAATGCCAGTCAATTGACCAAGATCAGCAAAGTCAGAGCCTATGCTGTTTCGACCTCTTCATTATACTATCCCAACGAACCTGCTCAGCCAGTAGCAGTGACAGACCTGATTCCTGGACCAAAGAGTATTGAAATCAATAAGGTTTTGGGAGAAGTGTTCGATAACAGAGCATCTTACTTCGTCACTGACTACGACAATTCCGTAGGAAACTACATATCTGACAAGGATGGAAACCAAATGTTAGACGTGTACTGTCAAATTTCTTCAATTCCATTGGGATACAACAACCCAGAACTCTTCAAGACTGCACAATCGAAAGAAATGGCCAGCGCATTAATCAACCGTCCAGCATTGGCATGTTTTCCACCTGCTGAATACGCCCAGATTCTTAAAGAGGGTATTTTGGCTGCTGCACCTCCAGGAACGGACAAGGTGTGGACCGCTTTATCTGGTTCATGCGCCAATGAAACAGCTTACAAGGCTGCTTTCATGTACCAGGCAGCCAAAAAAAGAGGCTCTTTGGACTTCACAGACGAGGAGTTAACATCTGTCATGGAAAACAAAGCTCCTGGATCTCCTGATTCAGTTATTCTCTCATTTGACAAGGGTTTCCACGGTCGCTTGTTCGGTTCATTGTCTACAACAAGATCAAAGGCCATTCACAAATTGGATATTCCAGCTTTCAACTGGCCAAAGGCACCATTCCCTGCTTTGAAGTACCCATTGAATGAATTCCAAAAGGAAAATGCCGAGGAGGAGGCTCGTTGTTTGGCTGCCTTCGAAGATGTGATCAATCTGTACCCACCTCACAAGATCGCCGCAATTATTGTTGAACCTGTTCAGTCTGAGGGTGGTGACAATCACGCATCTCCAGTGTTTTTCCAAGGTCTTCGTGATATTACTTTAAAGCACGATATCCTTATGATCGTAGACGAGGTGCAAACCGGTGTTGGTGCCAGTGGTAAGTTTTGGGCACACGAGCACTGGAACTTGACTACACCACCTGATATGGTAACTTTCTCGAAGAAGTTCCAAGCAGCAGGCTTCTATTACGCTAACCCTCATTTGCAACCACAACAAGCATACAGACAGTTCAACACCTGGTGTGGTGACCCATCTAAGGCTCTTATTGCCAGAACCATTTATCAAGAAGTAAGCAAAAACAACTTGGTGGAGAAGACCGCCGAGGTTGGTGACTACCTTTACCAGCAATTGGACACTCTTTTCAAGTCATTCCCAGGAAAAGTTAAGAACTTGCGTGGAGAGAATTTTGGTACTTTCATCGCCTTCGACTGTGGCAACCCAACTAAAAGAAACGAGTTCTTGTTGCACATGCGCGCCGCTGGAGTCAACATTGGTGGATGTGGTGACTTTAGTGTTAGATTGAGACCAACTCTTGTGTTTGAGAAGAAGCACGCAGACATTTTGCTCGGTGCTATTGAATCCTCGCTCAAAATCTTGTAATTCATTTAAGTAATTTATACTTGGAGAAAATAAAAGTTCTGTTTGTTTATACACATGAAATATTGTTCTCATGAGCAGTTCAAGTAAGGTTACATAACACAAGAGAAGTCACACATTTACAGACTATCGTCTTCACCAATAATGTGTTTTTACAGCGTTTTATGTTTCTAAAATAACTCAATTTAGCGCACATTTGACGGCCAATCGTACCCTCAGGTCCATATTCCGTAAGCTGAGCCTCACATTCGGAATCTCATACATCACCTCCTAAGTCGGCACCACACCTCGTAGGTCCAGCCAGCGGAACAAAACCTAAATAATCAAAACTCTCAAAATCTTCAAAAATTCCAATCACATAATTTATCTGCCCCAAAATCTAAAATTTGCATCTTAGCGCATTTGACTTTCCGGGGATCATATATTGTATCGTGCATATAAAACGTACTATATGCACTCCTTGCACAAGCCGTTTATGGTTATCCCACCCTAGTTACAACATAGACTAAACTACAATTGGCTTTGTTGGAGTCAAAGCGTTTCACAATCCCAACGCTTCAAACCATTTCACTTCGCCACCAATCATCTCCACTCTTGCTGTTCAGTCTGCTGTGCCAGCGACACCATCAAAAAAATTCAACTAGCCCTTGGCATCGTCCTCCCTTCAGTTTCATCGTGAGCCTTAACGGCATTTCCTGCGATCATACAAATCCAAGTCCGAAACCGTTCCGGGCCAAAACAAAGACTTCTTCGTATACGTTGTTTTATCGTTCCAGGCACACTGTTAGGTGGTTCCTGCTATTTATTGTCATTTCTCGTCCATCCGTAGTCTTTTTGCATCGTTGTGTGGCGATGATACATTAACCCCCATATGTTAGGACGACTTTTCAAACTGACGTCGACACAGAGCCTAAATCTGGCTCCGCATGGCTCTGGAGGGCCAAACAGCGGCTCTCCTAATTCATTCGACGACTCTTACACTCGTGGTATTCTTTATGGTCTGTCAACTCTACTGTTATCACCTGTACACCTTTCATCCAGACGATTTCGATTAGTCGTGGCTCAAGACGGTGGTGCTTTGGCCTCAAAACAAGTTCTTTTTGACCTGGTCGGAGATTCTGCTCCTGCTTCGCCTATCGAAAGTCAACCCCTGTCTCCTCTGGCTGGTCCAGATCTCCCCACACTACATCGTAAACTCTCCCAAGTGTCACTTCATGGAATCCCAACAACTCAACAAAATCTGTTAAGATCTCTGTCACTGACTCCACAATACCCGCCTGTAACTCTGGACTCATTATCGCCAGATGCTGCTGAACTGGCTCAAACTCCTCATCTGTCTAATAACCAGTATGCTTCGCGAGAGAACGGAACTCATTCGCCACGTTCTTCCATTAATGGACTAAACAATCGAAATGGAATAAACCGGGGCCTTGTGTTGCAGAAATCTGCGCACAACATCAATGTTATCACAGATTACATGTTTGGCCGGGGGCTTCCGTCTAATGAGTGGCACAATGCCACCAAAATACACTTCTTGCCTCCACTTAATCTCGTTCAGGGCACTTCCCAAGCAGTTCTTGTGACTAGACTATTTCTGATTGTAGATGCTAATGTCATTCAAAATATGGAAGCAGAACAAACTGAATGTGCTTATTGGAACCCGAAATCGACCATCTCCCCGCGCGAAAGAGCAGTTTCACTTTCTTCCAATCGACTGGGGCTGCAGCGATCTCATTTTACGTCACGATTTTCTATTGGCCTCATTATCCCCTTTGATGATCCTACTCAGACTGTAGAGGAGACCTTGGCTAGTAACTGGATGACCATCTCTATGCGTCTTGTAATTTTGCAGAAGATTGTTTCTACCAAACTTATAGCAGCACTCAAAGGGCTGTCGCCGCATTATCCATCGTATATATCCAACAAACGGATTTCTCTTCCTTCGTATATGTTTCAAGGTGATTTAGAACTTGTGACGCAGCTTCACAAATTAATTCAATTGATTCATTACCAAGTCAATGTTCCTCGGTTGATAAGTAGTCACTCATTGATAATGCACTCTTTAAACCATGATCAGTCTCCGTTCAAGGCGAACATGATCAATTGGGCACTTGAGGTGATAAATTGGTTGGAATTTAAAGACGGACGAAATTCAGTTTCTTTATACAATTCTGGCCTGGGCACCCACCTCGCACATTCTGCTCTGAGCACTAATCTCGTTGGCCTGTATTCTGGAATCTCAAGCCATTTCAGCTCACGTTCCAACGACGGAGTCCAGCTTACAAATACCTTTTTGGCTAGCTTGTTTGCTTTGATAATTTCACTCCGAGACTCGCTTTCCGCCCGCTTAAGCGACGATGATGATACAAATAACACTAAAGAGGTCACGAGGGTGGTGGTGATGACAAGTAACTCTACAGTCGCGAAGAAATTAATATTTCTCATTTGTGCGCTTATTCCAGACCAGAAATTTTTGCAGAATTTAGATCTCAGTGCAAATTGTGAGGGCATCGAACTAAGCATGAAAAGAGCAAATCAGTTTGCGGATACAAATAAAGACACACGTAACTCGCCCGGCAACCTTTCCAGAGGCGTTGGTAACAGTATTACCCCCATTAACACACTCTCTCACAACGAAAAGGCACCCAATTCCAGCAGTCAGTTTGACGCCACTTTCGTGAGACCTATTCCTATTGAACATCATAATCTGTCGGAATCAGACGGTCATTCCGACGAATCTGTATGTGCGTCTATCTCTTCAACCAAAGGATGGGAAGTTCCCGTTAAGTCAACAGCTAGTGCATCTTTCAGTAAAAGTATCATCAACCCGATGCCTACGAAATCTGTGGCGGTCGCCCAACAGATTCCTAACCACAATAGGGACGGCAATGCTTCCTCAATGGCGTATTTATCATCCTCGCTAACATCTTCTCTTTCATCTAGTGCTTCTAACTACTCACTTTCAAAGCTTGGAAGCAGTTTCATGGACAAGTGGAAACATTCGCTTATGGGTGCAAACCTGTCTCATACGTCACACGCATACACAGAATCTTTCGAGCCGCCAATGTTCATTGAATCACTCCGTAAGGGAACATCAGTTGGAAATAAATGCCCTTCACCTGCCCTTTCCGAAGAGAATCCATGGGAGTTAAGCACTCTGAATACGTCAAATTCGCCATTGAAACCACGATTTTCAAGAACACAGTCTGTTTTCAACGTTTGTAATGATGGCACGCGAAATTACAAAGAAACCCCACTTAAGTTGACAATGCCTGATTTGGAAAGATCCAATCATTCGGTATTTATTCCTATTTCCACGCTAGGTTCTTGTGTGCAAGGAAGAAACGAGAATGCAATCAGAACTCGCATTAACTGTATCTTTGAAAATGATGTTATTATGGGTGCTCATACAGATCTGATCTTAGTGCTTCAACTGTCTCAATGTATCGTTAACGGAAAACTCAAAACGCCGTCTGCATCTTCCGATAATCATTCAACTTCTACTTTTATTCCTGAGACCCTTGAAACATCATCAATACCACCACTTCAAAGACGTCTATTCTTGCAACCGCATGTCGCGTTTGTTGAGGAATTCAGACCTGAGTGTGTAGTTCAATCATGTCCTGTGAACCCCAAGTTAGAGTCACAGGTAATGAGCGCTATGAAAAATGACTTAATCTTCTACCAAAACACATGCGGATATAAAAGGGTAGTATCCAAAACCGTATTTATCAGTCTTCGTGCTCGAGACATAAAACTCATAGAGCTTCGCGTCGGAGGCCAAGATAGAAACCACAGTTCACCATTTGGGCCTTCTACGCCTACTTATGAGCATCCTAATTCCATAACTCACTCTCCTATTTCTTCTTACTTCAGTGGTCATGAAAATAGTGCCATTAATAATGAAAGGCGTGGTTCTGTGAGTGCAAACTACAAAACGACCATCAAAAAAATATTCTCTCCTGGTAGAAATTCCGGAGATAAGGAATTGATCAACCTTGTTGAAAGCCGTATTGAACGACTTCAGGAGGTTGTCTCAGTCATGTATGGCGACCCTAATGCAAACCCGGCTGCAAAGCAGGAGTTGAATAAAATGTTATCTGATGCAGTCAGAGAGCTTATAAGCTAATGAGAATAATGAAACTAATGTTAATTTGAGTCGGTGTAGGTACCTAAAACTGCATAAAGGGCTATGATTTTTTCCTTCGAAAAGAAAGAAACTCTTTAGCGGAGCTGCTTTTCCATTGTCGTTCGATTTTGTTCATTCTTGATCACTTATCTCGTGGCTTCTCCCTGTCCACCCTAAATCGGCTTTGGCTGAGTCGTGAGATTCAAATACTAAAGCTCTTTGTTCTACGGCGAGAAAGGACTAATATCGCATTTTAATTAATTTATCACGGGTTGTTCTATTACGCCCTTTCAAATTTTCACGGAATCATTTGGTGGCTTTTTCATCTACTAAAACCCATAAAGAAGAACAACACAAAGAGGCTTAAGATGAAAAGCTTGCATTGAATTTTATTTTAGCTTATTCTTAAGTTCATAGAAAAGCAGAATGTGTATTTTATACAAAAAAAGTCGTTGTTTTAACGAAGTCAGTACCATGATACGTGAACCTTCATAGAAAAGTGAAAAACTACACCAAGGCACCAACAACAACCAAGCCCAACACATTGGGATTCAATCCAAGAAGGGTTCGAAACCGAGACAAAGTACACGCATCCTTATAGGCCTGTGTGCATAGCCCTTGGAATCACCAAATTCAGCATTTCAAATTGATCACGACTTGATCTGCCTCTACTATCACGACTCGTATCAAACTTGTCCCCACATTCATTTCCGTGGCCGTTTCTGGCGATCAAATCATCTTTACGTTAGTAAAAACTTACTGTTAAATCATTTGATTGCTATTATATTCTTTGCAAACTATACTTCTTCCTGTTTCACGTTATTTCTGCTCTTTTCTTCCAGTTACCATAACCGAACACCATGTCTGAGATTGTGACCCAACTGTTCGCAGATGCTCCTGATAAAACCAAGGAAGCACTTACGACCTTCGTAAATATCGAGGAATGTATCTATCACGGTCGCCAGCTCGGAAAGACGGGCCAAAAAGAGACTATGACCTGTGACTGTGAGGAAAACTGGCATGACGGAATGGCCCGAAACTTGGCCTGTGACGAAGATAGTAACTGTATCAATCGTTTAACTTCCGTCGAGTGTGTAAACAAGTCATGTCTTTGTGGAGACGATTGTAGCAATCAGCGCTTTCAAAAGAAACAGTATAGTAGTGTGAAAGTGGTGTTGACAGAAAAGAAGGGCTACGGGCTTGTTGCCGAGAGCTCTATTTCAACTAATCAATTTATTTACGAATATATAGGAGAGGTGATAAATGAAAAGACCTTTCGTGAACGAATGGTGGACTACGACACTCGAAAGCTTCGCCACTTTTACTTCATGATGCTTGCCAAGGATGCCTTTATAGACGCCACCGAAAAGGGATGTTTGGCTCGTTTCTGCAACCACTCATGCTCTCCTAATGCATACGTAGATAAATGGGTTGTTGGTGATAAATTACGTATGGGTATCTTTGCCAAAAGAAGCATCAAACCCGGCGAAGAAATTACTTTCGATTATAACGTCGACCGTTATGGTGCCCAGCTGCAGCCATGTTACTGTGGCCTGTCCAATTGTCTTGGATGGATGGGTGGTAAGACTCAGACAGACGCCGCCCTTTTACTTCCTGATGGTTTGTCAGAGGCCTTGGGTGTAACGCAACAACAAGAGCGTACATGGTTGAAACAGAACAAACAATCCAAATCGTCGCCGACACCTGATTCTGAAAGCGGAGTAAACGAAAGTTTCGTGCGCTCTCTTACTGTAGGTCCATTGACGGAGGCCGATGTGACACGAGCCATGAGTGCTTTGATGAAGTCTGAGGAGCCATTAATTGTGGAAAAACTTGTGGAGAGATTATACTTGACCCTAGAACCACTGGTGAACTCTTCTGTTGTCAAGTTGCATGGTTACAAAACACTTTCTCGTGTCTTGAGGGAGAATGACAGTAACGAAGAATTAACGCTCAAAGTTTTGCTGGTACTCAAGCGCTGGCCATCCGTGACCAAAAACAAGATTGAGCTGTCCCAAATTGAGGACATTGTCAAAGACATTGTCAAGGACCTGAATAACGAAGAGATTCAAGAATTGGCACAAAACTTACTTAATGAGTGGAGTAAGCTTGAGATGGCGTACCGTATACCTAAAGTTATTGAGCGGAACGGAAAGTCAGAAGATTCTGCAAAATCTTCAAACTCACCTCTTTACACAAGAAACTCCCGCTCAGAGCTGCCGACCAAGAATGCCGATAAATCATTCTCAAACGGCCATGACGAGGATGAAGATCTTCCAGAAGGATGGCTGAAGGCATTCGACGCAGCTACGAACACTCATTACTATTATCATGTGGGTTTGGGAATATCTAAATGGGAGAAGCCTACAGGAATGGTTCCGACAGGCCCTAAACAAAAAGCCAAGAAAGAGAGACCTAAGAGTCGTGAAAGAAGCAAACTTGGACCTGGGTCCTCTGCAGCTAGAATCCAAGAGGAATTTATTAGGAAGCAAAAGGAAGAACAGTTCAAAGAGGTGCTTCAGAAGGAAAAACTTCTCCAACAACTTATTGCACAATCGCAACAGGAGGCACTAGAAAAGAAGAAGCTAGAAGAAGAAGCAAAATTAGCAAAAATGAATAAAGTGAAGGAGAAGCGCCGGCGACAAGAGGAGGCTTCTCAACATGCGAAGGAGCGGAAGGAAAAGTCTCCCCAAGAACTATGGACGGTGACTTTGGCTCGGTATATACCGAACTTGATCAAGAAGCATGAGGGCGAGATTGGTCACGATAATATCAAGGGTTGTGCTAGGGAATTGGTAAAAGTTCTAACCGCTAAGGAGATGAAGAAAGACGCACAGAACAAGCCTCCCCAGAGTCTAGACGGGGCAAAGATTAAGAAATTAAAGGAATTTTGCGATCTTTGGATGGGCAAATTTCTTACTAAGTACAAGAACAAGCGCCATAAGCCCAACGGGGACGTGGCCGCATAGACAAATTGATTTTGTATTTCATAAATAATCTTATTAAAAGGAGAGCAAAATTTTGGAAATTTGACGGAGTTTAGCTGGATTCGAGGGCTTTGCGCTATATTGTTCGAATAAAGATTTTAAAATCATAAAAACTAATCATGGAGGGTTCACTTGTACTATTAAAGGAGACAAATTAATGCTTGGTGAATTATAAACTATTTCGATATGTGTGGTCTATGTAGACAATAAATAAGACAGGAAACCTATGCTCTTCTCTCCAACAATTTAGGCAAATTCTCAATACTCTCGGAACCAAAGATAATTTGATAAGTAGCTTCAAACAATGGAAACTCGTCAACGCGGCCCACGTTCGTTAACAACTCATGCACTTCCTTGGCGGTAATGACACCCTGAGAAGATTGTCCGTTTAACAACTTTTTCTCGGCAGTTTGTGCATCTTCACCTGTTTCAGCCATGTAACGACCTACTTTAACGTTACGGCCGCCAGCGCAAGTAGTGATCAAGTCAGCTACACCAGCGGACTCCTTAAGGAATGTGGACTGATGGGATTCGGGGAAGAATGCCTTACTAAAGGAAACAATTTCCAACAAACCGACTCTCATGATGGCTGCTTTGGCATTTTCACCCCAGCCGAGGCCCTCGACGAACCCAACAGCCAAAGCCACAATATTCTTAAGGGCACCTGCAATAGAAATACCAGCAACATCTTCGACGACATTAACATGGAAGTATGGTCTGTGGAATGCAGCTTTTAAGACGAAGTGGTCAATGTCTCTGCCTGGGCCTCTAAAATCGTCTGGAATCTTGTATGCAATAGTGGTCTCAGACCATTGGCCACGGGCAATCTCAGGAGCCAAGTTGGCACCAGATAAAGCACCACAGACAATTCCAAGCTCATCAGTGATAAATTGGCTCAACAATTTGACGCCATCTTTATTGACTTCTAAACCCTTAAGACAGGAAATGGCACGACATGCGGGTTTCAACTTACCTTTCAATTGAGAGCAAATACGGGTCAAAAACTGGTGAGGCAAGTTGAACACCAATAAGTCGGCATCTTGAGCTACCTCTACAATGTTGGAGTTGGCACGCAAGTTCGCGGGGAGTTTGACATTAGGTAAATAACGGACATTCTCGTGGTCCTCGTTGATAATAGAGGTCAATTTGCGACCTTTGACTTCCTCTTCGAACACCCACATGTCAACATAGTGCTTGAATAAGTGTGGGCGTGCAAGTGCGTTTTCAGCTAAGATCTTGGCGATAGTTGTACCCCAATTACCCGAGCCAATAACAGCAATCTTGAATGGCTTTGGTGGGTTCAAAGAAGCGCCAGCGGCGCTGGTAGGTGAAGCAAGAATCTTTGAGACGTGTTGCAATCTTTCTACTGGAGTAGAGCACATTATGGTATATATGAGATGAGATTAGGAGGAGGAACTGATGCTAGGACAGAATTCACAACAAAGGCAAGCAAATAAAGCAAATTTCAAAAAAGAGCGAGATGAATTATCGTCTGGCTACTCGATGTATTATCGTCTGACTACTCGAATTTCAAAACTGCTGGTGTCTGATTTGTCTCGATGAGGTGGTTCAAGTAGTAAGACACAGATAGCGCGCTAGATCTATGGAATGGACAATGCAAAGAAACAGAACTGAGAAGCAAAAGACAGTGGTCGCTAAATTGTAAGAGACAGTTTCGACTAAATGACTACCTCAAACTTCTTTTCTTTAATGTTTGGTGAAAGTGGAAGTGAAGTCTTATCTGAAAAGTGTTGGGCAGTGCGGAGTCTTATATAACAGGACAAGGACTTTGGGGCACTTTCGGAGGGGATGGGGACGTCACGCAGCGGAAAAACGCTATTTATCTTTAAAAACAATAATGAATAATTATTTTACGATTTCTGTAAACCAGAATCATGTAGATCTTCGCTGCTATTTATATTCTGCTGGTGTAGCTATGACTCCGCGGTTCTTTTGTTGTATGAGCTTGTGAGGAGGAACCGTTGCAATTAAGGTTTTGATAGACATATTTTGGCATGGACACTTATACGTTCCATCGAAGAGTAAATTTGAGGAATTTTTTGAATAACCTATATAAGTGACATCTAGGAAACTTATTTTTAATTGTTTTTTGTTTACTGCCTTTGTGTTTGTTTTGTTTCTATTTGAATTATTACACCTTAATTTACGATTGTACTGCAGGTAAGAGCTGCCCTCGGAAGCGCAAATTGTTGGCTGCAAAATTGTCACGTTACGAAGTAGACAGAATCAGCCTTTCATGCGATCGTAAAAAATTTATGGTGTTGAGGGACGAAATCTAATTATTGGTGACATGACAGGTATGAAGCATCTTTGCGCCAAATGAGGTTGCTAGACGTATTTGTCATGTTTGTGTCACAAGTGGTATATGGTCAGTAGCACTGGGTGTTTCATGTCAAAACTAGAGGTAAGGATTTTTAAACTTAGTAGCACTTCAAAAAATTATAAATTGTTGTAGCGTCTCCTTCATTGTATCAAGGCTTTTTCATTGAATTGATGATTGGAGCTGTAAGCGACTTGTTTCACATTCATTTGCATGTGCATGAGTCAGAGCATGGCTGCAAAATGACGGCATGCACCATGGCTGCAAAGTTCGAAGATGACGCAAACAAAGTCAAAATAGTTCAACGATACCACTTGTCGTCATTTTTTTGTTTGCCTTTCTCAACAATTCGATGTCTTTTTGAGCTTTTGCCGTAATTTTCATAGCTACTACTGCCGAATAACAGCGACTCGTCTATGTCATAATTAAAATTAACTTAAATTGGATTTTATGTTGTTCTGGTATCGCCTACACTGATTGGTCGTTAACCTGTATTATCTACATCTATACTATCCGCCCTGACTGTTCAAAAAATTTAAATTGTGACGGTACAACTTTTTCGAGGCATTTCTTTTACATGTAAGAGTTCCTAAATGCCTCTTCAATGCATCTTTTCGCGCAAATCCTTTTCCACATTGGGGGCATATATTGGCTGGTACCTTTAAGTGCTGTTTCTCGTGTCTCTTTAGATCACTTGACCTATTAAACGACATAGAACAGTTATCGCACGGAAATTTCCTGAGGCCGAGATTATTCTGTGTATCGCTATTCTCTGTACTGGGACTGGGACTCGATTTATCCATCAAGAAGTTCCAGCCTTCGTTTTTGGTGTCGATCGATTCATTTGTCTGAGCGGGATTCACAGAGCCTTCAAAAATGTCATTGCTAAGATTAGGAAAATCTTTGTAGAAATTCTGAATCATGAGCTGGCCATTTTCGTTGGCGTGGATATTTTCAGCATTTTTGATTGGATTACCGTGCGGTGACAGAACGTATCTCAATCTAGCTAATAGGTCCTGAATGGTAGGGTCCACTATGAGGTTTGACTCTGTTGAAGTGGCTACAAGGGCTTCATGTGCTAAACGAATGAAGCGAGCGTCTTCATCGACATCTGTATTAATGGTGCTGGGGTCTAGATGATGTACACCAAGAGCTTTATTATTTTGTGAGGGTTCAGAAATGTCCATATCGTGATCTACTTGACTGAAATGATGGGGAGGAATCTTTTGATGCTGTTGCTGTTGCTGAGGATTCAGCATTTGTTGATTTAATGAATTCTGGCTCGCCAGATGGTGATGGTTTGACTGATGAATGTTCTGATGGCTGAAATCTAGTTGATGATTGCTTTGTTGATGAATATTTTGCTGAATATATCGCTCGTGCCGATTCTGGTGTTGATTCTGATGTTGATTCTGATGTTGATTCTGATGTTGGTGGTGGTGTTCCTGATGTTGGTGGTGACCATTGTGGGCGTTGTAAGGATCTGAAGACTCCTGCTTCGGGTAATCCGGCCCCGAATTTGCTTGATCAGATCTTGTATAACTGACATTATGCTCGACGACAGGAGAATGGCGTTGTACGAAATGGAAGCCGTTGGGTGTTGTTGCTTGGTTAGGCGGCGACTCTCCACCAAAAATGGAGTATGCCATGTTTATTAGCTATCGTAGCTATGAGAATAATCCAACTCGACGATATTTTGCTATTGTATCTCAAGCTGTGTTGTTTTTCAGTCCACAATGCCTTCCAAATTGCTTTCGTGTTATGATTGTGGATTTCACACCGAAGATTTACTCAAGCGATGAAGGGTATGAATGTGTGTGAATAACACGGCAAGGCTCCAATCGTAAAAAGAGAAGATTCAACAAAAGCTTGTCAAGGTAAAGGTCCCGACAATCTGGCGTGTCTGTGTTTTAAGTATTGGCTATCACGGGGTAATTGACACAGTTCCTAAGTGAAAACTGTGGCTTCGATATTAGCCCTGAATACAAGCAACTGGTGAATGATTCGGCACAGCTCGGCTGGTAGAAAGCAAACTTTTTAAAAAATAATAGATAAATTTAAATGGGATTCTTAGTCCCATGCAAATGCGAATTGTTCCGTACTTTCTACCGAAGGCAATTCCGTGTCGTCGACAAAGAGCTCTTATTAGTAAGCCTGATAAGACAGCTTGAGAATGGGAATGCTACTAAAAAAGAAAAAGTTATGGCGAAATAAGAGGAATAGAATCTTTTGATTTAATATTATTCATTTACTCATGTAAGGAATTTTTGCAGATGAAATTTTGCTTGCATTCACTGCACCTTCTTTTCGATAAATACGACTTATAACTTCAAAATACTAATTTCTCTTGACTCTGTCATAATTCAGTACAAAAAAAGATTAAATGAAATTTTGTTTCCTAATTTATCTTGTATTCATTGATTTTTATTGGTATTATTCAATTTTGGCCAATGGCACGTGACATGAAGTGATTCAAATCTGGAATTTCACAAATTGGAAACATTAAATCAAGTGTTATTGTGCGAGAGTTTGTAATTGCGTTTGCATATTGAAAAATTAAATTAGCTTGATTTATTTGGGATCGTAGTTTATTTCCCTTCTTGAACAGGTTTGGGTATGCAGGCCCTGGCAAAGTTTGCAGCCACCAATATTATCGACTTCTTCTCTTTCATTTATTTTTCGTATAATTTATTTAATCATTGGGTCAATTATCTGTTGAACTATTTGCTTGAACTGAAAAAAGCTGCTAAAATAGGCACTATGAAGAGATGGCATCGTTTTAAATGCTATGATCTGAAAGAAGAAAAAGG
Organism: Australozyma saccharicola; assembly: GCA_030569455.1. Classification (NCBI taxonomy): domain Eukaryota; kingdom Fungi; phylum Ascomycota; class Pichiomycetes; order Serinales; family Metschnikowiaceae; genus Australozyma; species Australozyma saccharicola. The sequence continues at coordinate 175,270 of JAJMKW010000008.1, forward strand.
CAATTTCAACTAGACCTTCGTCAACCTTTAGCCAAAAATAAACACTTCTGAATATAATTTTAAACAGCTCCCTACTAATAAAATAATTCTCTATAAATTGTTCTTTTTCTATAAATTATCTTCTTTTATTGATTATCGTACTGCATATGGCCCCTCCATCTTCCCCATGCTCATACTCTCTGTCATTGTAACCTGATCTTTCAGCTTAACCACATTTCAGCTAAACATAAATTTGGAAAAGACACCTTAATCGTTCTCGATTCATTTCATTGTTAGTGTCCTAACACAATTTTCATAAATCAAAATGGGCCAGGATCCATCACCTCGACCAAAGTCTCAAAGACTAGTCAATCGTATCAAAGCAGACCAACCCTCGCAATACTTCCTTCAATTTAAAAAACAAGCCCGTAACATAAACAACGTCAACGAGCTTTTGCCTGGTCTCAACGATATCTCTGATGCCTTCGAGGCTATGCCTCTAGATATGGTTAAGTATTTCACTTTGATGAAAGAGATAGATGCCAAATGCATAAAAGCTATACCATTGATCAATCGCAACATTGGCAATTATATCGATAAATTACATTCCAAAGAGGAACAAATGTCTCGCAAAGATCAAATGTCTCGTTTACAGTCCTTGAGGAAACATATTCATGAGGTCATTCCATGTTTGGAAGAGAAGATGCACGTCAGCTCTGTGGCCGTCGACATAATGGCGAAACATATGTATAGAATCGACAATGATTATAAAGTGATTATTGGAAATAATGAGGTTCCTGAATCAATCCGTTTAGGTCCTTTGAACCACCGAGCGATGGTCATTGACCCTCTGGCTCCTCTAGACTCATCTAAGACTGCTCAATCGCAGCGCTCGGAAACCAGAAGAGAGGCAATAGCTGCTAAGCGTGCAAATAAGGACGGCGACGACGAAGATTTCCCCAAAAAGCGTAAAAACAAGGAGTCTACACCTCTGGAGAGTAATAGCTCTGCTGCAGGTGCAGCAGGTGTAGCTTCCAACACAAACAGTACAACGAATGGTGGAAAGAGGCGTAGAAAAGACACAGAGAAAGCTGCCTCTGCCCTTCCAGCAGATAAGAAGCGCGTCGCTGCAAAGCCACGGAAGGACAAGGAGGACGAACCAAACTCACCTACAAGCAACTCTGGATTCGAACAGACCTACTGTTACTGTGATCAAGTGTCATTTGGAGAGATGGTAGGATGTGATGGTGAGCATTGTCAGCGAGAATGGTTCCATTTGCCATGTATTGGGTTTAAAAATCCACCAAAGGGTAAGTGGTATTGTGACGACTGTCAACTGAAGATGAAGCGAGTTAAGAAGACTTAGTTCGACGTGTGATAGATTGTGTAGTTACCGGGAGAAATTAAGGGTGACTGGTGAATTAGGCGTTTATGGACCATGAGCATAGAGGACGACTTCGATGACAAGAGGAGAAGTCCATTACTAATGCTCAATGTTCTTACTTCTTTGTAATATTGATATTCTTTCTTTCAGTTGAGTATTGTAGTTCCACCGTCAAATTGAGCGCTGAAGTACTGAAGTACACAAGATTCAGCCAAATCATGGTGATAGTGAGTATTAAGTCAAATACATGGCTTGAATTACATAAGATAGCCACGACAAAGTATAAAGGTGTTGGGCTCACCTTCCACCAAAAAAATTATAAGGGTAGATAAGGTGATCGTCTTCCAGCGAACCAAATAGGTTACAAAAGGCAATCTTCTTCCCAGCAGCACAAAGTTCTTTCGAGCCATACATAAACAATGCAACAAAAATCATTATCCAAAATTCCCTAACACATTAAGTCTATTTCAATTTCACCTATACAAACATAGAACTGCCTCTCATTGAAGCCTTAAAGTGACAATAAACACTAACTAAAAGCAGAATCTCAACATTTACGCTTTTATCTTTTTCGAATCACAAATAGCCCTTTTTGAATTTAAATCAAATATAAGCCGTAAAGTCCAAAAATTCGTGCCCCTTCGTTGAATCTCCTTAAGTTCCCTTTTGGGTACCATCCATTGGCTGCAAACTTCCTAATTAGTTCTGCGTGTGTATCCAGGTACCAGTCATATATTGATATTCTTACGTAATCACAGCCTATATCCGAAAAAGGAAACTTAACGCTTCCACTAGACCTTCCAATTAATCAAATCCAAAAAAAACTTGCTCAACTTTGTTCAATTAATTCCTTCCTTAAACATGAATCAAGTATTATCCTTAAAATGGCAGGCATAGGCACATGCAGTCCCTACTAAGAAACAAAAGTGCGCCGTTGAAGATGGGGACTGCATACAGCGCATTGGTCTCACAACCTCCTTCCTCTTGAACTTCCTTCAAAGAAAAAAAACCCTAGTTATCATATAGACAAGCTTTTTCAGATATCAATGTTGAAAGAATACAAAATCGTAGTTGTCGGTGGTGGTGGTGTCGGTAAATCCGCTCTCACCATTCAATTGATCCAATCACACTTCGTGGACGAGTATGACCCAACCATTGAGGACTCATACCGAAAGCAATGCACAGTCGACAACGAGCAGGCTGTGTTGGACATTTTGGACACTGCGGGTCAGGAAGAGTACTCGGCCATGCGTGAGCAGTACATGCGCACGGGTGAAGGTTTTTTGCTTGTTTATGCCATCAATTCGAAGAACTCATTGGACGAGTTACAAGTCTTCTATGAACAGATCCAACGAGTTAAGGACTCCGACACCGTTCCCGTGTTGGTAGTTGGAAACAAGAGTGACTTGGAATCGGAGAGACAGGTCTCTTACGAGGAAGGGTTGGCCTTTGCTCGCTCGCTAAACTGCCCATTTTTGGAGACCTCTGCCAAGCAGCGCATCAATGTCGAGGAAGCTTTCTACGGATTGGTGCGCAACATTAGACAACAGAGTGTAGCATCTGGAGCTTCGGCATTGGATACTCCTGCTGCTGCTGACTCTGCTGCTGCTAACCAGCCTGTTGCAGCTTCTGGTCAAGCCGCCCGAGGTCTGGCCAACGCTGCTGGAGCAGAAGCTGGTAAAAACGCCTCTGCTGCTGCTGCAAAGAGCCGTGCTCAACAAAGCAGTTCTGCTGGCTCTAAGGAAAAGAGTGGTTGCTGTGTGATTGTCTAAAATGTGTTTTCTAGAAGGGGATGCAAAGAAGAACAAAAAGGCCATTCTCTGAATCAGCAGCTCACATAATGGGGACTACGCCTGGTGCCTCGATGATGGTCCCTCCATTCGCTTCTTTCTAAAAAAAAGAGAACAAGTATGTATTTTATCTAGGCTATTTTGTATTTGAGTTATTCTGTAGTTCTACAAGTTTGGGTGATATCCTACTATGCTCAATGTTCTCAAAATGAGCCATTCTACGATGAATTTTGGTTTTGAAACTTTAGTATCTACAAAGCATCGTTAAAGAATCATTTCTTTAAAAAATTCTATTTCTTCTTTCAAATCCCTGGACCCTGATCAATTAATGAAGTGGAACACTATAAAATGCAACACCAAACTGGCAAAGACAAAGTCGCCGAGAGCCCGCTCTGCTGTTATCGTAGGGAATGGAGACTCCGTTTCGGAATCTTGCTTATTCTTGGTTGCAAGCGCATACTGCATTCTCAAAGACACGGTTAACACAAACTGGCCCACGCATGAAATGAAGCCTCCCAAGAAGGCATTGAAGGGGAAATTTCCAACCAACAAGACGTAAACAAACTGCAAAACACCCAATGCAACCAAGAAAACCAAGAATGCGTCAATCAATTTCAAGCGAGGAGTCAATGTCTTAAGGTAGTTGGCGTACGTTGTGTTGATAGCGTTGGCCACGTCGTCAAAGCTTTGAGTCAATGGCATGGAGGACTTAGTCACTTTTTTGATTGGAGCACTGCCCTCAGTCTCGGAGCGAGCAGCCAATGCGGCGGATGCTTTTTTGGCAGCCACGTCTTTTTTGGCCATTATGAAGTTTTGATGGGTTGTAACTTTGAAATTTATAGGATGCGATTTAACACGTCAAGACCCAGCCTGTGTGGAGAAAAGGAACAAATAAATTGCAAGAATGTAAAAGAAAAGAATTGATTTATTTGATTTCAGACTATTTGAGCTCTGAAAAAATTCTGAGAAATTACTTGATTAGCTTATTCCAATTGTGGAAGCATGGTTTAATTGAGCTATGGTTTGGCATTCTTAAGATGTACAACACGCGCCTAAAAGCTCTTCCCTTTCAAAATTTTTTTTTGTGGTGTCGAAATTCAGATCCCAAAATTTTACTTATTTTCTCTTTTTTTTTCGTTCTCTGGCCTCCCGATCCCGGCGCTGTATCCTTGTCCTATGACACTTGAAATCAGCATGAAGAACCTAGGGGTGGTAGCGCCTACAAATGATAAAAGAATTCAGGAGCTTCAGAAAATTTGGAACTAAAAATGCTTTTTTTCAGTCTGAATCGAACATGACAAAAAACACCGACCCTTAAGAACATGGGCTTTACATTGACAAGCATGTCACCTTAGAAGCAAGACCAAAGCAGTTTTACATATTTTCAAAAATTTCACGAATTCGAATTCTCGAAAGACCCTTTTATCTAAATTTTTGCATTTTGATTCGGTTATTAATATTTTTCGATCCGATTTATAGGTATTTTCACGTGATTCCAGTTCAAAGTACCCAACTGTCTACCACAACGAGATCAAGTCAACATTCTTCATAAACAGAGATCCCTATTATGCCTGGGGAAGCCGCCATTGATCCCTTGGATGGGAATGTCAAGATTTCGTGTGCAACAAAGCTCTCAAAGTCTCCATCGCTGCGAATAATTCCTCCTCTTAACTTCTGTCCAGTGGAGAAACAGCTTTATCGTTCGGGTCAGCCATCAGTGATTAATCAGTCATTTCTTGAACAACTACATTTAAAAACGATTCTTTGGTTGGCCAGTGAAGAGCCGACAGAGGACTTTCTCGACCATTGCCAGAGCCAAAATATCAACATCGAGTTTGTCGGTCTAATCAATGACTACAGCTATACAAACATTAATCCATGGGACTCTCTTGATGAGCGCACTATAAAAAAGGCTTTGGAATTGATTTGTAATCAAGATAATTATCCACTTCTAGTATGTTGTGGTATGGGCAGACACCGTACTGGCGCTGTCATTGGCTGTTTAAGACGACTACAGGGTTGGAACTTGGCCAGTGTCTCTGAAGAATATCGTAGATTTACTGGCGCTAGAGGCGGTCGTATTTTGGTTGAGTTGCTAATTGAGAGTTTTGATATACTGAGTGTTGAAGGTGTCCCTGCTAGATTACCTGAATTCTTGAGGTAATCTTTGATCCCTATGCGACAAAATGTGAAATAATTTCTTTAGACAGGGAAGAAATGATAACCCGTTAAACTTTTTCAGTAAAGCAGTTGTTTTCGCGCATGAACAAACTGTCGTTGAGATACTCTCTCGCCAGAATTGCACGCTGTTTGTTCGACTGCTATTGACTTCGCATTTGGCGGCGGCGAATAGAAAAAAAAGCTTCTTTTTTCATGGAATGATTCTTTCAGCGTTAGCACAAATCGTTTATGCTTTTTACTCGGCTTTTAGCCCTTCTACAGACCCTAGTATCTCAGCGAGAGCTCCGACGATCCGCTTCGATCAATCGCTAGACAAAGATGCTTTGTTCTCCATGAATATACCAGTTGCGAGAAAAGACAAAAAAGCTATTTCTTTATCTCAGCCCATTAGAACCTTACCGCCGTTCCCGCCCGTTCCCACCGTATACTCTCGCCGCACGGGTCTCACCTCTTACCTCAACTCTACTCAACTGTCTAGTGTTTTGGCATCATAATACACGTAAATAAACTCGAAAACAAGACTATCTCTTCACAACTAAATACTTTGTCTTGTCGTTAAAATTATTGTTGAATTCATTCTTTGTGACTATACTAATGCTTCTTATTTTATACCCCAAGTCATGTTTTATCCTGTATATAGAACAGATAAGCACACCCGTACATCCGCGCCACCCTACTAACCTCTAGATACGCCTTTTGCCCTCCCTCTCATTGCCTCCATTCAATCAATATAAATACTCACTTGGATCCACGATATATTCTACTTCTCACGTGAAGCCGTCTCCTATCAATCTGTCGCCTGTCTTAATTTACCACCGGGCCCACTTTTCTCGCTCCAATTTGACCCACAACCTCAACTTCCCGTCTCCCACCTCTTCTAACTAATCAAACATGGGACGCTGTCTTTCAGTCATTAAAATTTCAGGAGCCACGTCTTTGGGTTTGTTGACCGGCTCATTGATCTATCAGACCTGGGAAGTGATTCCTCAATTGATCAGAGAGTTGAATAGCCTGGCTACTGCGGCCAAGCAACTGGCTACATTGAAGACTATTACCTCCACATTCACCATCACCAACATCTTCCATGTCGCATCTGCTTTATGTTCCTCTGGTCTCTTCTACATGGCATACAAGTATTCCCCTCCTTCCGGTAAACATCCTTACTTGGTATACTCTGCTCTTGGCCCTCTTTTGGCCATTGCATCTCTCTCCTACAATGGATTAGGAGCACAACTCAACATCACTCATCGTGCTAAGGGTAAGAAATCAACTCAATGTTGCAGCAAGCTCGGCCGTTGTGTTACTAAGGCTAAGAGCCTTATGGGCAAGAAGTGCTGTTTCAGTCAGAACAGTAAGTGTTCAGAAAAGAAAAGCTGTGTTCCAAAGTCTGCCGAATCTGTTGAGACCATTACCTCCGAAACTCCTGTGCAATCTGCTACAGCTGCAGATGAAGACCATTTGGGCTCTTCTTACATTCATGTTTCTGAGGACCTGTCTAGTTCTACTCCTGCTGCGTCTGTTCCAGGCTCACCAGTACCTATTGCTTCCACTACCTCTGCATCATCTGCAATTGAGGAGGAGGTTGAGAATGCTTTAAACAAAAAGGCGTACGTACAAGATTTGGAAACACTTAAGAGCGGAAGCTTGGTTGCATCTGCTTTTGCTGCTGCTGGACTCTTTATCAGCGCCATAGGTGTTGTTGGTGAGCGTTACTATCTTTAAATGCCCCAGCATCTGTGATGTTTTGAGATGTCTATAAATGAATGTACTGTAGTTGATTATCTGAGAATTCCAAGTCTGAATTAACTACTGTTTCTGTCTTCCCTAGTTAATTAACGATCATAATATAAGTGAGCTCTAATGTAAGAACCACAACAAGTTCTGTCGCTGTAAATAAAAGGTAAACAAACAAATCAAATTTAAACAACATAATAATCTCAAAAGGAAAATTGAGTGGTAATTAAAAAAAAAAAGAGTCCTTGTCCTAAGCTATCATGACTCGTCGACTGTGCCACTCTTTTGTCTCATGGAGTTGCAGAATCGAGAAACCTGAGAAAACAAATAATTCATTTGAAAAATAAAATTTTCTTTCCATTTTTTTAGTCAATGTGTCATTTGTGTAGTTATAATTTTGATAAAACCGTTTTGTGTAATGGACCTTATCCACACTCCCATCATACATATATCTTCCGACCCCGAACCACAAAATCACCCAATAGCCACTTCTCTTTTTCTTTAGCTAACTATTTACACAAATGTCTTCCTTCTACGAACTTGCTCCCTTAGACGCCAAAGACCAACCTTACCCATTTGAGCAATTGAAAGGCAAGGTTGTTCTTATTGTCAATGTTGCTTCCAAGTGTGGCTTCACTCCACAATACAAAGAACTTGAGGAATTGAACAAAAAGTACGCGGACAAAGACTTTCAAGTGATCGGTTTCCCATGCAACCAATTTGGATGGCAAGAGCCTGGTAACTCGGAGGAGATTGCATCCTTCTGTTCCTTGAACTATGGTGTTACGTTTCCTGTTTTGAAGAAGATCGATGTCAATGGCGACAAGGCTGACCCGGTCTATAAGTTCTTGAAGTCGAAGAAGTCTGGTCTTTTGGGACTCAACAGAATCAAGTGGAACTTCGAGAAATTCTTGGTGGACAAAGAAGGTAAGGTTGTGGAGAGATACTCGTCTGTAGCCAAGCCATTGTCCCTCACTGACAAGATCGACTCTTTGCTCAAGTGATTGATTTGATTTTAGGACCTGCTGTTTTGGAGGACTTAATTGTAGATCATGAAAAATCTGATTGCAATATGGACAGTTGAGGTTGATGTTTTTTTCGTCCCCATTTTGGTTTTCTTGACTGAGTTATTTGCTCAAAGAATCCTCTTTGAACAGTCGATGCATGGGACTTGACCATGTGTAATAGCAAAAAAGGCGATACGCTGATTTTTTGTGATTTTATTTATGTTTTGCTTTAAGGTTAGTGTGATATGCACAATATATTACTTAACTTTGTATTTAAAACCTCTAGAGAATGGTATAATAAGCATATATATCTGTGATTTTTCCGCTGTTTCTTCAATAAAGGACTTTAGTGATTAAGCGGTGGGAGTTTTTGTTTTGTTCACAAAGAGTTGCGTTGGAGATTCTCTTGTGGTTGCAGAAGCATTCTGGGTTGCCACAAGGTTCAAATTTTGGGTCATTTCCGAATTCCATAAATTAAAACCAAGCCAACCATCATTTTTGCGCCTAAGCATATTTACTGAATTTTGAGCAGATTGTACATTTTGAAATGGCTGCAAATTCCTGCATGGCACACCAGATGTTGGGTCTATGGCTATAAACAACAGCACATATAGTGAAACTAGTTTATGTTGTGTGATTTAATTCTCGGCAATTTATTTCAAGTGCCCGTTACCGCTAACCCCATCAAAGTGCATTTTGGTGTTGTCACAAGTGCTCTTTTTGCCACACATACCAAGAAATCCATCCAACACGCTGACTCAGCTTTGAAAGGCACAGAATCTTAGGAAAAATGTATAACATTTGTTAATTTTTTAATTAATTATCTAGTATCAACTCTTAAATGTAAAAAAATTAATCTTCAAAAGCGCCACATTAGTAAGACTCTTACTACGTATGAGCTCCACACCTTACTCACCATAGACATATGCCTATCAATTGTTGTGTAAATGATGAAACAAATCCCAAATTCAACAAAAATATGATCTCATTCAACACCTGAACCTTTTAAAATTAACACTAACAAAATCTGACACTTGTCACTAATTAATTTGACCCAACTTGATTCTTATCCTCTCCAAATAGTATCAAGTTGGGTCACGTGATTTACGGAATTCGAACACTTTCCACACCCTCAATCGTCCTGCACACAGTGGCTCTCCTGTCCCAAAATATATACTTGTACACTCTAAAATTATTATATGAGGCTACGAATTTCCACACTTGTACCACATTTCAGAAATCAAACTTATTGCAATTGTTACAGATTCCACTAATTTTTGGAATTCCCCATTAGTTATCTTCAACCTCCTTACCTCTCTAATTCCAATTGACCAATTGATCACCTTACTATTATAAAGACACCCCTATCTTCACCAGCTTCATACAACTATATAAAGCTTCATCCAACTATATAAAGCTTCATACAACTATAGAAAGCTCGCTAGATCTCGACCCAAGCATTCTATTCTGACCAAACCAAAACGAATTTTTTGTTATTGGATTCGAGATTAGAATATTTCCAAGTTACTTTTTTCATTTTGTTTGGAACACTAATCCTTGGATCTCTGTGCCGCTCCCGTTATCTGCTAGTCTGCTAGATACCGTGTTTCCTGCAGACAACGATTAGTCACCCCCCGTTATTCGTAATCGCCTACCCACCTCACGAGACCTCGCATTAATATTTGGGGCCCCAACTTTAAAGTTCCTGCTGATCACTTGATTCCTCTACTCTCCACAAACGTATACATAAGGGCACCAAAGGTCAAAGCCATAGAAAGCAAGAGAAAGCAAGAGAAAGCTAAGTAACTAAAGAGTTTGTTTGTTTTTTCTCTTTCTGATTCTTTTCCTCATTTCCTCTCTCTAAAGCTCCCGTGCCTACTACCCGGGTTCCTTCCCCGTCATCGGCTTTAGCACAGTAAAGTGGACTTAGCAGAAGACCCTCCTTCCCCCTTACACTAATCTTCAATCTGATCTTTTGGAAATCCTTCTGCTAAAGAGAATCTTTCTCTTCAAACTTAGCTCCACTCTTTTATTTTTTGTTAATATCATTATCATCGTTGAGATTCTAAGGTTCTGGTAACCTGTGGCATTAGCACCCTCTCAATCCCCCCCCCCTTTATCGATAGATGGATTCCACTTCACCTCCTATGGTTAAGCTTCAGAAAGACGCTGTTATAGATCAACCTCTGGACGTAAATTCGAAGAAAACTCCAACTCCTAATACTTCCACACAGGTTGAGTCGTCAGAGCCCCGTATGTCTCCTCTCTCATCGACCAGTCCTCGTTCTGTGGTATCATCTGAATACTTGGCTTATGAAAGTGGCAGGCTCCATTTGAATAACAGGTACAAGTATGTGGCGCCTATTCAGAAAGGTTCCTTTGGTTGTGTCACTCTTGCTGTAGATCTTGAAACCAACACCAAGGTGGCCCTAAAGGCAATGCACAGAAAGAAAGATGTTGAGCCAATGGCTAGACACGAAATCAAGGTTTTGAAGAAGTTGGGTCGTGACAATTCAAACATTTGCCAATTGCTTGATAGCTTCGAAACAACTGACTTTGTTGTCTTGGTTTTGGAGTATTGTTCTGCTGGCGATTTGCACGACGTCATCCACTCCAATCACGGTAGCCCTCGTGCTGTTGACGTTTGGAATTTGGCTCGTGAGATGCACAGTGGCCTTTCCTATGCTCATAGCCTTGGTATCTACCATCGGGATTTGAAGCCTGAGAATATACTCTTCACCGAATCTGGCAGCGCCAAGATCTGTGATTGGGGTCTTGCAACTTTCGTCAGACATAGTACTGTCTTCAACGTCGGTACTGAAAGATACATGGCTCCTGAGTGCTTTCTCCATACTCCTTTCGGTCTGAGTTCCGATGAGGTGGTCAATTCCTACGATTGTAAGTACGCCGACTACTGGTCGTTTGGAATTACGCTTTTGACTGCCGTCTTTGGAACATCCCCTTTTAAACCCATTGTTGCAACAACGACCAGTTCTGGTTCTGTTGACCCTTTCAAGCTTAAGAAGAAGGGTCCACGGAAGCTGTTAGAATCCGACTCTAACTTCAAGAACTTCGTATTCTACAACAAGCCAGAGGTTCTTTATGATATTTACCCCAGCATGAACAGCAACTGTTTTTCCATTTTCATGAACTTACTTAAGATCGGCGGTGCCGACGATGGCTTGGACAACTACCTCAGGAAGATCCAACTGAGAGATTTGGATAAGTTTCTCACTGAATTAGAAGCCAATTGGAAATATGGCTTAACTGTTTGGGAAGAAGAAGAGTTTGGCGTCGATTCTGACGACGAATCTGTCTGTTTCAAGAATCAAACCCATCATGACTCTGTCTTTGACATGGACGACTTTGACGGTTCCAAGGCCAAGAGTTCCTCTAGCGCCGATGTCTCTGAGCTTCCTGAACTCCCAACTTCTCTTGATAAGCACTTTGAGGCTAATGATGCTCGGTCCGAACATGACATTGAAACATACAACGGTTTAGGCCAAGCACGCAACATTACTTCCATACCTGTACCATCATTGCTGGAATCATCATTCCAACCCAAATCTTGGTATGACTTGGAAGATGACATCGATGATGTTGAGTTCAATCGTATCTTCAACAGTTTGAGTTTCCGTTCGGAACCTAGAAAGGGTGATTGGAACATTCAGATTGTTGAGAAAGAGTTGGTTGAAGACTCTTTGGATTGGAATTATTAGGTGAGATTTTTGTTTTTTTATATTTTTTTTTCTTTTTTTTGATAGTTCGGTTAAGACTGTACGGGCGTTACGATATAGGTGGGAATTCTCTAGACATTAGCATATATATAAATAAATTTACCTCATATAATATTTGTAGTGGCGTTTTTAAAAAAAAAGAACATAGGTGAACAAGAGGCCAAAAACAAAAAAAAGGATTGCAGCACCACAATTTCACACATGGTCTCCCACTGCATTACTCAGTGTGGCTCTAAGTGGCTTGACTAACGTTGAACGGACGGGAAACAGTATTTTCCACTTGATATGGCCGCAACCGAAAGGTTAACTTTTAGAAGAGTTATATTAAGATTCAAAGATATTATCATAATTTTGCATCAGGCTTGTTTTTAATTACTTTCTAGAATTGGATTACTGGATTTAAGGCAATGAAAGGGTCAGATTTGACCTTCTTTAGGATATATGTTTCGATTTATCTACATGGGATAAGACTTGAATGAAAGTTGCTCAGCAGTTAAGGTCTCTGTTTTGTTTCAAAAATTAAAGAGTTTAAACCTATGTTTGTTGGTCCGAATATCGATTTCTTGTACACTTTCTTATTTTCGTAAATTTCCCGGCGGTCCATTAGAAATTACATACCAACAAAACCCACATGGATTTTCAGAAAAACCAAAAAAGACAAATCAATATTTACTAACATTAATATTTTCACAAACCACAATAAAATTTTCGATTCAACTTAATCTCTCGAAACATCTCACCTACTCTGCATTGAGTGAGTCCCTTCACCCTTAGGCTTGAACACAACCAACCCCTTTGCGATTCCGGGCCTGCCAAACATATCTTAAAATTAAATATAGAAAAATAAACGCCCATAAACGCCGCATAAATGAAAATCTTATTAGCAATAATTTATCGGCCCTTTTACGGGCCTTAACTATGACACTTTATTTTTCTCTTAGGCCCGCTAGTTATATGCAGTGATCTCCGCTACTCCTGAATAAAAGTCGTGCGCTGCTCAGTTTTATATACATTTGTATACAGTCCTTCAATTTATTAGGCTCCTTCTAATAGTAGTGTAAAGCCTAATTGACTCACACCTTAAGGCCGTATACTCACCAGTTATTCAAGTTAAAAGCTGACCAATTGGAAGGAAGTAAAAATATAATTGATGAAATGATTGAATTGGAAATAGCTTGCACCTAATTGGCCTGAATCGGCGTTTTGAAACGCCCGTAATCGTATACTCTTACATTGGATACCTGTCGCGCCGTAACCGCGCCGGTAGCGGAAGACCCGTGCCTCCTTCTTTTTTCCAAAATTTTTCACCGCACTATAAAGGTATAGAAGAATCCCCTCAAAAGTTTCCTACACCACAGAACTACTTTCTTTCTAAAACATAATGTCGTTCAGAAACTCCACTCTCCGTTTGGCTAGACAGGCTTCTTCCACCGTTGCTAAGCAACTCGCTGCCAAGAGAACTCTTACCGCCTTGGCCACTAAGATGCCAAAGGCTGCTGTCAGATCTTCTGCTCCATTGGCTACCCGTGGTGTTAAGTCCATCAACTTCGGTGGTACCGAGGAGATTGTCCACGAGCGTGCTGACTGGCCAGTCGAGAAGTTGCAAGAATACTTCAAGAACGACACTTTGGCTTTGATCGGTTACGGTTCCCAAGGTTACGGTCAAGGTTTGAACTTGAGAGACAACGGTTTGAACGTTATCATCGGTGTCAGAAAGGACGGTGCTTCTTGGAAGGCCGCCATTGACGACGGTTGGGTTCCAGGTGAGAACTTGTTCGACGTCAAGGAGGCTATTGGCAAGGGTACTTACATCATGAACTTGTTGTCTGACGCTGCTCAATCCGAGACCTGGGCCGAGCTCAAGCCTTTGATCACCGAGGGCAAGACCTTGTACTTCTCCCACGGTTTCTCTCCAGTCTTCAAGAACTTGACCCACGTCGAGACCCCAGAGAACGTTGACGTTATCTTGGCTGCTCCAAAGGGTTCCGGTAGAACCGTTAGATCTTTGTTCTTGGAGGGCAGAGGTATTAACTCTTCTTACGCTGTCTGGAACGATGTTACCGGTAAGGCTGAGGAGAAGGCCATTGCTTTGGCTGTTGCCATTGGTTCTGGTTACGTTTACCAAACTACCTTCGAGAGAGAGGTTAACTCTGACTTGTACGGTGAGAGAGGTTGTTTGATGGGTGGTATCCACGGTATGTTCTTGGCCCAATACGAGGTCTTGAGAGAGAACGGCCACACCCCATCTGAGGCTTTCAACGAGACTGTTGAGGAGGCCACCCAGTCCTTGTACCCATTGATTGGTAAGTACGGTATGGACTACATGTACGATGCTTGTTCCACCACTGCCAGAAGAGGTGCTTTGGACTGGTACCCAATCTTCAAGAAGGCTTTGAAGCCAGTTTTCGAGGACTTGTACGAGTCTGTCAAGAACGGTTCCGAGACCCAAAGATCTTTGGACTTCAACTCTGCCCCAGACTACAGAGCTAGATTGGAGGAGGAGCTTGAGACCATCAGAAACATGGAGATCTGGAGAGTCGGTAAGGAGGTCAGAAAGTTGCGTCCAGAGAACAACTAAATCTGACGTATCCAAACAATTTTAATGAGAACAATAATAATGGGGCTACGTTTGGTCGCTGAAAGACTTTGATAGCCTATTGATTCACTTCTGTATTCCCATGAATTTTGTAAATATAGCATGAGGGCGAGTTTGTTGAATAGACAGCCTTCCAAGAAAATCAAAAATATTGTAGTTTGTACGTCGTCTTCTTTTTCTTTCCCTATACATCGTATTTCTCCTTCATCTCAGTGCTGTAATTAACATTCATCATGCATTATCATCTCCATTCAAATACAACTTCTTAAAACAAGTTTGTTTGGTGCAGAAGACAGATATTACAGCTGGCTAGTCAAAGTAACATACCCTTGCTTTTATTCAATTCCTCACTATTCTGTTTGTTTCTTTTTTTAGATCTCGTATTTTGAGCGCTTTGTATGCTCGTATAGCACTCTTACCTGCCTCATCCCTTACCCTGTCAAACCCCACAATCCAAAGTCATCGTCATCACATTTACACTAGCCACCAATTACTCTAAATCTTACAAATATCAGTCACAATGGATCAAGATGATGACGCCTGGTCGTATTCGTTGCCACCGTCAATTGAAGATCTTCTGACTGTGTCTAATGATGACACCCCAAAGTTAGTGGTTTCAGGAAGCAATCAGTCAAAATTCAACACGCCGAAGAAGAATACGAGCATTGAAAACACAGCAATTTCTAAACCACTTAATACAATAAGTCCTAGTGCAACAGATTTAAAGGAAGAGTCAGGTGAACCATTTCCCTCTATCGTTACCAAGAGACAACTACCTGAGACACCTAAAGATGCTACTCAGCGGCAACACTCTTTAGACGATAAAGAGGTTGAGCTCGACGAGCATACACCTTTAGTAAACACTACTACAAGTTTTGGAGCTGAAAATAGTATCGCGGGCGATTCTATTGACACAGGTGACACCGTTTCCACTTCGGGTTCTCAGCTAAGTAATGGCAAGAGTAATAGTGGCATAAGCTCGTCAATGCATCTCCAACCAGCGTTCATGCTGAAACCATTACCTGCAGACCCTCAAACTACAATGAAAGACGTCAATTCAATCATTTCAAAGGAGGGTCACTCCAATGCATTAAATGAAAGAGAGCTTACACTGCCGCCAATGTCCCCCGGATCCGGCTCGGAATTTAAAAACTCGCTACGCATGTGGCAACAAAAAAATCTCGAAGCTGAGGCCGAAGAATCACGTCCTGAGACAGACGTACATTCAACAGACTCTGGCTTCATGCGTCGTACATTAGCGAGTGTAACGTCTCCGATTTTGCCATACATTTCCAGGGCAGATGATTCAAATGATCCGAATAATACAGATACTTCCCCAAAAGTGATCACTTATCGTAAAAATACGCACGAGCGTAAAGAAAGTAATTCTTACGCTGAGCTTTTAGATAAGGAAGATCGCTTCGATACTCGTTTCTACGTAAAAGAAAAATTCAGGAACACCCCTTATCGATTTGCCACAATTGCCCGAAATGTTGAATTTCATCAAATTTTCCGCAGCCACGACCTCACCGACCGTCTACTAGATGATTTTGCATGCGCGTTGAGCAGAGAAATCTTGCTCCAAGGTCGGCTTTATGTAACAGAACAATCTGTGTGTTTCAATTCAAATTTATTAGGTTGGGTTACAAGTCTTGTTATTCAATTCGACGATATTCTCAAGGTCGAGAAAAAGTCGACTGCTGGACTTTTTCCAAACGGCATACTAATTGAAACAAAAAACTCTAAGCATAACTTTGCTAGCTTCTTATCTCGTGACGCTACTTACGAATTTATCCGCACAGTTTGGCTGAGTGCCGTTGGAAAGGATTTGACAGAATTGGACGCTTTTTCTTCCGAGCAAACACAAACTAAAGAAGAGGTTGAGGATCACCAAACAAAGTCCGAGAGAAGAATTTCTAATTACATTATGTCTATAGATGAAGATGCACAAGGAGACGGTGACTGGTTGGAAGATCAATTAGAAAACAGCGAAGAGGATGAAGAGAATGAAGAGAATGATGCCTACTCTATGGAAAGTTCCAGTGGAGTGAAAGAGACAAAAGAAGATTCCATTGCTGTTGCAAATCAGACGCAATCTGTCCTCGGCAGTTCTGTAACTCTCAAGAATTCTTCAAAGTATCAAAACAATGGACCCCCTGGAAATCCCGCAACAAGCATAGATAGCGTGTTTGAGGACTCAGAAAAGGAAATCGAGGTGGGTAATGTGATACTTGATGCGCCATTGGGAATAGTCTTTGATGTAATGTTTGGTAGTGCTCACACTGCTTTTCACAGGAAAGTGTTGTGTAGCCAAGGCGCAACCGAGATATCAGATTATGGGTCCTACCTGGCAAACGACGAAGATGAATCTATTATGGAAAGAAAGTACACATATCGCAGACCACTCGGCTATTCCATCGGGCCCAAATCGACTAAATGTTGCGTCACAGAAAGGATCGAACACTTAGACTATTCAGATCATGTGGTTTTACTCTCTGTTACGTCGACCCCAGACGTTCCATCTGGTGGTTCTTTCACAGTAAGGACTAGATTTTATTTTCTGTGGGCTGAAAATAACAAAACTTTATTGCGTATTGCCTTCTATGTGAAGTGGTCAGGAAGCTCTTGGATTAAAAAGGTAGTTGAAAGTCTGACACAAGCAGCCCAGCAGTCTGTGACAAATGAGATCATAGAGATGCTTAAGAAAGAAATCGAAGAACACACTGAGCAACAGACCTCGACGACCGCAGTTGCATCAACCCCCCCTGTCAAGACTGCAGAGTCTACTACAAAAAAGCCATCTCAAAAGTCGAAAGAGGAGCTTAGACGCCAAAGGACAGTGAAGTCAACTGAGGATTCAACTGATTGGACGAAAAATTGGATTCCGGTTTCCATAATCAGCGCTTTGGTTGTAATAATTCTAGTCATGATGTTTGTATTGTGGAGATTGGTGAGAATCACCGGTCAAACGCGTGCACTTATGGAGAAACAGCTACAGTTGACGTCTGGGTTGGTGAAATATATCACGGGACATACTCTTGATCCTCAAGTCAAGGCCTTCAGAGGATCGGGTAGAAACAAGCGTGAGCAAGCTGCATTATTGGTGAAGCAAGCGCTACTTCTTCTTGATAACCCCACCGGTGAAGCCACTGATTAAAGAAAAATTTGTAAAGTTAGAATAATATGAATTAGACAAACTAGCTGTCGCTGACCTTAACTATATACAAGTGTAGGATTATGCAAATTTCAAGGCATTTAAGGCAAAGGACGAAACCACAGTCACCTTGATAAAAATTGCCATTACTTTAGTTTTAAAGTCCCATTCAGCAAACTCTTAACTCGCTTTGCTCTTCTGGATGTTCCACCACCTCCATATCTTCCACGGTATGCACTATTATCTCGTCATTTAACTCGTTTAACTCAAAAATAAATACACCCGATACAATTCTTTCAAGTTTATCGTCCTCTTTTCGCAAACCGACTATTCCTTTCCCCAAATTGGCAAGTGCGCCTGTAAGAGACCAGTTCAGGTCCAGAGCATCTAGTAGCTTTCCAGGGTCAATACTAGACCAGCGATGCGAGCCCAACTTTGCATTGGATGTCGAAGATTCTGGCATATCAGCATCTTCTTGCAGCGAGACTAGCTTTGGTGACCCTGAGAGATGCCAGCATCCTTCAGGGCAGGTCGTCCATCTAATATGAATTTTGGTAGAATGAGCGTACACACAATTCGGTTCGGGAAAGCGAGATGTACGGATCAGAAGTATATGTAGCTGAGTTCTTGGATTTAGGACCAATGATGTCAAAAAAATCTGGAGTGCTTTACAAGTGGCGTAGTATGATACATGACCCTTTATATTGGGAAGGTAAGCATTAATGTTCTCAAAGTGTGATGGGCAGATTCGTAGTAAAACGTTCGACAGAAGCATTTCTGCCGGAAGAGATTCCTGTAATAATGTGGGTACAAATATCTTAAGCAGATCCATCATAGCGCCTAGGTTTGTCTTTCTTCGTTGCTCTTCGCTATTTAGATCTGGGTCATTTGAGTCAGAAGAAAAACAACTGGTATGATTAATTGGATATTTTTGAGTTTCAAATAGACTTTTGCATACCGATTCTAGCAGCTTCTTCTTGGAACCTGGAAGTTGTGTTGCGGAATCAGAAATCAGTAATGATCCAGAGTTAAACTTGGAACGAGACACAGTAAGTGGGAATTGACATGATGTAGCTTCGATTTTCAACCGCGATTGCCTTAGTATGTATAGCTCGTTTCTTAATTTTTGATTATTCATGGTCTTAGCGGGTGGTGCCACCGTCAGATGATGTCTCAGTCTAAGTTCCAAAACTCCTGGAAAACGATTCGTGGGTACAAAGTTATGATAAAGGCGAGTCATTCGTGCACCCGGCAGCACCATTGGCGCTCGCAATGGAAACAGACTCATGTACGAACACGTCTAGCTTTAAATAGCTTCGGTTAATGTGGTAATGTGGGGAGGAGTATATGAGAACTACAATTTCGATGAGTGCAACCACTAACAAGAGCGACATTATCAAATAATTATTTGGGACCATATTTCACTGAATAACTGTGACTCGAATTATTCATTTCGAATTCATTATTTCTTTCTTATGCATTCATGGGTTGAAACAAGATATTCGTGGTCTACTTATTTTAATTTGCAGCCAATAGCTATACCGAAATTTAAGAGATACAACAAAATTTGAGACAATAAAATTTAAAACAATACATCTTTTCAGTCTAGAATTTACAAATTGTTACAAAGGGAAAAAATTGTTCGTATTAAAGTACAGAAGTGTTAGAAGTGCAAGATGGCCAAACACAGAGAGGCTATCTAGAGCTTTACTCTTCGTTGATTTCTAAAGGGGTCAATCTCAAGTATGGCTTGATGATTCTGAACTTAGGGAACAAAGTCTTAGCCTCCTCGTTGGTGACAGATGGGTGGACAATGACATCATCACCTGGAACCCAGTTGATTGGAGTGGTGATTCTGTTCTTGTCACCAGTTTGCAAAGAGTCCAAAACTCTCAAGACTTCGGCGGTGTTTCTACCAGTAGAAGCAGGGTAAGACAAGATCAAACGGATGGTCTTCTTAGGGTCGATGATAAAGACAGATCTGATAGTGAATTGAACTCCCTTGTCATCAACGTTGGTAGCGTCTTGGTAGTCAATCATGTCGTAAGCGTGAGCAACCTTTCTCTCAGGGTCAGCAATGATTGGGAAGGTCAAGGTAGAGCCAGTGATCTCGTCAATGTCTCTGATCCAAGCCTTGTGGGACTCGGTACCGTTAGCAGACAAACCAATCAACTTGGTGTTTCTCTTCTCGAACTCAGGTTGCAACTTGGCGAAAGCACCCAACTCGGTGGTACAGACTGGAGTGAAGTCATCTGGGTGAGAGAACAAGACGACCCACTTGTCACCAATGAACTCGTGGAAAGAAATTGGGCCGTTGGAAGTGTCAGCCTGGAAGTCTGGGGCAGTAGAACCCAATCTCAAGGTACCTTTTGGAGCTTCAGCCATTGTGATATGTAATTAGAACTGGGATCAGAAAAAAGATTTGAATATTCTGTGAACAATCCAGATATTTTTTTATCTCACTGTAGTGGCAGTCGAAAGGGTTTTTATATATTGGTGGTGGTTCCTACTTGGATCACAACTTTGCACGTGCCATCACTTAACCTCAGAGCAGTCGCCTATTCTCTGCGTCGAAGCCTAGATTGCGAAAGAACGCAATGGAAGCCAGTACAAAAAAAAATTGAAGAGGTTTTTTTTAATACTTTTTTTTCACTTGAGCTCTTCTCTTTGTAAAAGTTCAGCTGAAGCCTCGTGTATTCCATAGACTATTCAAATGTGTTGACTGATTCATCTTGGGCCAGGTGAAACAATCCTGCAGAATGCCTTTTCGCCGACTATGGCTGCAAATGATGGTATTAATATTCTTAGTCTATGTCACATGAACATACGAGAGTCAAAGCTAAATGGTAGTTATGATGAAAGAAACCTTGTGTATAGCACAATTATGGTTAGTTTTTGAATTGTGTTTCCTTACTTCATAGATTCTGACTGATGGCTGCTATGAATCGAATTCAACGACTGTCAACCTTGCAATGACCATTGACGTTATCATGCAAAAACAGCTTTTTCAACTTTTGAGTCCCTTTTCTTCCTCAGCTGATACATCGACACCAAAATCTGTAAGTCCTTCACCCTCATGATTAGTCCAGGCCTCGCGCTTCAATGTGCCCCTTGGATCCAAGTGCTTTTTAATGAGACCCACATTCCCTAGACCACGTAGTTCTTCATCTGTTAATTTTCGAGATTCAAATTCAACATTGCCCCCATCAGGTGGCCATGGTAAATTAAGTTGGTCTCCGTCGGTATTTGTCTCGAATTCATATCCATTGCCTGGAGCTCCACTCCAAGGAAGCACCCAAAATAGTGGGTTCCCTAGATTACTATAGACATTGTTAGTAAAACCAAGGTCATACGGGAAAATAAAATCATCGGGAGTAAATAGTTTAGGAACAATCGGATCATCTCGATCGCTTGGAGAGTCCTGGTCATCCGCACTACTTAATTCGTGTAGCTCCTCCTCTTCCAACGCTCGATATTGTACAGCCGTAAGATTCCAGGAGGTCAATTTCGGGAGCTCTGTGCCATGGACTAATTTGTAATTATTCCTCACCTTAAGCCAAAACCTTTCAGTGTGGCATTGGGATTGAAGACGCTCAAGCTCCCACTCCTCTATTTGTGTGTTTCCCGATGTAATATGGAGAACACATCTTATGAAAAGAACAAGAATTGAAAAGAAAATGAATAGATCAATAGGAAGAAGAGCAATAACAGCTGCCAATTCACTGATATTGATCAAATACGCAGGTAAATTCCGATTTTCGTAGAATACAATCGCCTGTTTAGCAAGATGATATGCGGTATAGACTGTCGTGAAAATAATCCAGGCCAAGAAACGCATGAAATGGGGCATGTTGCCATGGCCCACGCAGTTATTCGTCCATGGACAATGGTGATCCATTTTAAGGACACAAACGTTACATTTCCGGCAATGGTGTGTTCTTTCAGGCTTGTATAACTCACACTTGTTACACCATTTCTGCCAGTGAGACGATGGGACGACATATTCCTTCGGAGGAGAACCTGGAGTCTTATATATAGCAATTACATATGATATCCATATCATTGTTAAGTAAAATTGATACCAAATCTGCTGTGTCTGATCCATATGATGGCGAAAGACGAAGAAATGGGACCCATAGCCCAAAGTTGAAATCAATATGCAAGGGATCTTAAAGAGTTAGCGGTTGAATATGAAAAATGCTTTAGTCGAAGGAACATACTAGAATGCCTACCCAGGGCAATTTGAATTCCCACATAAGTCTACTTCTACCTTAGGTAGTAAAAGCTGGGGTAGAGTAGAATACAGTTTTTGTCAATATGTGAACAGCCGTCGATATGAACAAAACCAATTCTTTCATATAAATTCAAAATATAAATTAGAGCTACTTTAAGCTATGTTTTTTTTTTCCATCTTTCTCATTAGTCTCTTCAAACGTAATTTGAAGCACCCTAATACAAAAGAGATAAATGGATTCGATCACTAAGATTTTAATTCAGATTAATTTTGTCAATGATAGTTTTGCCCTCAATTTAGAGATTCGTTCACATCTTCGTCATTACTTCAATTTGGTGACTGGAAAAGGTAGAGTCGTACAAATCACTCTTCAATAAGGCTTTGAATTTGAACCAAATACGAGATTTATGATATGCCAAAACAAAATCTAGAAACTTTTCATATTTATTATTAAAGTTAAGTTCGAAATGGGGTCTCTATTTTCTTACCTCAAAGAAGGCACCACTGATTTAGCTCCGCAAAAACAAAGGAATCAACAATAAATTAAAAAAAGAAGAAGAAAAAAAAGAAAGAAAGAAAAAAGAGAATAAATCAAATTCTCAAATACTGAAAGCCGTTGTAGCACTTGTGTAGTCTCGAAACTCATTCACTTCACCCCCCACGCTAAGCGCACATCTTAGTTCCTCTCTACCTTAGCGGCATTCAACTTCAGCTACCTCGGTCGTCATGAATCAAAATCCCAACCCGAACCAGCAGAACATCATTCAGACCATTCAGCCGGCCCAAGCAACCAAACTTTTGAAGGCCCTAAAAGAAGAGCTTGCAGAGGCACAGAATGCGGGCACAGACACAGCCAAAGCCAAACAACATTTTGCACGAGCGGAACAGATCAAGCAGGTGTTGCTAAACTACCGTCAACAGCAACAGAAGCAAAGATCTGCGGGTGGAAATGTTCCTGGCGCAACGCCCAATGCCGCTGGCCGTGTTCAGGGTGCTGGCCAACAGATGCAAAGTGGTACTGGAGGTATGACTGGAACAGCACCTCCACAAGGTACCAGTGGAGCCCAAGCACATGGTCAATATAACCAAGCGCAATACCCTGGCAGAAATGTTGGGAATAGCGGGGCATTAGGCAAAGTAGGACCTAATGTCGGTAATGCAGCAAGTCCCGGAGTCGGAGGTGCACCAAACGCGACAAGAGGAGCATCTACCCCAGGATCAGGCTCAATTCCCAATTCCGCGGTAACTGTAGAAAAATATCAAGATCTTCGAAAGCGTCTTTTGGCATTTGACCAAAAAATCCGCGCTCTTGAGGCTTCTAGACGGCCAGATATGCCAGCCGAAGAAGCCAACAAATTAAAAAACGAGATTCAGGAAACAAGACTGAAATATGCACAGTACTCAAAGTATTTTGCATACATGAAGAGCCAGCTTGTGGGTCAAGCACAGGGTGCTGGTTTTGCAAACTCTGGAACTCCTGGCGCTACCAGCTCCACTCCTCTTAATACCATGCCTGGCTCTATTCCAAATGCTCCAATTGGGAGCTCGGGAACACCAAATCAGGGCGTGTCGACGCCAACGGTAATGAACGCCCTGATTGCAGCTTCCAACGCCAACAACTCTCAGAGTCAGGCGTCTGCTCAAGGACCTCCATCTCGTGGTCTGGGAAGCACAGGAGCTGTTCCCGTCGTGAAACAGGAAGGCTCTTATTCCAGTAATACTTCTAGAGATACTATGGTCGGTCCTGGTGTAAATTTCTCACTGGTGACTAAACCCAGTGTGCCAACATTACCTATCTCGAGTTCTATTAATGTCAAACAACCAAACCCAGTTGTTCTCAAACCAGGAGTTAATAACGTACGCCCCACACTAACTGGAGGAACTTCCACTTCGTTGGGACAGATTGTGGCCTCTCCAGCAATAACTAGAATGCCAACGTACGAAATGGCTTCTGGTGGGCCCATGCAAGACAACAGCGGTCGCGTGCTCACTAAAAGAAAATTGACAGAATTGGTCAATTCTCTAGGGGCAGATGAAGGTGACGGAAAAACTACAATAGATGGAGATGTTGAAGAGCTCCTCTTGGACCTTGCTGATGAATTCGTCAGCTCAGTTACCAGCTTTGCATGTCGTTTGGCCAAGCACAGGAAGACAGACTCTGTCGATGTGAAGGATGTGCAATTGCATCTTGAGCGCAACTGGAATATCCGTATCCCTGGACATGCCACAGACGAAATACGCAGCACAAGAAAATGGCAACCAAGCACGGCTTACAACCAGAAAATTTCTGGTATTGATATCGTGAAGTCTGTCAACGAAAACATTAACTGAATTGTAAAAATATGTATAATAATTTGAAGCCCTTTTGTATTAATTATGAGATTGTTTATTCAGATTAATGTACATGAAATTGGCTAGAACTGGAGAGGAGCAGTGAAACAAAATAAATAAATGGCCGAAGACAATTTCGCCCGAGTACGTCAAAGTTTTTCAAAGTTTTTGACGGCTTGATACCTTTGATGACCTAGGTCTTTTAGTACACCTTCTTTAGTCCAGAAGGCTAATGCCTGAGAGGCCATGTAATTAGACATTCCAGTAGACAAAGTTATGGTCAGCACAGAAAGATCATCATAGTCTTCATTAAAAACTTCAATAACAGTGGCTTGAGCCGGCGAAACCAAAAATTCTTTTGTACAATTTTCAAATTCTAACTCAATGCAAACCTGACCCATGGACGGTAAAATTTTAAAGAAGCGACCCTTTTTTAAGCCCGAAAATGCATCACCGTACGAGTCTAATTCCTCCAGAATAGGAGTCGTGAAAGTGTCGGTTTCGTTGGCTTGCTCGCCAATTCCTGGCCAATAATTTTTTGACAAGATCTTCAACTCTATGAGCTGGTTGTTAATCATCTTGTTAATAATTTTGCTCTCTTCGACATCGCGAATCATAACATCTAAGGTTGCAAATTCACTTTGTCCAAAACGACTCTTTAAATTTTCAACATCTTGTATAATTTCCTCCAGGTTGGAGCTTCCGTCAAGAAGCTTCGCACCGAATAACTTAGTAAATTCTTCTACGAGGACCGTAGGCAGAGGTAATATGGAAGTAACGGCATCCACGAAGTCGGAAACTTTACCCTTCTTGAAATCTGGTAGTGCATCAATTGGATCAGGATACCAATTGATGTCAGTCAAGTCATCAATGGCCGCGCTGCCAGGAGATGATGTATTGCGCAAAGTCTGGGCTAGCTCGAATAGTTTGTTTGTCAGAGGATTGATGTCTAGCATCCCCTTTACTAAGTGAGAAACTAGGTCCCGCCTAGTCTTCAAATACTTTCTCATCGGACGAGCTACTTTGTCCAATAGAACACCAGTTGGGTCCACGATTAGGAATGATTTAATCGTATTTATATACTCGAGAATGATTTTTACGGTATTGGACCCCAGATGAAGCAAGTTCAGGTTACAATGAGAAATGAATGTGTCCACAAGCAAAGCTCGGCGAGATGTACGGGTAATTGGAGATCCACTCATTAGACATTGATGCAACTCTGAGAGAGATATCAGGCTTTTGTTAGCATTTACAACCATATCGTAAATTTCATTTGTTCTGAGAGCCACGAGCTGGTCCTGTGCAAACATAACCAAATCATTGCTTGAGGAAGCACTCTGAGTCTTGTTCGCATCGAAAATTCCAGCAGCAAAACTAGGATAAATCTTGACCCGGATCCATTGTTGAAGATCGGAAAGAGTTGGCCTGTCCCACACCCCGGAACATGTGCTTACAACATGTTTGTGTATACGCTCCGTCGTTACAGAGACCACGACAGTTTGAATAAACGGAGCCATACCCATAGAAGCAAAAGGTCGTAAAGAAGTGAAAGAATATTCCGCATCTGGGCGATTTAAATGCTTTATGAGTTCTTGCTTGATTCTTGGAGTCAGTAAGTAGGGGACAAATAAAGCCTTCAATGATCTATTAAACAAATCACTCGCGTTTTCACTGAAATTCAAAGCTATTGCCTGGCGGTGATAGTAAGATTGTAAGGAATTGACCTGTTTAAATATGGCCGTGAGAGGTGCAGAAGCTACAAAGGGTCTAAAATGAGTTTGAAGCTCTGCCTCAATGGAGTTGACAAACAAGTCTACAAATTTCAATTGCACCAAAGGTTCGCGTAAACATTGCCTAGCAGCCGCTCGTACCCTTGCCAGAGGTGTGACAAACTCAGTGTTTGGATGTAAATAGTAAGGCAGTAGCCAGTGAAGAAGTATTGACAAATCATTTTCTGAATCGTGAGGCTCGGTTAGTAGGTCTGCCAATATTTGTGTGGGCATTATTTTATATAGAAGCTGTGGAGTCACAGCCACATTTGGTGCCATTTCTTGAATTGTTCAACTTAGGCTTCACCAGAGGTATTAGATAACGAGAGAGACTAGAATAGATGATTTAATAGTGTATAGTCGAACAACCAGTTTGCAGTGTGTTTCTCATGCTTGTTATTAGATAGAATAGAATTGTGCTTCTGGTATCAAGTGTTATGGTGAGGTTTTTGTTTGTGTAGATATCAATTGTATATGTTGAGACCAACTGAAAAGCAACAAATGGCTTCAAAGGTCAAAAATTTATAATCTCTTTACGTGCTTGCCAAAAGACATTTTTAAAATTAAGATGAGGAAATTGTTAAAATTTTGACTTCTTTCTTGTACTCGACGTCGCTAGTCCTTGTCTCAATCTACTAATCAACCCCATATTACCTCTGATCTTCGTCATCGAGTCTGGGAATGGTATGTTAAACTATATTGAGTTGCTACTAGCCATCATAATACTAACAACAGACATCCAGAACATCTCTTCGAAGCAATTTTTGCTCTATTACGAACGTCGCACCTGAGGTGGCTACCGTCTTCTTGCAAAAGAACAATTGGAACTTGGAAAACGCAGTCACCGCATACTTCAATAGTGAAAACCGTTCAACGCGACCAATTCCGAAGAATGCGCCCGTAGAGAAGCTACAAGCTATATTTGACAAGTACAAGGACCCAGATAGCGAGCATATTTCAATCGATGGCACTCTAGAGTACCTTGAAGACCTAGGCATAGATCCTGAGGACCGCCTCAGTTTGACTTTGGCATATTTACTCAAGTCTCCGCAAACTGGAGAATTCCATAGGAAAGATTTTATAGAAGTTTGGGCTCATGCCGGCGTGAGCAGTGTCGCCGAGATGAGAGATTATCTAAAAGAACAACACAAGCAATTGGTGTTACCACTGTCAGAATTTGAGAAATTGTACAATTACGTCTTTGGGTTCGTCAAGGATGTTGATCCTCGTGTTAAAATTATTGACCACACGGATGCAATCTCTTATTGGCGTCTTCTTTTCGCAGATAGCCCGTATCTCACTAATTGCTCAGACAGATTAGAACAATGGTATCAATTTATCGAGCAGACCAAGAGAGGAATATCACGAGACTTGTGGGAGATGTTTTATAAATTTTTGTTGAAAGTTTTACATGATGATCCCGAAAAGTTATCCGGCTATAATGAAATGAGCGCCTGGCATAGCATGATGGATGAGTACGTTGAATGGCTTGAGGAGATGAATCTTTTAAGTCGATGAAGATTAACAAAAGGTGGATCGTTTATAGTCTATAAAGAGTTTTTAAGGAACAGAAAGAAAATAAGATAAAAAGGAGCAGGCTAGTTTATTTTTTATGGTTAATTTAGGAGCCTCTCAATACAAGGCTTTCGGAGTGTGAGCAAAGTCTTCAGGGCGTCTTCGAGTCTCAAACCTTCATTGAGGTCATCTTCGAACTCAACTTCGGAACCACCCACGTTGGCTATCAAGTTAGTGGCCGGCACTTTACTCTTGAAGTACATCTTCCGTGGAGGATTTCCAACAGCAGGAGAATCAGATCCAGAATTTGGTGAAGATGAAGCAGACTTGCTGGGAAGCGCTGGATCCGGCAAGATAAAGCTTGACTTACGGACCGTCGACTTGATTGGAATTGTAAAAGGCGAGGTGCCAGCGGACGTGAGTCCAGATGAGCCACGACTTGATTCAAACAGAAACGTCTTATTCAAGGACTCTAATTCTTGCGAATTGAGTCGTGATGGATCTATCAGAGTAGATGTAAACAGAGGCTGGCGCAGAAGGCGGCGTTGCTGTCCGGCGGCATCGCTGCTGTTTCGACTAAGCATGGTAAGAATTGGGGCCATGTCTGGAGTTAGCCCCGGGGTAGGTAGCTGCTTCTGAGAGCCAAGCAACATCAATTCAGAGTCTGATCTGATCTTCATTTCCTGAGGTATCTGAGCCACTAATTCCTCGTCTTCCCTGATTGATGGGATACTTGCACCTGTAGAATACTGAGTTTGTGGGGTATCAGCGGGTGTTTCATCAGATAAGTCGGCAAAACTAAATTCGTGGTCAATATTACGGTATGCATTGACGTCTAGCGGGATTTTGGAGAAGTCAACATCGTAGTTGTAGTCCAAATTAGGAATTTGAGAGAGCATTTCGTGCTGTTTTTGAATGATATAGTGTAAATACATAATGTATTCCACAGAAACTTTCAATATTGTGAGTTTATACATTCCATCAATCTTGTTTGCGTTGGAATTACACTGTTGGAACCCTTTCTTCTGGGAACCTGTACTTCTGCAAGCGGGAATTAGGTATTTAAGGGCCTCGAATTCTCTGTTTATCTTTATCCGTCTGCGTTTCTCGATAATTGAGTGAAGTTGCTTGTTTTCTGTGCGCCTGCGAGCAAGTTCTTCGTCATTGACGAAGGAAGATGAGCGCCGACGTTTCTTTTTTGGTTGGTTATCACCTTGCGAAGGTAATGCAGTGTCGGAAGATTGCATTCCAAGATCGTTCTCGGCATACTCATTGGTGAGTATTTTATAGTTGTTATCCTCGGGATCCATATCCTTGTTTAATTGGATTATGGTGGTCTTAAGAGTTGGAGGGCCTGGCAAATGCATTGTGGTTGACCAGAAGGGAATTGAGATGAGTAAATGGGAAAACGATTAAAAACTGCTCAAATTCAAAATTTGATCTTGCGATTTGATGGATGAGTCCAATGTGATCGGAAGGTATTTGTGTTTTATTTCTCCTCGTGGGCTAATCGCACGAGCTGTAATGAGACTCGATAAGGAAGTATAGTGTAGATTCAACACCAGCCAAAGAGTTAGGAAGTGAATAGAAACTCGCAGAGCTAATTAAGCAATTGAGTTGTTCAAGACTTTAAAGCCCTTGTTGTTAAGAATAATAATTCAGAACCGAATTGAAAAGAAGACGACTGTGCTTAATAAAAGTACACAGTGTGGGGGACGAGTCTTATTAAAGAGGCCAAGAGTGTGTAGAGACACCCACACGCTCGAAAGTTAATAGATATTGGCTGTAGTAGCTACACCAGGCCTAAACTATTGGGCTTCCATGTCCTGCGAAGACGATGACAATGTCTAATTATTGAATAATTAGATGGAGACAGAGGCCTGAAATAAACTTTGCACCCAATCGATGCAGTATTTCCTGTATCTAAGTGCTTATCTGCAGTATCGTCGTGTAAGTAATAATGGACCATGTGCGTTAAACTAGAAAGCGTGCACGTTTTCCCCAGCCCACGTTTGTAATTTAAAAGTCACACGACGAGGGAAAGCCATTCCAATTATCAGAAGTCTTGAAATGTGGTAATCTGGGTAATCTGATAGCAACGACTCTGACGTTTATGCAGTTGCACGTGGGCCATGTGTTTCATAAGTATGTGCCATAATTGATAAGTCAAGAAAATAGGAGGTGGCATTGTAGAGACAATTGATGAGAATCACTAAAAAAGGGTTGGTCCTGTGTCGCTTTGGATCATACATCATCTTGTGATCTTTGAGCGAACAAGCGCCGGCGGTCTAGAAATGTAATGCTTTTCTTCTGTTTTATTGTAGGTATTAGAAGAAGAAAACGTTGCGATCGATATGAAGGTTTTGGATTCAAGTTCAAAGCAATTGCTTTTTTTTGGCTTTTGTGTTCTCTTTTCACTGAAAAACTTTTGTAAGTTCGATGATCTGATGTCATAGGCTCAAATCTTGACTAGCTGTGACAAGTTATGACAAGTTTTGACAAGTTTTGGGAACACATCATTTAAAACTCAAGACAAATAGGTAAGTGTTCTGGCCATTTTTATCTTTAGTAGATTCTCACTTTATTTTTTCAAAGGCTTCAGTGCGCTTGTGTCATTATCATTGAACGGCTATCCTAATCGTGCATGTATGATGATAAGGCGAATACCGACGGTGATAACTGAATTTTAACCATTTAATCATTCGTATGATGGCCATTTAGAGTCCTGTGACGGCAACTATTGTAGGTTCGTCGACCTTCTCAAAGGAAATGGAAAGGAACAGAATATCTATTGGTCAGCATTTACTTGTTCTGATGTGTAACTGGTGTCAACCACTATGGAAACTCAATTATAACAGTTAGCAGCTTTGATCTTTAGACAGCTACTGTTCATAACGACATTGTTCTGTTTGTCGTTACTATAGCTGCAACGCTTAGTGCATTGATTACCTTCGTAATCTTAAGCACCAACTGTCCAATGTTCGAGCATCTTTTAATTGGTTTAATTCACTATAAAACTTCCTTATCTGGTATCAACTAAATTGCAAATATCTTGCATATATTCTATTCATATATGTTCATTATGTAGCCCTTACTACTTTTGTCTGTTTGTTAGTGTTTCATCAATTGGTCCCGCCTGCACTTGAATCCTGGCGTCTCTTCTTCATGAAAGAATAAACAGGGTTCTAATTTGAAATCTAGAAGCTAAGGGTGTCGGATATTTAGATTTTGATGATACTGATAAAAAAACATACAATTTTTGTAAGCGGTACGAATGCAATGAAGATGATGCGGCTGGAGTGAACTGAACCTTTGACGTCTGCATCTTTTACCGAATATACTAAATGATTTGTAAAAAAGACTAAATTCATTTAGAGGTCTAAGAAAATTGTGGCTTATTGATCCTTGTTTTTCTTGGTCCCTGTTATTTGGTCCCTGTCTCTTCTCCATTGAGGTGGTTTACTCATACCTTCTACGATACTTGGTAAAACGGAGATTATTTAAAATTATATCATATAATTAAAACATTAAACTCTGGATCTCATTTTACTGGTTGAAGTAGATGTATTTAGCTGTTTACCGAATCTGAAACATGTCCTCAAGCAGAACAAAAGCAGTTTCAATGAGAAGATCAATGAAACATAAGTAAAAAACAAGCAAAAATACGGTAAGCTTTTATTCAAAACATATTAAAACTGAACCCATCTGTCCCTTGATAACCTGTAAGTACCTCATGATATACCTTTGTATCCTAGAGTTAGAAATACAACAGGCAAAAACCAAATTGCAAACGGAAATTAGCAAAATCAATTCCAACTCCAAAAATGATATTCATTTCCACTATCACCAGTTAAGCAGACCCATTCAAGATGTTCCCAGCCAGAAACATAACACTCTGAACCGGGTGTGTCAAGCTAAAACAAAAACACCAGAAGATCCAAATCAAATCAATTCTATTAATCAATAAATTACAACTAAAAGTGTTAAAGGGTAAAATAAGTTCGGAATGTTCAGATACACTCCGAACTTTCATCACTCTAGTGAGCTGTAAACATAACACAAAGAAAGCCCAATTAAGATGTTTCAAAACTTGAATCCTTTGGATACTAGCTATTATAACTAAGCAGATTATACACTCCCGCTATATAAATGAATAATGGTATCGCTTCACTCATGACAAGCTCTAATACAGCGCTTTGATAAACAATCGCAAAACTTGCATTTTTAACAATGTCGTAAACTTTAAACCAAGCAAGCCGTTCTAAAAAACTATTTCATTTATACCAATTGATATAATTCCTAAACTTGTAACTATCTTTGTTTGACAAAAAAGCGCTGGCGACCTGCATATAGATTCGATGGGATTGTTTGTTGATGTAAGGCAATATCATATCCTAATTAGGACGACTGTCTTAACAGCCTATGAAAGGTAGTTGGCAACAAACACACCTAGAAGATAACAAATCGACTTAAAAATCCCAAAACATATAATGGAAGCTAAACCATATCATCTAAGCAAAAAAAAAATCATCTTTCCCCCGTTGACGATCAGTAGCCCCATGATTTTTAATTTCTGACAAACCTCTTATGTGCAGTACCGCATCACCCTAGTTGGGCTTTATTTGTAAATACCCTTAATATGTCCCGATTCGGAAAGATTGTAAACACAATTGCCGATCGAGGAAGCCTGAGTTCATGATTCTCTTTCAGTCGAAAAAAAAATACAAGCCGTTGCTTGCCAATCCACATACTTTTCTTATATATACTGAAATCAGCGTCCACTCATTATTTCTGTGTGTGCTCTTCATATTTCTGTTTGTTTGATTAGTCTTTGACCTACGTAATCATTTGCAAGATCGCATAGAATCCATTACCTCAAGTCATCTGAGATCTTCAAATACATACTATTGTGTGTTATTTTCCTGTTGTGTTCATCAAAACCATCATCTTAGCATCTCTCTTCGTTGCATCCTATTGCAAGAACTCCTAGATTAGAAACCCAACTCTGTCCCACTAGGTATGAACATCCGCTCCACACAACCGTTACAGCCACTTGATGGTGACCACCTCAACCGTGTGTCCAACGTTACACCTATCAAATCGTCCCGCAGAAAAGATCTGCCGCTTGATTACTACAATTACTTCAACTCGCAGAGGCCTGGCGAGCACCATGCTCAAGTCCAGCAGCAGCAACAGCAGCACCAGCAGCACCATCATCAGCAGCATGAGAAGCAGAAAAAGAAGAAAGAAAAACTTTCTGCTCTTTGCAAAACGCCGCCCTCGGTAGTACGCACTAGAAAAGGTATCGATTACCGTCGTGGTGTATTCTTGGGAGAGGGTGGTTTCGCCCGTTGTTTCCAAATGAAGGACGCCCTGGGGAAAATATATGCCGCCAAAACCGTCGCCAAGGCGCTGATTAAGAATGAAAAGACAAAGACAAAACTTTTGCTGGAAATCAAAATTCACAAATCACTCAAGCACCCAAACATTGTCAACTTCGTTGACTGCTTCGAAGACGACGTCAACGTTTACATCTTATTAGAAATTTGCCCCAATCAATCGCTTATGGAGCTTTTAAAGACAAGAAAGCGCCTCACCGAGCCTGAAGTTCGTTTGTTCATGGTCCAGATCATTGGTGCCATCAAGTACTTGCACTCTCGCAGAGTCATTCACAGAGACTTGAAGCTTGGAAACATTTTCTTCGACCCTGATATGCGTCTTAAAATTGGTGACTTTGGTTTAGCCACTGTCTTGAACAGCACCGAGTCACGCAGGTACACTATCTGTGGTACTCCAAATTATATCGCCCCAGAAGTCTTAGGAGGAAAACAAACTGGTCACTCTTTTGAGGTCGATGTTTGGGCCATAGGTATCATGATGTATGCCTTATTGGTAGGAAAGCCACCTTTCCAGGCTAAGGATGTGAATGTTATCTACGAACGTATCAAATGCATTGAATTCCTGTTCCCACCAGACAAGCCAATCAGTGACAGCGCAAAGGTCTTAATTACTGACCTCCTCAGCTTGGACCCAACAAAGCGCCCAACCATCAACGAAATATTGGACTATGCTTGGTTTAAAGGTCCATTCCCATCTAAGACCAATGAGGAGGCTCTCACAAACACTCCCCCAGGCGTCAACCACATCTCCAACCAACAAAGTGCTCAGAATTTTGCTGCTGCAAAGAACCTGGCTGGAATCTACACACCTAAGCTGAAAAACCCTGTGGAGATCTTAAAAACAGACTTGCAATCCGACCAGCCACGTACTGTGTTGCCGCAATCATTGTCTCCAGGTGATACAAGAGCTAAATATCAGGAGGTTCCAGCAGCGCTTGTGAACCAAGATGGCAGGTCCACACGCAAATTTTACTTCAATTCCAAATTCGCCAAATCCATCATCAAGTTAGAAAAGAGCCTCTCGGATACCGTGCATAATCTTCGCAAGCTTCAATGCCGTCCACAAGGCTCTGAAATCAACGCTAGTGAGCTTCCTACTTGTGAGCATCCTACCCTTATATCTAAGTGGGTCGACTACTCCAACAAGTATGGTTTCTCTTACCAGATGAACAATGATGACATAGGTGTTCTCTTCAATGACGGTACCACGATTCTCAAGTTGCATAATAGCGATAGATTCTTGGAGTTGATTCCCCAAGATGGAGAGGGATGGTCTTGCATCGAAAATTCAGTAAGCCATCCTCCTTCTCAGGCTCGTCGTCTGCTTGAAATCGTCGACTTTTTCGCCAAATACATGAACAGCAACTTGTCGAAAGTCAGCGAGAACGAGGAACGTAAAGACATTGTCTTCTTGCGTCGCTACACCCGTACAAGTGATTATATTATGTTTGAGATGACAAACGGAACATTCCAATTTAATTTCAAAGACCACCATAAGTTTTGTGTATCTAAAAACGGTCTCGTTATGACTCACATTTCTCCTGAGCGTGTTATTCAAACGCACCCCACTGCATTGTTGTTGGAGCAGGGTAACTTGGTAGCCTCTGGCGTCCCCAACTGTTTGGAAAAAATAAGAATCATAGAATCTGCCATCCGAAGCAAAATATAATAGCATAGAACCTCAATCAATAGCATTTTCAAGCCATCTTAGTAGATATTGTAAGTATAAGGGTTAGAGAAACTATGCTTGACTGTGATTTCCAGGAGGGATCACTATCTAAAAACTATCTACGGCTCATCATGACTATATTCAATTGGAGTTAAGAATGTCTACGTGAAGCTAATGGATGCTGATTAGTGTACATTGGTATGTTTAGTAGTCGCTGCTATTAAGTAAGGATTTGAGGGCCCATTCGTCCTTGAATTTGGTTTTAAGAACATCCAACTCTGATATAAGACTGGAACAAGCGTTTTTCAAGGCATCTCTTGGAGTATAATCCTCTTCCGTTTGGATTCTCATGACAAAGTTTGCGAAAAGTGGATGCTCAACCTTGTAAGCGGCAAAAATGACTCTGTCGTCTTTAGCAAGCTGTGCCCGCAACAAATTAGCTAAAGTGTGGTCTTCTCTTTCGATTTTTATGATGGCTGCATTAGGAACTTTCGTGTCTGGAATAATCTTGATTCTAAACTGTTAGTACCAAAGAGAGGCTAGAGAAGAGATTTTTTTGGAAAGCGGCAATTTAACAGAAACTGCAAGCAACACATTTCTAGTTAACATACTTATCTACGCCATCAGGCAAGATGAACAACTCAAATCTGTCTGGAGCATTCATGGTTGTTAGTGAAAGAAATCGGTGGAGTGCATGAAGAAAAGAAATAGTGGAGGGTAGAGAAAATACAAGTCTGGATAACAATGAGTTAATTGAAATGAAAATTATTAGACCCAGAAAATTATTTGTATTATATTTGACTGAAATTTAAAGTATTTTGGCCTTTTTAGCGTGTATGAATAGATTGGTTATCATGGTCTAGTTGGTGTCAAGAACACAGAAATTACAAGCATAAGATTTGAGAAACGGCGGTCGAGCTCAAAATTGATTAATTTTTTGTTTAATTTCGAATAAGACATGTTGGGGCTTATTTATCAAGGCTTCTTTAGACTGGTAACGGTACCTCTAGCAGTTCAAACGAAGGTCAAACGATCCCACTAAGGGAAGCAATAAGTTTTATTTTTCTACACTCTTTTTCTTCTGTAGTTCGCTTTTTCATCGTTGTAATTCTATTGGTTGTGCTCACGAAATTTGTGTCTTAGTAAGTATTTCTGACAATCACTGGAAAATTTAATTTTTCGACAAAACAAAAACATAGGAATAAAATGCAATTCTAGGGGGAATCCAAAAGCAAATAAACAAAATATATTGATGCATCGTTCTCATTCTAATTCATTTTATTATTTATTTGTAGGATATAGTGAGTTGGTCTGTTTCATATTAGTGGGTTTGATGAAGACAACCACAAACAAATACACCGCTTCATACCGAAGAAAGTTAATACGGTTCTATATCACGTCATGTTTTCCATCTACTTTTGACAGTAAATGGAGACATTCTCATTTCCACAAAATATCAAAGAGTGGAGGAGTAGAGATCCAACAGCGGTCCCAGTGAAACGCAAATTTGAAACATAAAAATACTAAAAAATTGACGATACTCTCTTAAAATAAACCGTCAAGTCATTTTCACTAGCCTCGTGTTCAAAGACTATAAAACCTAATTCACTAGTACTCAAAGGAATCCACACACAATCAACTAAAACATAGTTCATTCAAAATCTACCAAAACACAATCAATCCATAAAGTGCCAGCAAACCTTCCTTTCTCTAGCCACTACTTGAATTCATTACTTTAATCTATAAATTTATGATGATATGGATCTGGA
Organism: Australozyma saccharicola; assembly: GCA_030569455.1. Classification (NCBI taxonomy): domain Eukaryota; kingdom Fungi; phylum Ascomycota; class Pichiomycetes; order Serinales; family Metschnikowiaceae; genus Australozyma; species Australozyma saccharicola. Next base: position 211,518 of record JAJMKW010000008.1, read on the forward strand.
CTAGTGGACAGTATTCTAAGCGTCATGAGAGCCAATAAGGCGACAAAAAACATCAAAAGTGAACCTGAAATTCAACCACCCCGAAAATCTCAACAACATTAAAACAATATCAAAGGATATATACAAAAAGGCTTATGTTCCAAGGTCTCGTTTCAAATTCAGTATTTTGCAATCTCACCTATATACAGTACATATGTACTCCATTTGGCCAATTCAAGCAATAAGGCGAACTATATGCAGGCAAAACAACCAATTGTTTCCGTTTAAAAAACAATACACCCGTACACCACGATAGTATTATGTGTGTGTGGGTCCTTGTCATGGTTACCCGGCCCACACTCACGTTTGTCCCAATGGCCATTTTTTGGCGTACTCTCCACATCTATTCGGTTCAGTGACTACTTGCCGACCAAATAGACAGCAAAATAATTGGGATCTGTTCTTCAGCGTACAAATTCCTTGATCTCATTCAAAAAATTTACTTCCTGTTGTGTGATTGAGCGTTCGGCTGCTTCGATTCCCGCTTCTTTCAGCACGCTTCCAGTTTATTTTCGGTTCATCCAGTCAGACTCCAGTTCACGATGCTGAACCCAGATAATCGTTGGACCAACCAGGGTCATCCGCTAAACCAGCCTTATACGTATGTGTGACTTTGATTCTTTACATTGCTTCGATTTGTGGTTCCTTGGGATGAAGATATGCTTGTTATAAGGACGATGAGGTGGGGAATCCGATCTCGAGATTCTGCGACGCATATTCCTTTTCCATTTAAAAACAATCCTTTCATTCGAGTTGTCAGACCTATAAGTTCTTTCGAGCATGAACAAATTCCCCTACTGTGTCCTTTTTCCCAATTCTATTCTCTCCGCTGGCCCACTTTCCTGAGCACATTATCCAGGGGGTAGTTTTCCTTTACACCTAATATTCTCAAACGACATGATGCTTCAACATGGAATCTTTACTATAAACAAAAGAACCAATTTCTTTGCTTTAAATTCCAAAAAAAGCATTTGCCAGCTTCTCCCCTTCATCTCAATCGTGTCTTGTCCCATTACCCCTCACCCCATTGCAAAAACACTTACTAACATAAAATAGACAATTACCCCCTCCAGCTAAGTTGGACTCGTCAGGTCAAAAATTCCCGCCATTTGCCAACCTTCCCACTTTAGGTCGCAATAGTGGTGGCACTAGCAACCCGCCACACGGTTACGCAATCCCTTCCATCAACGCTGGCGAAGACCGTGCTAACAGTGGTGCAGCCCGAATGCCAATGGTCCAGGGCTATAATTCTTTACCTGGTCACCAGTCTAACTCAATTTACAACCTTACTCACCAGCAAGAGCAACAAAGACCCCCACATCATCAGGGGTCACTTCCGGGCCACCTACCCGCACAACCCACCAGCAACACTCCACATCTTCCAAGTCAGGCTCAACAACCTCAACCTCAACCTCAACCTCAACAGGCCCAGCAGCCTCAAAGCCAAGCTCAAGGTCAAGGTCAGCCACAGGCTCAGCAGCCTCTGCAGGGCCAACAGAATCAGGGCCAACAAGCTTCTCAACAAGATCAGACTCTACAAGAACACCATCAAGCCCCACAAGCTTCACAAGTGCAGCCAGGTCAACAAGCTCCAGTACAGCAACCAGGACAACAAGTGCCAGGGCCAGCGCCTCAAGGTTCGCAGCACATTCCACTGCCTCAAAAGCAACCTCCACAATTAGGCGGAGTCTTGGGTTCTAAGTCTGAAAAGGCCTCTGCTTCTCCACAGGGAAAGCTGCCATTACCTGAAGACAACGACGCTATGAGCAGACTCCCTCAAGGACTACTCAATCGCTCCTCGAGTTCGAGCATGTACAGACCGCTCAATGTGAAAGACGCATTGTCGTATTTAGACCAAGTGAAGATGCAATTCTACAGTCAGGCAGATGTGTACAACAATTTCTTGGACATCATGAAGGACTTCAAGTCACAAAGCATCGATACCCCCGGTGTGATCGATAGAGTCTCCACTTTATTCCGTGGCCATCCGAACTTGATCCAGGGATTCAACACTTTCTTGCCTCCCGGATACCGAATTGAGTGTTCTTTGGACCCATCAGACCCTAACCCAATCACTGTGACAACACCGTTAGGCGAGACTACACGTCCTAACAATGTTAACGATGCTTCAGGACTCAACAACGCTTCATGGAGAGACGGAGCCCAACAACAGCAGCAGCAGCATCAGCCACAACAACAGCCACAACAGCAACAACAGCAGCAACAACAACAACAACAACAACCACAACAGGCGCCGCTGCAACTTGCAAGTCAGGCACAGGGAGCATACCCACAAGAGGCTACTGGTCAGGCAAGTGGCACCGCCGCAGGTAACCCAGCAGGTCACCAATTGGAGTTTAATCACGCTATTCTGTACGTGAACAAGATCAAAACTCGTTTTGCCAATCAGCCAGATATCTACAAGCAATTTTTGGAAATTTTGCAAACTTACCAGCGCGAACAAAAGCCAATTGGAGAGGTTTATGAGCAGGTAACCCAACTCTTTGTAAACTCTCCTGACCTTCTTGATGACTTCAAGCGGTTTTTACCAGACAGTGCCAACCTGCAACAACATTTTGATGGTCGCGATGAGAATCAACTTCTTGTTTCTTCTAATCACGCCCTCAACGGCAGTCACCACCCCCAAAACGGATTTGGCGGTGCGCCTGGAGAGGTTAGCTACTACGGTGGAAATGCGTCCCAATTACCTCCATTGGGAAATTTCCAACCTGCTACGGGTGCTTCTGTCTCTGCCGAGCAACAGCGTGCTTACGCTTACTCTACAGCCCAGGAGGCTGAACACAACAAAGACGCAGCCCTTCGAAAGGGCAGCGAACACTATGAGTACGAACACAACTATAACGATGAAGCGCAATATCTGAGTCTTCGTGGAGCCGTTCAGCCAGTTCCTTTGAACTCACAGCAACATCCTAACCATGTGCAAACCAATGGTAAATCTTACAAGGGAGGAGCGGGTGCCATTGCGCCAGGCACCATTGGTGGTGGGGTATCAGGAGGACGCACAGCCAATGCCACTCTTGTCCCTGGAATTCCTGAGCCTGTTCCACCTTGTGCTATGGCCAAGACTTCGACTCTTTCAGAAGAGCTTGCCTTCTTCGATAAGGTCAAGCGCGCCATTGGAAACAAACAAACTTACAACGAGTTCCTCAAAATGTTAAACTTATTTAGTCAGGACATCATTGATAAGGACACTCTTGTGGAGCGCGTTGACGTGTTTTTGGGTGATGCACATGCGGACTTGCTTAGCTGGTTCAAGCAGTTTGTTGGCTACGAGGAAAAAACTCAGCATATCGAAGACATTACCTTCAAAAAGCACCAAATTGAGTTGTCTTTGTGCAAAGCTTACGGGCCCTCGTATAGACAACTTCCAAAGGTGGAAACGTACATGCCGTGTTCTGGCAGAGACGAGATGTGCTGGGAAGTTCTCAACGATGAATGGGTTGGCCATCCCACTTGGGCATCGGAGGACTCTGGTTTTATCTCTCATAGAAAGAATCAATACGAGGAGATTTTGTTTAAAATCGAAGAAGAACGTCTTGAGTTCGATTACCATATGGAAGCCAATCTTCGCACAATTCAGACTTTAGAGACCATTGCTAACCGCATCGCGAATATGACACCAGAACAGAAGGCCAACTTCAAGGTTCCTCCTGGATTGGGCCACACCCTGCAGACCATTTACAAAAAGGTGATTCGGAAAATCTATGATAAAGATCGTGGTTTTGAGGTCATCGATGCTCTTCATGAAAATCCAGCCGTTGCTGTGCCAGTTGTCCTTAAGAGACTCAAACAGAAAGATGAGGAGTGGAAACGCGCACAAAGAGAATGGAATAAGGTGTGGCGTGAAATGGAACAAAAGGTTTTTTACAAGTCTCTCGATCATTTGGGACTTACCTTCAAACAGGCCGACAAAAAGCTTCTCACAGCCAAGCAGATGGTAAGTGAGATTAGCACTGTAAAAATGGAGCAGCAGAACAAACGTCTCCACCCTTTGACGCCTAAGCCACAAGAACAACTCAATTACGAGTTCGAGGAGAGAGATGTTATCTTTGACATCTTGCGTCTTAGCGAGTTTTACATACACCACTCTTCTACTTACTCTGCAGGTGATAGAGAAAAACTTGGCGCGTTCTTCAAGCACTTTATTGGTTTGCTCTTTAACATCAGCGGCGATGATATTGATGCCGGGTTGTCTAAGCGCTCGAAGGATTCTACTGAGGCTGTTGAAAATAGCGAAAACGGAACTGCCAATGGCCTGAGTCCGACACAAGCTGCCAGTGGAGGCAGTGGTAGTGGCATTAGTGGCAACAGTGGAAGCAATGGCAGCAGTGACCACGTAACCAAAAAGAGACATCGCGATACTGATCTCCTTCGTGACGTCCTCAAGAAGCAGTCAAAATCCAGAAAAGAAGAAATGGGTGATTCGCCTGCTGCCAGCGAGAGCGAAGATACCGAGGTACATGTGGAGTCAGAAAAACCTGGCGACTTCTGGATCCAGGCCGCGTCTCTCAAGTTTTCGCTTGATGATGTTCGTTTGGAGAAAAAGCGTGACCGCTTTAATCTTTTCTGTAATACCACCATCTATGTTTTCGTTCGCCATTTCCGCACACTATACGAACGTCTTTTGGAGATAAAACTTATGGACAAAGACGTTCGCAAAGAGATTGCGCTGCGTAAGCTTCCACAGTTTGCCAAAGATTTGAATTTGGTTCTGCACCAGCTCGAAGACTTGGGTGTCGAGATTGTGTCATCTAAGAGTGCATACTCTCAGGTATTGGCACTTGCAGAGCGTCTCTTAGATGGAGAGATTGAACACCAATGGTTCGAAGAGAGCTTGCGCCAAGCTTACAGAAACAAGGCTTATAAATGCTATACTCTTGACAAGATCGTTCAGTCTATGGTGAAGTATATGCATACCATGATCACAGACTCTAAGACATCGGAGATGCTTTTCCTATATGAGCAAGATCGAAAGAGTCCTCACACAACTGCCAAGGACCAAATCTTATACCGTATGCAAGTGCGTAGTCTCATGAATACGGAGGAGAATATGTTCAAGGTGGCATTTATAGAACTGACCAATAGTATGAATATTCAGTTCGTTGGTCTTGACGACTTGACCATCAACGACCATGCCAACGCGGAGGAAATGTATAACTACTACGTGACTTCCTATGTGATGTCTCATCCAACCGAAGGTGTTCCAATCTCTAAAATCAACATGCCATTCCATAAATCCTTCATTCAAGCTATCGATGAAGAGCAATGTGAAGGTGTTTCTGTGAGCGAGCTTCGTGTTTCGCTCTGTGAGAACTCTTACCGCTTATTCTTTGAGAAAAACACTTTCGACGAATTTACTGCAAAGAGTGTCTACTCCAAGCTGAAGGATGCTGTTGTAAGTACTCCAGAGGAAAAACTTGAACTGCTCGAGCTGGTTTTGGCACTGACCATTCCTTGGGCTGGATCTCTGTCGGAGACTACCACTGCCAAGTTGGAGAGTAGCTTCCAAACACTTCTAGACGAAGGCGCTGCTGCATATAAGCGAGTTAAAACCGATACAGAAGACGAGCCAATGGAAAATGCCGAAGTTACGGAGGACGCGAAGAAAAATTCTGATACAGTTGAAGAAAAGGATGCCGGAAAGGACGAAAAAGAAGTTCCTCATTCGACAAGTAGCTTCAAAGTCAATCCGGATGCAACGATTGATGCTGATTCTACTGTTGTTCAGGAACACAATGACACAACCATCCAACAGGATGCTAACGACACCACCATGGACGACGCTACGGACGCAGGCTCGTTCAACATGTAAAACAAATGATAATAAAGAAGTATAAAAGTTTTATGTAGCACATTAAAGTTGATGATTGATTCATGATAAGGCCAAAATCATGGATGTCCAAGCGATTTGGGAATTTAAGTTGAGTTAACGTCAGTCACTCACTACTTACAACTAATTACAAATCTTTGGTTCATATATTACCGGAATACAGAGCCCTCTGCTACAGCCTTTGCGAGCCGCTCAGTTGCGAGGGTATGTGCCAATCTCTCTCTTTGCTCTAAACGACGGCCAACAAACGATTTCTCGTTTCTAAGAATCAACAAACGAAGAATAATATTTTCTGCTGACGTCTGGGCAGTAAGCGGGTCTGATTGTAATTCACGGGCCTCCTTTGCTGCACGCTCTCTCGCCTTTGCTGTGGCATTTGCCCGAATTGTCAGACTTCTAGCAATCGAGCCAGAGCGTGACCGGAGTTTGGTGGGCGCAGATTGGCCCGGAACAAATACGTTGTTCTTTTCGCGCAATGTGTCGATGAAAGCAGGCGAAAGCCGATCAACCTCCTGTACTAAAATAGCGACGTCGGTGTCATAATAAACAGGTACCAACAACAACGATTGATACTTGTCATTTTTTAAGTCCAGAATTGGAGGGCCATTACCATTGTTGTGGAAAAAATCGAAACACAAAAAGTTTAGCCAGCCAATAACCGTCTCAATCTCATTGATAGTCAAGGTTTTGCCAAATCCTAAATTACTGATAGTATTGGTAACGTTGACAACCGCAGATGTAACAGCAGACTGCCAGCCAACCTTCGAATTCCCGCTACCATTGATTTTGCTTTTGAGGCCTATAGAACGAAGTGCCATCGAACTTGTGAGTTTAGGAAGCAAGAGTTCGTCGGCACTATCCACAACCACATTCCAAGCTTCAAGCATTACCAGAAGAAGGAGGTTTTTAGTGAGGCACTCAGCTAAGACAGAAAGATTTACGTTTAAAAAATCGTAAAGCGGCATCATGGCTTCATCGAGTTGTTCTTCGGACGGTTTGATGTTGCCGGAAGTGCCACAGATCGATTTGAGCGTCTGCCTTGAAAATCCGCGTTTAATGCATTTTGAGAAGCGAGCAACAATTAATTTAATGATACGTTGTTCAGCTCTTTTCAAAGCACGATGTGCGCGTCCCATAGCAAAAATAGCATCTTCACGCTCACTTTCCACGGCAATCTCAACCAAAATACGACCTTGCGGATCCAAATCAAGATAAACTTCTTGCGGAATTCCGTCGTGTTTGAATTTGCGAGGCTCAAGCTGAAGAAGTGCTCGGCCGCAGACTCCATGAGAACCAAACCTATCTTCCCACACAGTTACAGACACAGTCATCATTGAGTTAGCGGGAAGACTCACCTCAAACTCTTCATCCCAATTAGGCGTTTCGCCTTCTAAAGTTCTCGTTTTCGCAATTATACGTCTAGCAGATGTATCTGTGAGTGTAACGTAAGGTCTTACATTTGAGCTGTCCGAGGGAGAGCGAATGCTTTCGCCTCGAACAAGCCTCATCGTAAAAACATGATTCGAGTAATTGTGGCGCGCACTAGGGTCATTAGAAAGAACGGTTGCTGAAACTGCTTCAGGCTCCAAGATCTCTTCCAACTTTGTAAGATGCGAGATCATAGCACCAAGATTATTGAGGCCAATACACGTTCTTGGCGTAAAATTGACCGTTTCTTCCTCAATCTTTTCTGCGCCAAGTTTTTGTTCTACAAGACTTTTAGCCTCGGCAAGCCATCCGTTGCTTGCCGTAGTAGGCTGCGACTCTACTTCGATTGTTAAGTCGTGCATTACCATTTCAGAGATCTCATTTGCGTAAAAGATACAACAAGAACTGATACTTTTCATGAATGAGGTCTTAATTTTTGCAAGCTGGGATTCATTATCCCATTGCAAATCTTGTAAGATACCCAAGTAGCAGCGAATTAGAGTGAAGATATCGTATACCGACAGAGAATATTTCTTCTCGTCATCTTCTAGATCCATGGGCTTAAATTCATCGTTGGCGAGCGCATTACTAACAAAGTCGCGGATTTTTTCGTTACTTTCTTGCACCCATGCCTCCAAATATGGATACGAAAACTTCTCCAAGTCAAAGCGGAATTTGAGTTTTGGCGCAACTTGACGGTGAATGGCACGGATTTCTCTCATACTCTTGTACACTTCTAGTGCATCGCTGTAGTTAAGAAACTCTCCGCGGGCTGCGATATTGGAAGTTATATGAGTGAGTATCTTTTGCGCATCCAGTGCAAACAAGTCGGTAACGACCTCAGCATATGTGCGCCCAATATTAAGAAAATCAAGAAGAGGATGTGGATACCGTTTCTGTAAAAACTTGATATCTTTAATGAGGCTGTCAGCAATTTCCAAAACATGTAGTATGCTTACCGTATTATCACGCGGAAGAGTCTCAAGATGCTGAGCATACAGAGACTCAGAAGTGCGAAGAAGTGTTTTGGTGAGCCGCCGCCTCCATCTAGAGACCCCGCCACTTTCCTCGTACTTATGAAACAAGCAATCGCTCTCTACGTAGTCATCTAAGAATTGAATGTACGGAGTGAACCTAGGTTTGACAATTTTACTCAATACTGAACCAAGGCAGTCGCGCAAACTGTGGAAAGCCATTGAGTACACGTTGTCTAATTGCTTCACCCATCGGTTCTGATCTTCTACTGGCCAAGAAGCCTTATCGTCCCAGTCACCATTGGCATCATCGATGATGCGTTTACATGTTAAAAATACATTTGCTGTTTGTGGAAGCATAATTGGTCCGATATCTCCCGGGGCCGCTACACAGAACAGGTCAGTCATTATCCCTGCTTGTTGAGCTGCAGTTATAAGAGAGACCGCGCGAGTAGAAGATGCCATTCTCCACAATTTCGAACATTGCAACATAAGCTCGCCACCCTTTTTCGAGTAGAGAAGCGGTGCGGACATTGTATCTACAGGTTCCGAGGAGCGTTGATGAAGTAAACACATCTTGACTAGCTCTGTATAGTATGTCAGAATCATCGCTTGTGGTGGCAGGAAATAATACTCTTCGTTTCCTTCGAGTTCAGGCACGGATTGAAGACGAAGTGCCGCCGGTATAGGGTACTTGTTTGTGAGGTAATTACAATCTCGTATAACGTTTTTTTTCCACTCAGAATATACTTCCTTCGACAGAAATTCGTTCGCATGAGACGTGTCTTCTGCAAGCAGAAGCAAAAATTTGTTGACGTCCTTATGTAAGGTTTTTTGGTTAATTACCGGACGTAGACGTTGTATATCAGACTGTAAGATACCATGATCCACCCGAAAAAACTCACACAACAATGCAACATAACCTTGATCTAGGTCTGAGACCTTGAAGGAAGGTTCGGAGTACTTCATGGTAACGCCCTTTTGAGATGTGAAGGAAGGGCGGGTTTGAAGTGACGGAGCGCCGGGCTTCAAAGATTGCTTGTGCTCGTTGAGCTTTGCAATTATTGCTTCAGAATTCCGGTCTTTCTGCACCAACAGCATTATTATATCTACGAAAGTTTCCGTATGACGAAAAACCACCAGCGCTACCTCCTCAGATGAAACCAGCCCCATCTTGACAACCTCTTTATTGGCCGAGGAAACGAACTTCATCACCAAGATATCCACAGAACCGCCTCTTCTCATTTCATCTACGAAACGCGGATCTAGAAGTTCGCCATAGAAGCGAAGCAACAGACGTCTCACGAGGTCATCATGGTTCAGGGAGGTCATTGCAATATTGTTGAGCTTGGCCTTTAGATCAGCGACCAAGTATGACGGAAGCAGAGAATCGCCGTCGTATCGAGATAATCTGGACTTCCGAAATTCTGAAGATGGGCGAGATTCTACACGAGGAAGCTCCGGACGCACCACTGGTTGTGTGAAGCGGGCCTCGCATATATAGTCCAAAAGAACAGCTTTCAAGACATATTCATATAAGTTAGACAAATCTACCTCGCACCTTGGGATCTCTGGCAAGTCAGGCGAGTTCCCACGACTTTGGCGGGGAGTCAGAATCCCTTTTTCGCCTCGTCGTTTGGATGTTGTGTGGTTCATGACAATACGTAGGGAATGACTTGAGTTAGAAGCTTCAGGATTTTGGTCAATAGGATAAGAAAAGGTACAGGGTATATCAGAAAGGTCAGAAGTGCAAAAGGAGGTATAATATGTATTTAGCTAAGGAATGTGGGTGCACTTAATGGGTTTGGTGACTAGATCAAAGAGATCGCGGATCAACTAGAATTCAAAACATCAGTATGTGGTAGTAATGGTCAGAAATTTTGAGCAAGTGAACAGCTAGACGACATTTCGTTTTAAATTTACAATTATTGTAAAAAGAAACAAACATTTCGAATTTCATGTCTCTGTCATTTTATAAATCGTTGTTTAAGTTGTCTGATACTTCAATATTTTCGATCATGGTATGTGACAAATTACTTGAGATAAAGGAAAAAAACAAAAGGAATTTCAGTAAGAAATGGAATGGAATTCTTATTTCTAGCTCTGGAATAAGATTGATAATTCTAGTCACTGTGTTCCAGTACCTTGACGCCAGTTTACCGGTTCCAAAAGAAGAGAAACGTGAAATTAATTATAGATACAATTAGTGAGAGAAGGTTCTGGATTCAAAAGATCAACACCTTTTAAAGAATAGAAATCTTCAACAAATCGCCATGTAAGTGTCCCGATTCATCTTAAAACAAGGTGTCATAATATTAATGCCGATCACAAAACTCAAGTTTCTTCTTGATCAAATTTCTTCGATGCCGTTTTCACAGCTGCTTCACATGATTACCACTGATTTAAAAGACAAAGGAGCTCAAGAATTCCTGGAGAAGTATTTTATTATATGTTCTTGAAAAACTAGAGTTTCTCATATTCAAGTAGCGAGCTTACCAACATTCTGCAGATATGAGTTCAAGTTACCTGGTAGGAAAAAAATGGGAGATAACATTAAGAATGTCTTACTTCTAGAATTGAAGGTCACCGAACCAGGAGAACAGAGAACACTCTTCCGTCAGGCACAGTCATTTCAATTGTTGCCTGCAACTCTATTATTAATAGACTTTCTTTTAGTGAGCACATCAGTCATCTACATCGCTTACCTCATCTTCAAGTTCCTCCAATTTGATCGTTTCGTCCGAACCCGAGTCCGACTTTGCAGTTTCGATTTTGGTAGAGTCAGGTTTCATTTCGTTTTCAACACCACCCTTGAAAGTGTCTCCATTCTTGGAAGTATCTTTTATTGTCTCATTTTTGTGAGGACCATTTAGATCACCATCTTTTTGCGCCTGTTCAGGACTGTCCAAAATTTCATCACTCTTGAACAAATGAGCGTTTAAAAGACGATTCATTTCAAACATACTCACAGACTTCTTTTTGAAGACCTTTTGCATTTTTTCGTCACATATCAACTTACGCTTGTCCTCTGGGTTCTGAAGTTGATACTTTTTAATGTAATTCCAAAGTTGCTTTACCACTTGAGGCCTGCTCAATTGGGTATGTCCTACTAGATCCGCAAGTTGCGGCGATAGAGTCAAAGAAGCATGGAATGCTGTTTTTGGCCTTTCACTACTTTTCTTGGTTACCTTGGTGTTTCGAGCCTTTGATTGTTTGGCTCTGGTGGTCGCACGAGAGCTCTTTGTTGTCTCTAGTTCTTGTAATTGAAGTGCCATCAAATGGTCTTGGCGCTCCATTTGTTCTTTCGTGGAAATTCGATCCTGTGAGCGTACTGTCGGCGATTGTACTGCCAGTGATTGCACAGGGGACGTTCCACTCCGTTCCCTTTCCAGCTCCTCTTGATATTTATAATAACGTTGCAAGATCACATTATTGATTTCTTTCTAGTAATTGTCAGTTAGGGTTCTTTCGGCACAGTAATTCTTCAGTTTAAATATTGTACATACTTTTTGTTCATCCAAATTGATCGAGTAGAGTTCCGAAAGTGCCCTTCGTATCTTCTTAACAGTCACAGTCTCTAAATCTGCAACACTGAGTATCGCCTTGCTGTTAGTGAAAATCCCAAGAGGTTCAATTGTTCGGCTCAGGGAAAACATACATCTATCATTGGCAAATAAACTGCCGAATCGTGAGAAGTCGACATGCTTGTTGTAGGTTCAAAGCTGGTGTGCAGAAAGGTGAAGTATCAGTATGTGGTGGGGTTGATACACGATAAAGCAAAGCAAAACAAAAGATTTAGTAAAATACAATACATGATTTAATTTATTGAAATTTGAAATTGTTTATTTTTTCAACGATGCTACAGTTTTGTTTCGTGCCCTCTTGTATCAGACGACATACTCAAGCAGGTGAATTGACCAAGATTGAAGATGAGCCCAATTTAATGGAAGGTAAACAGTATGAGACATAATTTGGACACGAAAGATAAAAAAACAATTGTTGTAAATGCGAGCTCACCGAATCCTGTTCTGATTAACTCTCTCACTCTAATCATGCTCAAGCTTGTTGGTTTCTCAAGTTACGCTTGTGTTGCATCTCGTTCTTCTTAATCAACTTCTTTCTCTCAGCACGCTTCAATGTACGTGGATCAATAAGCTCATCAGGAGTGCCTTTAACCTTATCCTCAACTTCAACCAACCATTGGTTGTCAAGATCTTTGTTCTTTCCCTTGTATCCCCACTTAGGAACCCATTCACCCTTAGCCTCATCATACACCATTTTGCCATCCTTGGCCTTGGCTTTAATACCCTTGATGGCAGCAAACTTCTCCCATTTGGTTTGTGGTTTAGCCTTAGGAATAGACTTCTCTCTTGGCAAAGCTGTGGTTGGCTCTGGCAAATGTATAAGGGTCATTGTGGAGTCTTGACCAGTAGAAGAACCATGAGTGTCAGTTGTAGCCTTAATAGGTAAGGACAAGATTTGGTTAATTAGAAGCTGAAGGTTGTCTCTGGTGACAGAAGCCAAATACTCCTCTCTTTGTTTGGGGTCTTTGAGTTTTTCACCATCGAGTGGGTTTGGGTCGAAGGTGGCCAAGTTACCAAGATCGTATGTGTTAGGAAGGGGCTTGTCGACGGTGACTGGCTTGAATTCTGTAGACGACATAACTTATGACTATGTATTATGTGTATGTATGAAACGCTTGACGTCTTTAAATTTTTAGAAGAGCGATGAGCATCGCTTCGCACTAGCCATCTTCATGTCTGGGGAAATATTTTTGGGAGGTACGGGTGTACATTCATTACCACCCACACTTATAGTGTAGATTGCCGCTGTGCGCCTCGAAAAATCCAAAATGTTAAAATTCCAACCACTAAAATTGCACCTCCTCCAATAACTGCGGGTTTCATGTTGTCAAAATTACTTGTATCCGGGTGAGTCTCAAGCCCAGGTGTGGCTGTTTTGGGCGCCTTAGCCGCATCCACTAGTTGAATGAATAATTCATGAAGGGATGTTGTCCAAGAGCTAGATATATGTGAGGGAGAGTTTAGAAACAAATCGCGCGTGTAATTTTCTGGTTGCACATCACATCGTTGTTGTTGCTTGTCTAAGTCTGCCTTGAGTGCTGCAAACACGGAAGGTATGTCATCAAGTAGCTTATGATATTTTTCCCGAAGTTCCACTAAATACTGAAAGGATTCGGGGTCCGAGGAGTCGTATGTATAGCAAATGACGTCGCATTGATCTAGCCTCTTTTGATTTTCAAGTATTGCGGGCTCTAACTCTCCCAACTCTTCCAATATTAAGTAGCACTGTTTACCTCCTCGAAGCTCAATGTCTTTCACACAGACCTTGGGCTTAATTGTTGGCAGATACACTTCACTAAAATTTCCTCTGATGAACAGCTCGAGAAGAGAAGTCTTACCGGATTTGGGCGCACCTATAACGAAGCAATTAAAAACATTGCGATCATTCACTGGTCCACGATACAATTTGCCCTGTTTTTGTGAATGACTACGAGGCTTTGTCACTTTTATGGCTTTCACGGAGTTTCCCTCATCAAACCCTAGATAGGCTAAATACTCTAGAGTAGTTTTATGATCTAGGAATGTGGTTAAATTCCATTGTGCTAACCAACCTTGAAGAGACACATACCCTTTTTCAGTACAAACAATTGAAGATGGAAATTGTGTTTCCGTCCATAGTTTGGGAATTCCTGGTGTAGGGATGAAAAGATTGTTGAGTTCTACTTCACTGAGTCCTCCATCATTGTCTTGATCGAACTTAATGAATAGATCAACAAAGAACCGGTATCCCGTAGGGCTTAACTCAACACTAGAATTTTGATTGACTTCAATTTTAGGATAGAGAAATCTGTCATTTAGAGACAAGGAATTCGTGTAATGAAATGCACGAAATATACCCCAGATGGTTTCATGCCTCCCTTTCTCAGCGTAGATTTTGTTTAAGATTATAAATGCATTTTCTGATATGCCCCTTTTCTTATTCGGAACCGGGTCGTCTGGTAAGATTATGGCATCAACAGTATCTAGAATATCCTCAAATTGTTCTACTGACGCAGGTCGAGAAAAGCATTTCATATGTAAATCAGAAAATTCAGCGTAATTTAATAGGCCGTCTTGGTCACCATCGCAGAGGAAAAAGATACGTTTAAGAGCCTCCACTGCTGCTGGTTTCAAATTACCCTCTTTTGAATCGAAAATAGGTGAAATAGGATGAGTGAATGCCCGCTGGCACAAATAAAAGGCTTCTATGACATTTGAGTTCGTCTTAGCACTACAACGAATACACGCCTCAATTTCTTTAAAGTCAGTGATCAATGGCATGAACTCGTCAGAGCGAACATGTTTGAATGAAGTGCCCGACTTTTCTGCCGAATCACATTTGTTTTCACAGACAATAATTGGGACATTGACACCCATAGCTCGGAACATGGGCATCCAATGGAGCGACACCCGCTCATATGTGTAATGGTCCAGATACACCAAGAGAATGACATTGGCTTGCTTCAACTCTCGACTCAACGCAGTTTGATCGGATGCACGTGTATCCACAACAACAGTTGTATCTGGCAAAAATTTGGAAATAGACTCATAATTGATCTCTGCATCCTCTGAGGCTTCACTTTGAAGTCTATAATCCTCCTTGGAAAGAGTCACAGGAGGTATAACATCGGGGACACTGGAGACGAATTCCTCCTTAACAAAAGAAGCTATTAGACTAGACTTTCCAACGGTGTCATCACCACATACAACAATTCTAAGTTGCATTGTGTAGCCTTAATGATTATAATAATCTGGGGTAGAACCATAAACAGTCTGGATAAACAAACACACCAACACCAAAAATGGTCGCACAAAAAATGCTATTAATTTGGTAATACAAAAAATTGACCAATTATAATGTTGATTTTCCAACCTTAAAACTGAACTTATCTCATCGTCCAATCATTTTGTGCCTACCTTGATTACTGATCCCAATTTCATAGTCATCTCGAGCTCCAGACTAACACAATCTTGACCATGTGGAAACGCTTGCAGGTTTCCAGACGTCCAGTTTTTCTCCGTGGTTTATTGACACCACCTACAGAGGCTTACGAGAGAAAAATCTTTGAGATTCTTGCCACGCAATTCACCCCAGAGACGTTAGATGTGAAAGACGTCAGTGGAGGATGCGGGTCGATGTTCGCCATTACCGTCGAAAGCAAAGCTTTCAAGGGACTACCGATGATCAAGCAGCACCGTTTGGTGAATGATGCATTAAAGGAGGAGATTGCAAAATGGCATGGACTTCAATTGAAGACAAAGGCTGTTTAGTGTAAATAGCAATTTATGAACATCTATACTGAGATTTTAAGTAAATGCTGCTTTCAAATGGCAATTTAGAGAATTGTTCTGCAAATTTCTTCAAGACTGCTTTTGTACCTAATACTGAAATATACTTACCATCATTGAGTAGTGATTAGTAAACTAGCATGAGGTAACAAGTAATGCTAAAACTATTCTTTGACTTCCATTATTAAAGCACTCGATTTAACACAATGCAAAATGTAAAGGCATGCGAACCTACTACACTTAAATTTACTCTGTAAAGATATATTGTACAATGTTCTTAGCACCCATTCACTCCACAATCTCCTCCTTCTCCTCAATAATCTCCTCCTTGATTTCCTCGACGATCTCCGCCTCCACATCTTGCTCCTTGGATTGGCCACTGGCGTACTTGGATCTGTACTCTTTCCATTCTTCCAACAACTTGTGACGCAACAAGATAGCCTCTCTGGTTGCAGTATCAGCCTCCATAGCATCAATTTCGTCGAATTGAGCGCTAAACTCACGGAGTCTCTTCTTGACAGCCTTGATGTCACTGTTAGTAAGCATCGAGGCTGGTCTTGGTCTCCATATGTAATCTTTGAATTGGTCAATAGTCTCGTCAATCAAAACAGTACC
Organism: Australozyma saccharicola; assembly: GCA_030569455.1. NCBI lineage: Eukaryota > Fungi > Ascomycota > Pichiomycetes > Serinales > Metschnikowiaceae > Australozyma > Australozyma saccharicola. Next base: position 227,777 of record JAJMKW010000008.1, read on the forward strand.
AGTAAACTCGTACAACTTGTAACCATTCTCAATAGCGTGAACCCAAGAAGAAGACCATGCAGCAAGGAATCTTCCAGATGGGTCCCATGCAATGTTAGTCATTCCACCAAACTTCTCATTCTTTAACAACTTGACCTCGGTAATCTTAGGGTTTTTTTCGTTTTCGAATTCAGTGTCGTAGAAGTCCAACTCACCAGAGGACTTGGCAATGGTGGCGGTGACGGCGTATCTACCAATTGGAGACCAGAAAATTGTGTTGGTATGCTTATTTTCAACGTGACTCAAAACCTTAAATTTGACAGCCTTGTTCTTGGTTGGTGCCTCACGAACATAGAAAGAGATATTGTTTCTTGGGATAGCAGGGTTGTTGTTACCTTCGTCTAAACGAGAAATGATGATGAACTTTTCAGACTTTGGCTCCCATGCAAAGTTAATACAGACCTCCTTCAATTCCAACTTTTCAACAGGAACATCCTTTTCGGTGGTTCTGAAGAACTCCAAGTTAGAGAAGAAAGTCTTACCGGATTTGGTGTGACGGTCGACCTTGACACACAACATATCAGCTTGGTCTTGCCAGTGCATCTTAACGTCACTGACCTGGAACACGTTAATTGTTCTGATAATCTTTCTGGTAGGAATTTGCATCAATGCAACTCTGGCGGTTTGGTTGGTGGTTTCTGGAGTCCAGTACGATAAGACATGCTCACCGCCCTCAACACGTGAACCAGCAAGCTTAACACCAGCTGGAGCCCACTCGAAGTCAACAATGCCATCAATTTTAACCAACTTCTTCTCCAACAATTGGAAAGATGGTGTCTCGTAGATGGCCAAGGCATCTGGACCTTGACGACAACAGTACTTGTCGTCGAAAGACCATTTAACTAATGGCCAAGGCATCTCCTTAGAACTCTCCAAGTGAGGTGGCAAGGCAAAAGTTCTAACAGGCTCGCCAGTGACCAAGTCCCAGATCACCAACTTGTGGCCCTCAGATTCTGGGCCGAAGGGGAAGTCCTTCAACTCCTCAGCAGAGGTAGGACGTTCAATTGGAGTAGGAGCCAAGGTAACCATGTACTTCTCATTTGGAGAAAAGTCAATCAAACGAACCTGTGGGTGGACAAACTTGTTAATACGCTCGAAGTTCTCACCACCCCAAGATTGAATACCTTGCGGGTGAATGGAGAACATGTAGGTACCCTTTGGAGAGAACTTAGCATACTTAGAGGTAAAGCCCTTACGTGGCTCTACAACGGCCTTTGGCTCGTTCTTCTTGTTGCTCCAATAGATACCGACACTCTCAGAGAAGTGCAAGGCCACTTGGTCACGACCACTCTCGTCAAGTAACCAAGACTTCAAGTAACCGTGGGATTGCATAGGTGGGACCTCTGGCTCTACGAAAGAAGAAGGAACGTTTCCTTCAGCACAGTACTTCTCGATATCAGAGATTCTGTTAACGTACAATCTGTGCTTCGCGTCCAAAGGCTTACCGTTGAGTTGAGAGACTGCAGCAGAGGCCATCTCAGGGGTCTTGTATTGGACGAAAAGAAAACCTTTAGTCATGTTGTCTTCGATTGGGAGATGAATTCCGGCCTCGCCTTCCAAAACCTCACCAGCTTTACTCAAGAATTTACGCAAAACCTTCTCCAACAATGGAGCCTTGGAGGCTGGAGCTTTTGGTGCGCCATCGACAACGACGTAGTTCTCAGAGCCCAAGTCAGCGCTGACAGCATACTTGGCCTCTAAATCGGAGAAGTCGATATCATCCAAATTGATTTGGCTTTCGAGTTCTTTGAGCGAAGGCATTTTTGGAGTAAGTTGTATTCTGAGTTCCTGCAAAATTTTTCAAGATCTATGGAGGTGCACGGGTGCGGCCATATCGCCATAGTTCTCAAACAAGTTTATTAAATCATGATATCTTTTTTTTTTTTGGTTCTTGTAATTAAAACTAAATTATTTAATATTGATGGTAAACTGGTACTTTTGCCGGGGAAAAATCCGGATTTCCAACATGAAATCGTCTTCATTACACTAAGCTCATTAAAATTGACATTAAAAGATACAAGGTTAAGAATTGAAGGATTCAAAGAAAATGCTGCGTTTCCTGACGGAGCTCGTTCAACCGCCTTCTCGCGGCTTTATTTTCGGAAACACGCGCCTCGCGTTCCGCTTTCCATCTGTTTGTAAGCTCCTCAATACGCAACTGACTCTCGCCCAGAACGTTTTCTTTTCCGAATTGGAGTTCTTTCTCTAGCTGCGCAACACGTTGAATAAGCTGATCATTACGCGCTTCATACTTGATCTTATCCTCATCTTGCTTGAGGAGAAGTCTGATGTGATCCTTGACAATGACATCAACCGCCTTTGCGAAGAAACCTGAAACAGATGAATGATACCCGAGAGCAAAATTAATCACTTCAGGAGTTTGAGAAAGTACCTTTGTCCGGTATGGCTTAATAGATTCGAGCTTGCGTGTGGTCTCAACAAGAGACTTATCGTCAGCAATCTTATTGAAAGATGTAAGTAGTTTCTGGAAGTAATGTACATCTGAAGAGAACAATTCTTCAAATCTTTGTGACGATAAATTGGTATCCGAATTTTGGTTGATTTTGCGTTGAGGCGAGTTTGGTTGAGTGGCTTTTTGTAACTTCTCTGTAAGATTATCAATTGTATACTGTAAAGACACTTTATCCTTTTGCAACGCTTCTACCTGGTAAGAGAGCCTTATCTTCTCCGAAGTAAGCACCCTTTGCTTTTCCACATTCACTTCGAGGTCGCGTTGCACATTGTCAAAGTTGAATGCCGTTGACCGTAATGATAGAATTTCTTGCTTTTGACTATTATATCGATTAGTCAAGGACTTCATTTTATTCTCAGAACTTTGCTGCATTTCTTGAAACCTTTCAGAAAGTTCTTCATACTTCGCTTGTAAACTGTCGTGTTCTAGCTGAAGTGCCTGTAACTTCTCCCGACTTTGAATTCCTCCAGAGTCTGCTGTGTTACCACTCACTTCAGCAGAAGAATTTTGACGGCTGATGTTCTTCAATGTGTTAACTTCACGTTCAAGCTCGTCGATTCTCGACTGGTTTGCTTTGGATTCATTAGAGGCACCCCTGTTTGGGGGTAACAGGAAATAGTCTTCTGTTTGATTAGCAGGTTGACGAATAGAGGAAGAATTGCTGCTATGATTTTCATTTGAAATTTGGTTTTCATTCTTTTCGGTTGGTTCAGCGCACTCTTGCAAATGAAGTTTCTCAAACTGCTCCCTAAGCTCGGATTCAACATTGACTGCTTCCAATTTTTGGGCAACCAAAGATCCAATGGCTTTTTTAAGAAGTGGCAGTGCCAAATTTAAGAGCTCCTCAGGTTCCAAATTTGGATCAATTTCTTCTTCGCATCCTAGCGCCTCTAAAAACTCTGGAATCTGAGTGCTCCAGGCCCTAAGCACCTCATCCAATGCATTAGCTTTCAAATCGGCTTCTTTCCACTTCATTTGGCACTCTTCAAGGCTTGCGTGAAGGTCCTCAACTAATAGGGATATATCTGCAATATCTCGATCCGGAGAAGCACCACTCTCACTTTGATCAGCAAAGGAGGATGATTTAGATAAGGACTGGGTATGCCACTGCTGATGAAGTAGCTCTAATTGACCCGAGTCTACGTTATGGCTGTCGATAAGGTCGTGCAAAAACTTCTCGTAGAGCCGGAGCTGAATTTTACAATTTGTGAGTTGTTTAGTTAGCTCTGCCACTCTAGAACTCGAGTTGAGATCAACCGCACTTTTGTTGACAATTTGTTTCAGCGCCAAATAATGTGTTTGGCCCAATGTCAATTTCTGTGGACTATGTGACTTGCACGCTAGCCAAAAGGAAGGTTCGTCGGGTGCTCTTGATGCTTTACAATCGTCTAGATTAATATCCAAGTCAAATTGATTTTCGGTGTTGTCAATGAAGGAAGAATTTTGAAACTCAATCTCACTTTCAGAAGATATTCGGCGCAGATATCGTATCAGTCCCCCTTCTATAGAACTGGAATGAGAGGAATTACTGAAGACAGACTCGTCTGCGTTATTGGTATGGGGCTCAGTTGATGTTGCTGACGTTGGAACTTTAGGGGACAAGTCGTCATCGAATTCAATTTCTGTATATTTATGTCTTGAAGGTGTGCCCTCAAACGTTCCTGAATGCTTCTGTTGTAGATCTGAAACAGAGGTGATCCGACTCGAGTGTTCCGAAAATTTGAGATCATTTCCAAAAGATTTACCTATATCAGTTGAAGCATTAGGAACTGGGTTTGTTACGAACAGACTTGAGTCATTTGTGCCACTGAAGTCCAGATCTGCTTCAATTCCTTGTACTTGTTCTTGAGACTCCTCCATGGTCTCGGGGAGTCGAATTCCAATGAGGTTTTGTGCAAAGTGAGATGAATTACAGCAGTTTAATAATGTAAAGGAGAGTAAAGAGGTCGGTTGAAGTTGTAATCACTGAGTGTAAGCGACTATCGTGAAATATGTGGTTTGTTTACCTTTCCGCGATGCTGGGGTCGCTGAGATTATGATCCTTATTGTGACGGGCAATCACCATAAAAAATAAAAAAAAAAATTAAAGAGGCAAGTTCTTTTAATTCACATAAATTTTCGCTGAAAGTTTTCATGGCTAACCTTAGCATGGTTTTGGTCTTGACTTATCTGGGCTTGGCTGCGATCTTGCAAAGGTCTATAAGACGCCATGTAGATGATCTTGGTAGGGAAATTGGGCTGAATTAAAACACTCAAAAGGATTTGAAATATGATTTTATAATATGATTTTATTTCTATTCTTCTGGATTCAATTGGATCTGTTGCAAAACCAGAGATGTAAGCCTTGATTGGATCCTATGGTAAAGAAGATATGGAAATTGGAAACAGGCTCTATCAAAATTCGAGCTATAAGAAAATGTCAGATTTTACCATAATAAAGCTCATTATAACGAAGCTCACTACTTTCCTTTGCTGGTTACAACGGTAAGATTGGGAAATTCGAGATGAGATATTCTGTATAGCTGGAGCATAAAAAAGTTGCTATATTACGCATTATCAAAGGAGTAAAATACAAGAATCTTATGTTTGGAGATAGTTTTTCATTACACCATTTCAATTCAGAATTGGCTTATTTCAAGGATTCATGGCGTTTAAAAGTTGGTTGAGAAAGAGAAGACGGGGATCCGCTCCTAAAGATATTCTGCCTCAAGGGTCTCACGTACCTATACCTGCTACTCAAAATGACAGTGGATTTGTGGCGCCTGGTACGACCTCAGATGGAGGAGAAAGACAACCTTTACTTAGTGCTGAGGTTGATGCAAACGGTTCGGCCTCGGAAGACGAGCCATTACCTGCTTACCAGGCGGAGGATCCATTACCAATAACAAGCTATGAAGATGCAGCTTAGATATAGACAATTAAACGATGAACAAAGAAACTTTGTAGGTCTTCATGCGAGCCACACAACCTGTGATCACAACACAAACGCTCAATAGCTTTTCGTTTTGTTACTTCAATTTCAATTTAAAGCGTTTTTATGCAATGACAAAAGACCTTTCAGGTCTTCAGAAGTATTTGTTTGTATGACCTATGCCGCTACTGACAACAATAATTATCTTTCTATCGCGTTAAGATACTAAGTATACATGTCATGAGTTCCACTCAAAGAGATCCTAAGTGACCATCTCTGTGTCTTCCTCCTCCTCGTCGTCGTCGTCATCCTCATCATCCTCTGCAAACTTGATCGCCTCTTGTAACAACTCCTCAGGAACAAATTGATGCTGACCGCCGGTTTCTTCAAGAGAACACCAAGTAATCTCCAATTCGTAATCTTTGTCTTTGTTGTCCTCATGAGCTTGACGAATGATACGTGCAGCGTGCTTGACGGCTTCACGCACGGTCAATTCTTCAAAATTTAATTTTTCCAACTCAGACTTCGCAGTCTGTCTACCTTTTCCAGTTGCAGCACCAGTGTATCCCCAGTAGGCTCCACTGGGCTCAATCATGTATAAATGGGGGCCATTAGCATCTACACCACCAACAATAGATACAACTCCAAACGGACGAACGGAGTTGTAGCATGTGTAGTTTTGAACGTAAAGACCCAAACGATCCATCAAGTGGGGAACACTCACTGGCTCCTTGTACATGTTCGAGTATGTGCTGGCTTCATCACGGCCACGGTTGACAAAGTGGCGTCCATCGGGCAACAACCCGGAATAAGTAACACCAATGTGTCTATCTATAGTTTGAATTCTTCTATTCTTGCCTGGAACCAACAATTTAGAGTTGACAATCTTCTCGACTGCAAGGACAATGCCGTCCTTGGCTTTAATACCAATAGAGGTGGAACCGTTCTCAACGGCCTTCATGGCATACTCCACCTGGAAGTTTCTACCATCTAAATGTTAGTATATGATGCAAGAGAGGAAATTATGGCGATCAACTGTCGGATTTATTTGATCTTTCTACAAATGGTAGATTAAGGATTTAAACAAACATACCTGGCGAGAAAACACTGTTGGACAAGTCGTAACCCGTTCCAATAGAAGTCTAAGAATGTTAGTAGGAATTGAGTGAAAACAGGTGAGCCTTACTTACCATTGTTGTGTGGGTTTGTTAGTATAGATCGGTACTCGGGTTATGTGGAGGGTTTGCCACTTAGTAAAGGACGTCACGTGCCGTGGTTGCAACAAAAGTATGAATGGAATAGATAAAAGTCAAGGTGTTTTAAATCGTAAATAATTCAAAGGCAGTCATCAAATCTAGATTTTAGAATTTGAGAATGTGGTTTATAATTGTTCTCACTTACTAGCGTGGTATGGAAAACAGCTGAGCGCTAAAGGACAGAAATGTTTATTCTCAACTCTTTTAAACATGGACTCTTTAACATTTATCTACTCAGATTTTAAATTCGGATGTCTTGAAATTAAGAACTATAGACTAAACGGGGTTTGAAATACAATGAATACCTTGAATACCTTGAATACGTTGATGTAGTAAGATACTAATTCAATGCAAAACACCTCTCAATATTGTCCGAGTTGTTTCCAAACCAGTTGGGAGCTTGGACACCAAATGAAAATATAATAAACAAGATGCTCAATGCAAGATTGAAGCCTGTATCAAGACCGGCGGCAACAACGTAGTTGTACTTGCGCCACAAGTTGTGTCTATATCTGTAAATATAAAACATAACAAATGTTCCTGCAATGAATTTGGAAAGATATCCAGTGGACAAATTCCCATAGAAGTGGCTCATAGTGGCAAAAAAAACCGTAGTGTTCCAAAGGTGAAATTGGAGGCTACTATGCGGAAAACGCTTGTGTAAAAGAAAGACACAAACCGGTGCTGCCAAGCCTAGTAAAAAGCCATATGGAAGAAGTGGATAGTTCTCAAATAACCTACGAGGACCCAACACAACATACTGGATGGCATTGGTATGATAGGTCACCACTGTTTGGCCAGTCCACTGATGAAGGGGATCTATGAGTTTTCCAGTCAAATAATCTTTCTTGGTTGACATGACCCATCTAAAGGTGAAATAGTTGATTGGTACTCCTATGAGTTCTCCAAAACATTGGGAGAAAAAGACGGCTCTTGGAGGTATATGGTTGTAAAAACCAAGTTTCATCAGCTCTAAATGATATTGCGAACGATACCACGCGTTGCCTGCAACGCTTCCAAAAAAGGCGGCGCCTCCTGGATGCCTATGTTCTTGATTTTGAACAAGAAAACCATACAAAAGTTCATTGAAAGTACCAATTGGGAGTTGAAAATTGGACATGGCATAAAGCCACATTAAAGGAGTGACTATAATGGATCCTACAACGAGACCCACGAGGCATGCCCACCAAGGCATGAAAAGGTAACCACTGTAGTGAACTGAATATAAAGCAAGTAAGGATACAATGAACATTAAAGCATACCACGACAATGGAACGTCATCGTAAGCTTTATTAAGCTTGTTTAGTCTATCATTGAAAACTCTGCGTTTTCCAGTCCAGCTCAGCCTGAGTTTTGAATATCCAAACAAGACTACCCACACAATGCCTGATATATACCCAGCGTAATCAAATAACATGTTCCATGCACGTTGGGCACCAAGATGAACAGGACCATAATGAGCGTAAGCTGTTGAGTTGAAAAAACCTTCATTCGTGAGTAACTTCTCAGTGGGGTATATCATTCCATCCAGAGTGAAGAGTTTATTGGACATAAGGCCATGCTTAAACAGAAACAAAGGGGACCATTTGGCAAGTGGTATAAGAATCCAAGCGCCAATGATGAACCCCACGAATTGAATAACTTGAACCCAGTACGGATAGATCATAACCAGAGAAGTTATGTTTGCCCAATCAAGGGAGAAATTGAGAACTCCCATACCACCTAAGCCAGAGCCAATGAAATTAACGGTAGGATTATGCGGTGCCATATAACAAAGAACTGCAACAGAAGACACCATTGGGAACAAAAACTCTGGAAGAAAGTGCCAGAAACAGAAAGCAGCCGCGCAGATATAAAAGACAGTCATTTGAGCGCGACCACTACTTTTGCTTTCTCGTGCTTGGCTTTGCAAAAGTGCCGTTTGCATCAAGGTTTGTGGCCACGGGAATTGGGGATCGTAACTCACGACGTTTTTGGCGATAGCTGCATAAGAGTAACCGATGAAGACGATAGCCCACATAAACAGGAGCGCAGCAATTGTAGGAACACGAATACCGAAAAAGACCTCGACAAGAGCCAAAGCGTTCGTAGCCAAGTTACCTGTTGCGCCGCTTTTCGCCGTAATCGTCACAAGAGTTGTTTCCTTTATGGACCATGGGCCAGGATTAAGGTCAAACGATATTCCCAAGAGCCTGACTCGACGGCGGGGAAGAGTTGCTGCTAGCCATTTACCAGCGGCATGGCCTGCAATTTGAACAAAGAAAATTGAGTAGGCAGCTGAGGTTGTACGGAACGCGTTAATTGTATCTATGAACGCACCTGGAATGATAAAGAGCGTCGATAGTATGAAGTATCGGAAGGTAAGAACAGGCATTGTTGGATCGTCAGTCAAAGGAACGGTTTCCCTTACTGTTGGAGATAATTCATCTAGATCTGATGGTTCAGATGGGATTTCATCTGTAGGGGTCTGAAGTGATTGAGCATCCTCCAGGAGAGTCCTATGGGACTTAAACTGGTCTTTCGAATTCCGGCCATTTGTAGAATTCGACTCTGAAATGGCCAGATATGAGCCACTTTCTGAAAAACTACCACGAAAAGTGTCTGCATCACTTTCATGTCCAAGGTCCAGGGCCCCACTAGCATCTTCCATATCTAGAAGAAGAGACGACTCCGTCAATGTACCTTGACTGGACATTATGAGTACTTATAAAAAAATTCTCGATTATGAATAAGGAGAAAGAAGAAAGATAATCAGCTTCGGAAGGGAATAATAATAATAGGAGACTACATTTTGGGCGCCACAGCTCTTATAAACATTGATAAGTAAGCAGACCTATGGACTCATCTCACGTGCCGGCATATGGTCATACAAGCCGTTGAACGGCTGCAACACTTTGTGCAGTCCCAATTCAAAGTAGGTGTTTCAAATTCAGAGACCAATTTAATATTTGTTAGAGCTTCATTTAATTTCTCAGGAAGAGATTTTTTGAGATCTGTTAATATCGTATCTATATTAGTAGTCACTTGTGCTACGTTGATTACTGGGTTTCATTAGTTCGGTTGCTTATTACAAATCAACAAGAGCAAGCAATACGAGGAGTTACTTTTCCACGATTTTTAGGCAACTTATAATTAAATAAAATTGTATTTTTAAGCTCTTAGATACACAAATGAGTAGCTGCTTGATGTGTCTGTAGTGGACTGTTTATTAAGTGTTTTCAGCTTCCAAGACGTTGTCTATTCAATTGGAACGATAAGGATAGTGGAAGCTACATAGTTTTTGCGGGCGAAACTCGAGTTTACTTTGACTTATTTTGACCAACTATTCATCACAATGTTTTTTCAAAAATGCCTTTTTTGTCACAGTCTTTTAGAACTCTCTCGAAGCCACGAGTCTTTATCATGTTCCTAATCTGAACAAAGTTCTTTTGAATTTCTACAATAATCCGACTTTATCTTATTCAAGGTTTTTACTGATGTAAAAAAGTCATGCTCGTGTGACGTTTACTCGTTATCTTTCAATGAATTACAGATTTGAAAATCCTCACAATGCCATAATTGTTACTGGCTGACATAATTAATTCAAAGATTTTTTGCTTTAATATTCAACCTAAATTTTTATATTTTTCTCAGCATTAGTTGAATTGTCTGGTCAATTTAGTAACGTCAATAGCTACCAAACTCTCTCAAATCTCAATTTCAATTTCGATTTTCTTCCATCCAATAGACAAAAAACTTCAAAAAAAAAAATTCCGATTGAACTGAAGTACTCATCTTTCTCGAATTTTTTTTTATCTATGCCAATGGCATAGATTGCATTTGATTTGGCAGTACCTGAACGGAAGGCCACTTAACAAACCCCTGTAAAATTGATAAAAGCAACTGTACTATTCCTTCTAAAAAAATCATGTTTTTCTATTATAGACAATTTTATAAACTTGCAATTTACTCTAATTTACAGCTCTCTTTTTGCAACCAGTCCCTTGGGTCGTGGTGTACCGATGTAACCTATCCAATGAAGACCCAGCTTTTTCCAACTTACAGTACGCTTTTTCACCAGTACGGTCCATCCACACACATAAACGTCACCCGTCTCAAAAAACAGCCGTGATGCTTTCATTTAGAAACTTGGCCAGAGCTTCCGTGGTATCTTCGGTGAAGCCGGCCAAATTTTTCTCGGTCGCCGCCAAATTGTGTGCCCAAGCTCCTGAAGACCCTCAAAAAGCATGGAAGAGTGCCATGGGCCAAATCCCCCAACGTGTCTCTGAAGAGGGATTGATCATCCATAAAACCACATTCACTGAGTCTATGGATGAAGTTGACATGACGTGGCGTAACGACGATGACCCAAAGCTCGTAGACAAACAGAACACTAAGATCAGACACTTCACAATCAATTTTGGTCCTCAGCATCCAGCTGCGCACGGTGTGTTGCGTTTAATTTTGGAATTGCAAGGTGAAGAGGTTGTTCGTTCTGACCCTCACGTTGGTTTGCTTCACCGTGGTACCGAGAAGTTGATTGAATCCAAAACATACATGCAAGCATTGCCATACTTTGACCGTTTGGATTATGTCTCCATGATGACCAACGAGTTGGTCTTCGCTCTAGCTGTTGAAAAGCTTCTTAATGTCGAGGTTCCTTTAAGAGCTAAGTACATTCGTACTATGTTCGGTGAAATCACCCGTGTCTTGAACCACTGTATGTCTGTTTTGACCCATATTATGGATGTCGGTGGTTTGACTCCCTTCTTGTGGGGTTTTGAAGAGAGAGAGAAGTTGATGGAGTTCTATGAGCGTGTGTCCGGTGCTAGATTGCACGCTGCTTACGTCAGACCAGGTGGTGTCTCCCAAGACTTGCCTGCTGGCTTGTTGGACGATATCTACATGTGGGCTACCCAATTTGGTGACAGAATCGATGAAACCGAAGAATTGTGTACCGACAACCGTATTTGGAAAGACAGAACTGTTGACGTTGGTATTGTTACCGCTGACGATGCCTTGAACTACGCATTGTCTGGTGTTATGCTTAGAGGTTCAGGTATTCCATACGATATCAGAAAGGCTCAGCCATACGACGCTTATGAGCTCGTTGACTTCGATGTTGCTGTCGGCTACAATGGTGACTGTTACGACCGTTACTTGTGCAGAATGACCGAGTTCAGACAATCTTTGAGAATTATTGAGCAGTGTATCAACGACATGCCTGAGGGTCCTGTTAAGGTTGAAGACTTCAAGATTTCTCCTCCTGCTAGATCTTTGATGAAGGAGGATATGGAGGCTTTGATTCACCACTTCTTGTTATTCACTAAGGGTTATGCTGTTCCTCAAGGTGAAACCTACACTGCCATCGAGGCCCCTAAGGGTGAAATGGCTGTCTACGTTGTTTCTGATGGCTCTGAGAGACCATACAGATGTAAGATCAGAGCTCCTGGTTTCGCTCATTTGGGTGCTTTCGATCATATCGCTAGAGGTAACTTGTTGGCAGATGCTGTGGCCATCATTGGTACCATGGATTTGGTGTTCGGAGAAGTTGATCGTTAAACAAGATGACCTCATTCTCTATTCTCCCATTCTAATTCCCTTGCATATTCCCCTTAAGGGAGGCAGCGCCCAAGGTCGTTCTCTCCTATGTCCTAGGACACTTAGATCATTTTTATGATACACAATAAAAGAAATACGAAATGTTTCGAAATTAGATAAATATCCGCTATCCTTTTGTTATTAGTGTTCTTTTTATACGATATTGTATATTTTCAATTTTGATTAGCCCCCAAAACACTTATAAAATATATACATTGAACCTGCTCCTCCTAAAACGGCCAAAGTTTTGAATGCCGAATTTCCAGAGTCTTGTGGGCCACTTCCATGCGGTCCGTGATACATATATTGATGGTTTTCGGATCGACGGTTAGACCCGGCGCTCTCCGATTTCGCATCTTTGCATCTCTTTTGCCTCATCAAATGCTTCGTAAGTAACTCATCACTGACTTTTGACATATCCCCGTTAGGGACCAACTGTCGTAGAACCTGATCCAAATCCTTTTGACTCAACTCTTTTTTAATTAGTCGCTGCTCGAACTTCAATTGTTTAGCCAAATGTTCGTCGTAATTAAAGTGTGGAACGTCATATCTATCTCCTCGATTTGTGTGACGACCATCAAAATGCTGTTCACCAGAAGAAGTTTCTCCAGAGTAAAAATTATGAACCTTATGCCGTGTATAGTTGTATCCACTAGCAGTGTGGTTTCCAGAGCCTCTGCGAGAATAAGATCTTGGTTCAGAATAATTTCTGGATCTCCATTCATTCAGTCTTCTGAAGGAGCTACCTCCAGTACTGCTCGGACTACGTTTGCCTATGCGAGCATCGTATTCACGTCTTCGTGTGACATCTTTTAAAGTATCGTACGCCAGTACCATCTCGGTATACTTCTGGCTATTAGCATCTCTTTCCTCGGGTGTGAGATGAGAATTGAGATCAGGATGAAACTGTTTCAGTAGTTTTCGGAATTGTGTTTTGATATCTTTCAATGATGCATGCAGTGGAATGTTTAGTATCTGGTAGTAGTTTTGTGATGAGGAATAGTATCGTAAAGCGTTCAATGAGCTGTGAGTGTACATCGAGGCAATCTGCGAAGATGCTTAGTTGTGAATTAATAAAAACTTGATACAGAAATGTCTTAAAAAATGTTAATGGACTGATGTTTTATGAAAAGAGGTGATTTCATCAATGATAGGTAGGGTATGTACTGTACATGGCTACTAGATATAATCCGGGGAATTAGAGATAAAAGAAATTAAATGAATTTATTTGAGAATTATTTGATTCTATATTCTAACTGTACTAATAATTAATATTAAATAATTTGGCGCCTGAGGATGATAACTGACGATGGTTCAGTCGCATTGTTACAAATAATGACAAAATAGTCAGGTTGAACCAAATTTTTTACATAATGAAGAACATATAAATAATGCTGCTCAAATGCTCATAATAAAATCAAACATATTTATCAAGATTTAAAACATGTAATTTTGGATGTGAAAATTACAGTCTTTATAGTGGATACATGCACTAAACGGTTCCACTTTGAAGCGCTTAGAATTATTATAGTCTCATAATATTTTTGAGAAAAACCACGATCGCCTTTAACTATTCTAATTAAATTTCCATCTTGACGTTTCAACGCTAATCGCCACTCTAGTCATATATTAATGACCTCCTTAGAAACATCCAACACAAATACAAACACACACACGCACCCTAACATTAACACTTACTACTTCGAACAAGTAAATATAATTTCTTCATTATTCCAAAGAATTAATATATTAAAATTTCCACATCTCATCTCCTTTTGCAATGGCTGCAAATCGACGATTGTATGCACACTAGGAAGAACTTTCCAGAGAGGAAATCGCCACTATACTAATGACCAACAGAAGGCAAATAATTGGTACTGCATATATTGCCATTAGTATATAAAAAGTCAAATCGCCCTCAACCAAACTCCACACTCATCATCAAAACACATACTTCACAAAAAATGGCTAGACAAAGAAGATCCGCCCCCGTCAGATCTCAAAGCAGATCCGCTCACACTGCTGCTGCTCCAGCTGCCCCAGCTCAGTCTCACTACCCACCATCGGTCGCTCATCCACAAACTACCCAACAAGGACCTGGGCTTTTCGCCAACATGGCTTCCACCGCAGCTGGTGTTGCCGTCGGTTCTACTATTGGTCACACTTTGGGTGCCGGTATCACTGGTATGTTCAGTGGTTCTTCTTCTGCTCCTGTTGAACAGCAGCAGGTTGCCCAAACCCAACAGTACCAACAACAAGCTAAGACCTGTGATGCTGATGCCAGAACCTTCACTAGATGTTTGGAGGAGAATGGCGGTGACATGCAAGTCTGTGGATACTACTTGCAACAATTGAAGGCTTGTCAAGAGGCTGCTCGTCAATACTAAGTTACCAAGCTAGGAGCTTCGTAAATTTATATTGAAGAATCAAATGTGAAGAAAAGAAAATTCAAGAACAAATTCATATTTATTTTAAATCATATAGAAACATTTCTATAAACTCAAAATGTATATATTAACAACATTAACTTTGTAGACCCACGTGAAGTTCTAATTTAGGAAGAGCCGAAGAGGAATCATTATGAAATTAAAAAACGGATAAAAGCAAACGAGAATGATAGCAAATGTATCAATGGCTTCTTTCTCTCGATTACTAGCAAAATTACTAACAAAAGCATCTTATGGCTACTCTTTTCATTGAAACATGGTGTGTGTTCTTTATTGTCTATTCAAAATTTGCACCTAAAAATCCATTGAGAGAAGATCATACTATCATGGAATACGTTTGGGTTTTACATTTGATCGGCGAATGAGCTCTCAAGATCCAGAAGTTCACTACTTCTTCTTGGACCCAAAAGCGTAGTAACCTCCAATACCGCCCAAACCCAAGATGGCTAGCAAAGGCAAACTGCTCGAGGAAGAAGCTGCTTCTTGCTGCTCCTTTGGTGGCTTAATTGTGGCCTTCTCAGCTTCTTCTGCGTCATGGATCTCAGGAGGAACATCAACGGTTCCGGAATTGTGGTCAACAACCTTGTCGTGACCTAAATTCACAACCGAGGAGTTGTTTATATCTTGGTTGAGAGACAGTTGCTGGTACATGGAGGAGTCGATTTTCTTAGACTCTGGAGCACGAGCATGGGCGTCGACAGGGTCTGAGCCACGGTCCTGAAGCAATTCAGGCTCAGTTCCGACACTTTCTCCACCATGAACAACACTTGCGTCGTTGGCTTCCACTTTAATTGAGGAGCTCAATTCCTTGTGAAGCAATTCCTTCTCCACCTCTTGTTTCTTGACCTGAGCCTTTTCTTGCTGGATTGCCTCCTGAGTCACTGGAGGAATCTTTGGTTCGGAAACTTTAGGAACAAAATCATACTTGAATTCCCATTCATTGATAGAAGTCTGAGATGGAAGCTTGTAAGAGTCAATAGTGGAAGAGTCGTTTTTGGCCAATCTCGTTTTCAGGACAGAGAGAGACCGATAGGCAACTCTGAGTGTCTGACAGATTCTTGAAGCAGGGGCAGCTCTGATCATTGTATGAGGAATTGACTTGAATAACAACAAAAGAATAGAATGAGGGGCTTTTTTTCGAGTAAGATTGAATTAAAAGAAGATCGCAATTGGGTGTAATTGGAGCCGACGACTACTCCCCGGTATCTATTGAGGTACGGGTGTTATACACAGCCATTAGAGCATAGAGGCTAACATTCCATAAAGAGGATACATTTGTACAATAAATGGCCTCATATAATATTGGCAGAGTTGATGTATATATGAGATTGTTTCAGCCAACCTTTTGATCAAATTGAGGAAGTTTTTAATTGTATAACTTCAATAATTCTAAATTGAATTTGATGATATGCAGGTCGCACTCGTTTATACACAGGAAAACATGGGGTTGGGATCTGGAGAAGTTGATAAGGCGATAGTTCTTATATTCCTAGATTTGGGCTAGTGCTTGTTAGAAGACACAAAATGAGAGTCGGGTAAAGAAGACAATGAGGGCCTTCATTATCATTGGGCTAAATGAAACATATCTTGCTAGATCTCACAAGCTGCTATTTTTTTTTCGATACGCTTTTATTGCACCTGTCAGGTCCAATACATCTAAAGTGAGAGTGACAGGTCAAACTTAATTAGTGCAGTTAAATTAAAAGTCAAAGAGTATTTAGCTGCAAGGAATTTTAAAAGGCTAAATCTATTGATGCACGGAAGATCAGCCTCTTTTGTAAATTCCCCGTGTGTCTCACGTTCCCTAGGGGCGAATCTGAAACACGGCAGAGAAATTGGGAATATATTAGAGGGCGGTAGTGCCTCTTTTACTCGCTGCAGAAAACGTACCACTAAAAGCCATACAATAAATACGATTCATATTGTTGTATAGTATTTATTACATATGACTCTCAACATGCCTGGCCAGAAACGCCGAATGAAAGAACTAGCACTAGAATCAGAAATCATCAAATAAATAATTTCAGATTAACTGATTACTCCTCTAATTGTTGTTGAGTTTTACTTCTCGTCATCAGTTATCGATCGAATATGGCTGCAAAATCATACTACATGCACGACCAGAATTTAATATAGGTATTTGCGTCCACTTTTCACAAAAACCGATCCATTTCAGTCTACCATTCTTTCCCTTCTTCTTTCTGTGTTCCATCAATTTGAATCCAGAAATCATGGGACTTCGGCAATTCGTGAAGGCTTTTTGGAAAACCACCTCTAATATTGTAAGAGGCCATCCGATTCTTTATTACGATAAAAACCTGAATCGATCCATCTTCCCTGCGCGACCTTTTCGAACTTTGGAGAACTTTAGACGGGATTCAGTAAAAGAATTAATCATTAAGATGTCCAATTGTCCTGTTCCAGAATCAGCTACTCAATTATTGAGCGACTACGTGGCCGAGTGCAACAAGAAATTGAGCGAAGCAGACAATACCGTAACTGAGTTGAACCGCATCTTCAGATTTGTCTGGAAAGAGCATTCAGGAAAAGAAGAACTGGAGAGTTCCTGGACTCACCATTTTATGCATTTCGATTCATCATGGGTAAATTCAGAGCTCAAACGCTTGAAGGGTTTACAAAAATTGTCTGATATAAAAAGAAAGAAGCTTTTAGACGAAGTTAAGCAAAATGGGCAACCGCTTGAATTCAATGAGCTTAATGAAGCTATAGAAAAGGTCGTCTGGGCCTTCAAGTTAAATATTGGTTGTTTTGTTAAGGACGTGGAGTATCTGACTAAATCCTTGAATTATCAAAGCGCCAAACGATACAATAAGACCTATAATGCTGACTGGCAAGGCTTTTCATGTGGCTTAATTTTCTTTATACTTTCAATTCTTTTGGGTACCGTTAGCAACATTTTCCAGAAACAACTGAAGTTGGCAGGCATTCTCTACACAGTGTTTCCAAGTTTGAGTGCTATAATTATGATGTTCATGATACTATTCCCCTTTCACCATTACGCTAATCCCAAAACCTGGATAAATCTTCTGAGAAGGGCCCATCTTGCGCACTACAGAAGTTATGATGAGTTCAAAGACAACGAAAGCTTCTTCAGAACAACGCCCAGAAGTTATATCTTGCCCTTAAAAAAACAGGCTGTAGATAATATCAACAAGGCATCCACACAATGGGAAGCTGCAGTTTCTTCTCTCAAAAAATCCAGAGTCTGTGCTGGAGATCCTAGCATGAAAGAGCTCTTGGATAAAGCACAAAGGGTGGCTCAAAATGCCTTCAAAACTTCCAGAATTCAAACTAGAGTACTTTCCCAGAGGACAGAGTCTTTCAAGATTGGGCTTGAGAGAAAATCTATTAATATACTCAGCGATGTAAAATACCCTTCACTTGAATGTGAAGTATTACATAATTGCGAATCCTTTGCAGAAGAGATAGATACCAGAATAAACTCGGAAGCAGATGGCTACAAAATTTCTTTTCTTCAGGACCTTCGAACCAATTTCAACAAGGTTACTGTCCACGCGGAGGAACATCGTGAAGACGCCATGCTCTACCTAAACGATCTTCTGAGTGTCAGCAACTATTACATCAAGAAACGTCTTGCGTTCCGCGCTGTTACCGGGTTTCTTGGCCTCGGTCTGGCATTTGTATTTGGTGCTGGCATCGAATTGATGACACAAGAGTTCATGGAAGACCCATGGAAGCATGTTCCCTACAAAGCGCTCATGGGCACTAGCTTAAGCTTTTACGTATTGGCCTTTATAACAGCAGTCAGCATCTGGGGATATAAACTGTGGGTATCGAAATCAAAGCTGAGAATTATTCTCGGCTTCTTCTATTCCTAGGGCAACCTAAACAGTGGATGATTGCACTATTCTATCTCCATTATTTCTCGAGTTTTTTAACTCTCCAAAATTTTCATGTGTTCCATTCATGACGCAATCAATATACGGGATCTCTTATTAATTGTGTAAAATTTCATGATTTTGTTTCACCCCACGAACAAGTACAGGACAGCAAAGACGCCACAGTAATGATTACCATCATGCCAGTTAAAAGAAAAGTAATCAATACAATAAATTCCGATGTTTTCAATTTCATATTCTCTTTTTCCTAGTTCAATTGAGATTAATGAGGAGCTACGTTTCATATCGCGTGATCGCCAGGCTAAGTACTGATGAGGGCCATTTATAGATCTTCTGTTGCTCATCATTCCAAAATTTAGAACGAGGGACTAGGACAAAGAAGTATATGAGCATTGTTGTATTAGAAATGTACTGAGCTAAGAGTGTGTCTCCATTCTGAATGTGTGGCAAAGCACTATTGGCAAATGGCTAACCAAACAAGATTCGCTAATACTTAGCAGCTCTGATTGAAATTGAGCTACGAAAGTCAGAAAGGCCATTTTTTTGATACGGCCGAGACTTAAAAGGATCACAGAGGATACACAAGACCACAACGCCCAGAATTCACCATAATCTACTCAACTCGCATGATTTTAATTCTTTTATATGATTTATGGAAGAAAATGGCGATCTCAGAAACCGATCGGAACGTTGCGGAACATTCGTCCAAGTGAGAATGCAACACGTAAGGTTATGCTTGTTCTTATTTATGCTGGACTGCAGTGGTGATTCTCTGGTCATGTAAAAGTCCGAAACACGGATTAGCATCAACTCCTGTATCAAAAGGTAAAAGAAACATTCCGTGACTTCCATCCCGAACACAATGCCACCCCACTATGATATTCCGAAAGACCTTAGTGACCGTGTGTATCTTATTACAGGCGGAACTGGAAGCCTAGGATCAGAGGTGGTGAGCGAGTTGGCCATGCGTGGTGCAAAATTAGTTTTGTTGTGTCGTAACATATCTGAACCGAAGGTTGTCAAGTTTGTTAATCTAGTCAAAACAAAATTTGACAACGAACACATTTACACAGCTAATTGTAATTTAAGTTGTCTTTTCACCGCCGAGGATTTTGCCGATGCATGGCTTAGAACAGAGAAACCCAGACGACTAGATGGCGCTATCTTCTGTGCCTCCAATACAGAACATTACTACCGTTACCGAAGCTGTGCGGCTGTGAATTATAGAAACACTTTGTATATTATAAAGGCAATAACTCGTTCTATGTTCCAGCAACCAACTGGGCGAGATGTCAGAATTGTCGTCATGACTACTCCGATATTTAAAGGAATGCCTAAGTCATTCCAGGATTTGTGTTTCACTCCAAAATTTAAAGACAAAAAAACTTTCTCAGAACAAATTCCTTCAAATATAAACTTGAGAAAATTATATTGGAAGAAATTTTTTCAGTCTCAGGCGGTTCTTGAAGCTAGTGCGAGGAGCTGGACAAGGTTCATTCCCTATGTACCAACAACGCTGCCCACGCGTCCTAAAATCGCTGTTCTCATTGTGGATCCCGGCTTGATACGCAGTCGATCGCTCATCAGGTATTGGTTCGGAGATACACAGGGTGTTGTTCGCTCCATTAAAGACTTTCATTTTCGCATGAGAGCCCAAAGCTGCTCTGATGGTGCTAAATCCATAATGTTTGCCTTGTTTAGTCTGCAAATTCCCAAAAAGCAGTATAAGTATTACATCAAAGATTGTCGATTTTTGAAGGCCTGGAGTAGACCAGATGTGCAATTCGATCTCCCGGAATTTTATGAATTTAAACCCCTTCTGGATAGGCCACCGGCCGCGCAGCTTGAACTGGTCCCCTTTTTCGGAAATTAAAGGTATGCATCGTTGTTTAATGTCGATATAATGGCTCCTGGAATTAGGAGTTGAGCTGTTAATAGCATTAGGATGAATCCAATAAAAACCTTCTGCTTAGCGCCAAAGAGTGACCTATACTAGCGACTTTGGCGCCAAATTGACGGGTGTATGTGTATGATTTGATAGCTATATACATTATTACCGTTTTGATCTTGGACTTATGGACGCGAAAAAATGAATCTAGTCAATTATATAAGAGCTTATTGTACTAGTAGGACCAACAATGCTCCAAATCTCAACGAGTGTAGGTTAGACTCAGTGATTATCAAAACTTCTCCGTGAGCTAGATAGGCCAAGTAGTCAAAACTTCTGGTCATCATTAACTTTTAGCGTATTCACTCGATATATATGCAAACGTATCAAAATACCCTATGTACTTTTTAACAGCCTCATTCCTAACCCAAACAGTCGGCCCCGTATAAACTTTCTCACAAATACATCACTTTGAAAAACTTTCCTAGTTTAGTCCCGTTCGTTGTGGGAGTTTGCCTCAGGTCGCAGTAAGTTAGTCGCATATAATGATAATTATATTGCCCTGAGGACAAAGGACATAGGTATACATTTAAGTAAAACTAATATGAGCTGCAATTACCCCCTAAACATTATCTTACGTCTGCTTTAAGTTTGAAAACCGTACTTTGGGTTCGCATTTCTTTATAGTTCCATGCATGTGAGAGACAATTTTGAGCTTTCGAAGAGGTATGATCAAACAAGAGTTTTTTTTTTTAACAAATGATATTAATGATTATCTAGCAAAAAATCTAAGTAACTTGTCGGAGAAACGGAACTAAGAGGCAGATTTTCCATCAGTATTAGGTTGGCAAAATCAGTTTGAATTCTTAACGGAATGGATGGCCCAAGCTTAAATGGATATTGTTTTGCAATTAAAGGAGCACCTGAAGACCCTTGTGATATACTGTCTTCGTCCAGCGAACACTCCTTTGAAGATCCCAGAATAGCTGGATCAAAATTTTCTCTAGCCCGCTCCATCATATCGTAAACAGGATTAATAGTCATCGGAACCGTGGGAGTAACTAAAAAATTCCTGTACGAATAACCATGTTTTGATTCATTACAATGGAATTTACTTGAACCTTGATCAGTCGAGCTCCTTGAACGACTGTACCGAGATGATTCCAGAGACGGGTCTGAGAAGTCTGGTGGTATATAATTTGGATGAGATTCATATCCTGGAACATAAGAAGATTGAATCTTTCTATAGATCTTTGCCGACAAGAGACTTAGTAGTAATAGTGTTGGAAGTATCAAGACAAAGAGAAAAGTGGCAGCGGTTATTATTTGCACTCGAGTAAATTCGAGTTTGACAAACGGATTGTGAGAATTATTTGGAATATCTATACTTTTGATAGTTGATGCACTTATATTCAGATTGCTTAGGATTTCTTTTACTTGCGTATCTGCAAATTGCACAAACATATTTCTGTCTGAACAACCGAAATTGATGAAACGACTTCTTCTTATATTTAAGAATTTTAATAAGGTTTCCAACATCCAGACCTGATGTCAATTCAATGTTACATTGTAGTCAAAACTTAAACGCCATGTTGCTTAGCGATTTTAAATTAGAGCTTTAAGTTTTTGGCTGCAACTTTTTACCTTGGATGCAGGATTCTAATTTAAAATGTTGAATCTGGACCAATTAAGATTATGCTTACACGCAGTAAACGTAACTAGTCTTAAATACCAAGCAAAAGATACATCTTTCTAGTCTCATTTTTTTTTGTGCTTGCGATACATTAATTTGAGATCTTTTTATTTTAAAATATATGGTTCGTAATTATGCTATTGTTACTCGAGTAATGAGTTAGAAATTGTATATACAGTGCTCAAGATTTAGTCCCCGTAAAAGTTAAAAAAGCCAGTACCACAACGGGTAGTTCTTGCCCTAATATTAAAACGCCTGTATGCCTGATGAGACATGATGTCTATTTTAGAATCGCCAGTCCTCATCGGTCGATTCAATGGCCCAAGTAAATTTTTCACGAAGAGTTTTAGTAAAAAGACGTTCAATAGGGACATTGAATTTCTTGGAAAACACGACCGTCAAACGGGGGTCGATATAGTTCAATTTAGATGTTCCCAAGGAAACTTCTGAATTGTCTTCTTTGTCCTTTAGTTGGACGCTTGTTGCTGCTATTCTTGACTCAATCTTTTCAATTTGAGCTTTGAGTTTTTCAACAGTTGCTCCTCTTGAAGGTTCAACTGAACCGTCGTTGATCTCAGCTTCATAGCTTTCTTTAAGATCATCAACTGCAGAAAGTCTACTTTTCAATTCTTCTTCATCTAATGGCTTTTCGCCCTCAAGCTTTCGCTTCTCGTTTTCATTAGCGAATTTTTTTTGTGCAGCCAACTTCTGCTTTTCGATGTGTGCGTGGACAATCATCCTAGCTTCTTCCTTAGGCATGTCCTCAATTTCAGCAAAATACCTGGGTTCTTTCTTCTTTAGCCCAGGTTCAAGAGAAATAATCATTTGCTTGAGTCTAAGCTTTTGCCATTCCATTTCCTTGATTCTATCCTGGATTTTCCCCACAGAGGTCAGATGCTGTTTACTAACCGTACGCTGGTGATTACATAAAATAGCAACAGTTCTATTAGCTGCGTTGTATTTCATAACACGCTCAGCCACGGTACCCTCATTGGGTATTAGGTCCATTTGGTCTTGCATTGTTTTAGAAGCATTATATGTACGAAACACTTTAGCAGTCAAACCTTTCATGTAGCCCTGTAAGTGCTTGTTCAAGATACCGGGATTGATTCGATCAAACAAATCATCCCCTGGTTTCTTTGGGCTCTTTTTAAAGATTCGCAAGTTTTTGAAGACTTGGCGGTCAACCTCAACCTCCTGGTAAAATCTAATGGAATCTTTACCCAAAAAATCAAAGACTACAGTGTTGGGGGGTTTCAAGGTGACATGCTCGTATCTCAAGGAACAACAACCGACTGTGTCTGCTTCATCTTCTGTCTTTTCACCTCCAGCTCTGAGAGCGAAGATGTCAATAAGGTATGTGGCTGTTGCAATTTGTCTATTCTGCATAAACTGGTCCTTGAGCATTTTATTGTAATCTGCCCTAATTGTGGTAATATGTTTTTTCAATTCACGAGCGGTCTCAAACTTTTTCATGTCTGAAACACCTTTGATAGACGAGTTAGCTGCCAACTTGACGTATTTAAATGCATCTGCAATGTTTTCTCTCCACATTGCAAGCCAAACCACTGACTTGTCGCACTTTACAGCTCCCCAAGTGTGTCCCGGAGGAGCGGGAGGGATGGGACAATCGTCACTGATATTAAGGGTAATGTCTTCAGGGTACACACGTCTCTTTAGCTTACCGGTTTTTGGATGAGCTCCGCGTCCGCGAAACAATCCAGGTGGTTCGACTCTAAAATTTCCAACGTTCTCTATACGTCCATTCAACACACATGTTTTGTAAGGTGCTTCCAAAGCTTCACGCGCTTCCTTGGCTGCTTTCTTTTCCGCCTTAGACATATTTTTCTTTTCTTCTTTCAATTTTTCAAAGTATGCATGCATTTTTGTAAAATCACACTCCTCAAATTTGCTAATTTGGACACCACATCCACCACTTTGATACAAAACCTCACAAAAGTCATTAAAAAAATTTTGTTGAAAGACAGGATTCTTGGCATGGTCGCTTTCTAGCATAGCTGCAAAGAAGCCCGCAACTTCTTCTGCTGGATGGGGAAGGTCGACAGGCTTGTTATTGTAGTACATCTTAACATATGAGGGAAGGGGAGTGTATTGAGGTGGGAAAAGAACACCATTATGGTGGAGTGTCTGCCATCTCTCGGGTCCCTGTCCAAATTTTTCATCCTCCCACCATTTGTATGCCTCTTCGTCCTCATTATCATTACTTTCAGCTTTAGGTGAAGTACCTTCACGTGGTTCAGGAGTTGAGTCAGCAACCATTGACATTTCGGGGGTATCTTCCTTGACCTCAACTTTCAAAGTTTTCTTTTTGCCATTTGCAGATGTACTATTCCGTTTCTTTGGTTTCTCTGAGGTACCATTTGTGGCTTGAGAAGGAGATTGCTGAGATTTTTCCGCATCATCAACTACAGAAGTTTTTTCGCTCTTCGCCTTCTTTTGCTTCTTTTTCTTGTCCGTTTTTGATGATTTATCGTCTTTTGATTTTCTCTTCTTCGAGCCCCCTTCAAGCAGAGCCAAAGGGGTCTCCTCTAGCTCATCCTTCACTTTGATACTTTTAGACTTCTTCAGATTCTTTAAGTCAATTAAAGCAACGTCTTCCGAATCACTCATTATATGTTTCGAGATCGGCTTTTGGCATTGAAGGTAGATTCCTGTTTCTTCAAATTTGTGCAAAGCACGACTTTAGCTTGATATCAAAACATACAACGCGAATCAAGGGTTTTCCTTCATTGCAGGCAAGAAACAACACGAATGCACAAAAAAAATTAATTGATGTAAAAAATTAAAACATATTTTTTCGTCTGTAAGGGCAAATGACCCTCTTTTTTACTCTCAAAAGTGAGTTTCTATTCATTTGCATTCAACTTCTGTGTCTGGCGGTGAAGTACATTGGTAATACCAAAATTAGAAAGAATTTGAGAAGCGAGGGTGTGGTCGGGTTCTTTTCTAATGGAAGATCGTTGAGTCTCAAGAAATTGCCTTCTACATAATTTTTCTGTAGAAACACTTCTGGCTGTTGGAATAACATTGTGAATGCTAAAGCGAATTTGATATTTACAAAGAAGAGATGTTTTCTTCCGATTTACAAACTTTAGGCCTTCAGCAACGGAAGTAAGATCAAAATAATTGTGCTGCTCTTGGATGGAGAGTTTTTTCTGATACAGCCCAAATTGTGTTTTATGTCATTTCGAATTGAGGGATTCCTAGACATATCTATGAAAATACTTCTACCAAAAAAATTTAAAGTTATCAATGAATGCCACGAGCAATTTTAACGAGCAATTCCAATAAAATATCGCTCCAACATCATTTCTGGTTCCAATGGAAACCTTACATTTAGCCCACTACATACACTAAATTTGCCAATAATCTGATTAGATTTGAACCCTCTTACACAAAAAGCTGCTTATGTTGTATTAATTGTACAAGCAATTCTCTCGTTTTTCGAACTGCAGAAGCCATGTTTGCATGGCAGCGAAAGCTCACTCCTATCTTGGCCAAGATTTCTACCTACGGGTATTAGTATTATTGTTTCAAAGTTATTCTCTTCATAGAATTGAAACTTTGCCAGTTTAAACAGAAACTGCATGCAGACAGGTGAAACTTCGTTGAAATACGTGACATGTTTAAAATTCAACTTTATGATTGTATTAAAATGTCGAACTTCTAACTTAATTTCTCTTTGGCGCCCTGAAATTTAGAAAATGCTCGTATATGCCCCACTATCTACAGGGCAGAAGTACGACATCTAATTAAGGTATGGACCATGAGGCGTAAGTTTTAAATTCACTAATCGTAGGGCCTCACGACAATACAAATATGGAAATGGGAGGTTTCATTTGTATTGATTTGAAACATGAATTTTTTTTCTTTTATCTTGGAATTTGCTAATTACAGTTGAAAGATCCAATGTTGGTTTGGTCCTCTGGTTTGCAACGTTGAGATGTCAAATTTACGAATGGAACAATGCGCATACCTTCTATGCAATGACGGAAGAAACCCTTAAAGAACACTGTTTGCAAAACCCAAATACTATATGAAGGATCTCGATGAGAGAATAGCGTATGTTCTCGAAATTAATTGTTTTGGTTTGATTTTCATCACTGCATAAGTCATAGTTGGCTTGTTTCAACGTCTTCAATTTGTTTGTGTTAGGGTCTTATGCCGCGCGGCGCTTAATTTACTGGACCGAATTTCATAAAAGCGTTGCTCCAGAATCGTGAAGTAAAAACAGCCTACACCAACTAAAAACATGATAAAAGAGATCCATAATCCCCCTCAAAAAAATTTGATTCACTTGAGTACTAGATACTAAGATGGGTTTTGGTCTACTTATCCTCATCCTTTCCTTTCTTTTATTGTCCGAGGTTGGCTCCTCCATGATTAATGTTTATCAAACAACATTGAGTCAATCTTCCATATCTCTTCCAGATGACTATACTTATTATGGAACTTCCCTCACGGTGGGTCTGTACAAAAATAACGGCCACATCTCGACTTTCTTGGGTGGTGCTGACAAACCTATAGGCTTTGAATGCTCCTCTGTATTTTCAAATTTTGGTGTGTTTTCTTTCGTTGGAAAAGATGGATCAGCTCCTTTTTTGGTCTCGGGATAGTTTGTCAACCAGCCTACATCCATCTTCTATTATCAATCTCAGAGTGACCAGTTCGGTGTGCCTGGAACATTCACTAACAGCGGTTCCGTTATGTTAGTTGGTAATGGACAGCTTTCTTCTATTATGATTGCAGACGTTCTAAATGATCAGCTTGCGAATAGAGGGACATTGCAATTGGATAATATGCAAATGAACCAACCTCAATTTCTTGGAAGTGGGTGTATCGTTTTATCTAACCTGGCAATGTACACATTCGCCACTACTTTTACTACCGCCCAAAAGCACAGGCTTATGGATACTTCTTCTGGACTTATATTCCCCCCTATTTCCGCAAACAGCACTGCAATTGTTGAAGGTTACGGTAATAATCAAGGGTTGTTTTTTAAAACTCAAAGTCGTCGTGAGGCACGGATGGTTAAAGCTGTAGGAAAGCCAACTTACAGTTATGATACAGGTACGGGTATTCTTTCTGTTGGCTCCGGCTCTAGCGGCTTTTGGCTTATAGACATCGGCCCAGGATACGACGCCAGCCAATTCCTATCCTATATAGATTCAAATAACCTTATGGTTATAAGGTATCCCTCTCAAGGCCCTAATGCAATATCCAGCGAGTGTATAGGTGTCAGTTTCGCTCCGAACACTATGCTGGCTGTCGTTACTTCAACAACTTTATACACGGGTTCCCAGACAACAACTACTACTATCATAGGAACTAATGCTCCTGGCACTGTCTTGTAGTTAGATCCTATACCCACTGTCATTTACACTGTCAATTGGGGATTGCCTTATACATCAACTAGAACAGATACAGGAGAAAGTGCTATCACCGATATTATATTTGTTCCGATCCCGACTACTTTGACTACTTTGACTACTTCGACGACTTCGACTACTTCGACAACCTCGGCGGCTTTGGCTACTCCTACTACTCTTACTACTCCAAATACTCCAAATACTCCACATACTCCAAATACTCCAAATACTCCAAATACTCCAAATACTCCAAATACTCCAAATACTCCAAATACTCCAAATACTCCAAATACTCCAAATACTCCGACGACTTCGACGACTTCGACTAACTCGACAACTTCGACGACTTCGACTAACTCGACTACTTCGACGACTTCGGCGACTTTGGCTTCTCCTAGTACTCCAATTACTCCGACTACGCCGACTACTCCGACTACCTCAATAGATTCTGGTATTTCGGCTTCGTCAAATTCTTCGACTTCTTCCGCTTCTTTAACTTCTTCTGCATCTTCGACTTCTTCCGCCTCTTCGACTACTTTGACTGCTTCCCACGAACTGATTTCCTCGATGACTTCGACTACCTCAGGCGCTTCTATAGCCACTAACAACTTTATCAATTCGACTTCTTCAAATAATTCGACCACATTTAGTGTTACGACTAACTCTACTACTGCCATTACTTCGGAGACTACTGGGTCGTTACCTCCTTCCACAAAATTAGTTGACGGAGGAAATACCAGCGCGATCGAAACGGGTAGTACTTTAATACCCGCTACCAAAATCAACTCCACTGAAGCTGCACCTGAAGGTCCTCAAACTTCAACGGCCCGTACTTCGAATATGACTTCCACGGATTTGGAAACAAACACTTCCACTAGCCAAACACAAATTCCTGCCATCACAGGACTGATCGAGTCTACATCTAATTCGAGCATAGTTCAAAGCCTGCCATCTAGTGTAATTTCTTCGCAATCAATCAGTTTCGTTTCTGATACCTTATTAAATTCGGCATCCTCTTCAACAGCTTCCGCAACTTCCGCCGGTAGCGGGCTCACTGAGACACTCCTTTCCATGACCTCAGGTACTCCAACTTCTACAAGTAGTGGAAGCTCGGATGCTTCAAGCAATTTAAATATTAATCCAGGCCCCAACTCAGTGGTTCTTACTTCGATTGGAAGCGTATCAAAAACAACACAAAACTCATTCATCACTGGATACTTTAATCTGTCTCTGACCGACGTAACTGCCACTGGAGGAGCTACCACAGCTGAACAGACATTTTTGCCATCCTCTTTAGAGTATTTAGGCAATATTGACGTCATCACTAAGATCTCAACTTCAGACGACACCACCGATTCAACTGAAGTATTCAAAGGCGACGCATATGCGTTCACAATCAAGATCCAATATCTTGGCGAGATTCCTTCCGATTCATACGCACGCTTTCTACTTCCTGGTCCATTCTATGCTTATAACCCTAGCTTTCCTCTCGTTGATCAAGATAATCTTGTAATGGGTACTGTCACCGGAGATGTTGACACAAACGTCTTTACCATACAGTTCAACAACGACTGGGCTTCTAAACACTCCAGTGTGGACGGTGACTTTACTATATATGGCTTAATGGCTTACACGACTGGGCTGGTCACGAAACGTGACAATAAGTATTTAGACTTGAGCCGTCCAACAACAATTCTTCTTATTCTAAACGCAGGCCCGGGAAAGCTTTTCCCTGCCAACTTTAAATACAATGATGTCACTACCATTCACTCTATTACATTGCCTCAAGTACGGACATCATAAATGAGTATTCAGAAGAGTTCATCTAGCGGTGTATCTATAGTTTCAGTATCCGTGAGTTCTTCTAATGGAATAGTTTCGAACTCTATAACGGGCTTGCCAACTTCACAGCCTGTTTCATTCTCCACTCCTCCCTCGAGTTACAACGGATACTCTGGCAGCGCAAACTCTAGAAGACTGCTGAATTCAGCTGTACCATCACGAGCTTCTTCTTCGTCAGCCTTTTCAATTTCTTCTCCCTTGTCATTGACAATTCCTGCTATTACGACCATCGCTCTGTCTGCAACCACAACACTTATTACCATTACCAATTATGGAACTGAACAGTGCAGTAAGGTAGTCCCAATTATTACCAACTATGTTACATATTGCCCGTTGGGAACTGTTGTCACAATTACCTCTTGTAGCATTAGCGGATGCTCCCCATACCCAGTCTCCTTATCACCTGGTACGACTACTATCTCTGGGTATTTTGCCGCTGCAACTGGTGCCTCAGCTCCTACGGGCATTAATAAGGCAAGCCAGACTTCAAATTCTCCAGTACCAGCCATAACAACTTTAAGCCAAGTGTCAAAGGATTCTGGATGGACTTCAAATTCCGGAGTTGCAACGGCCTCTGCTCCTACGGTTTTTGCTCCGACCTCTATCACTCCAGTGGCAAATCTGGGTATTCAAGTAGGTGGTAGCTTTTTCTTGCTTTTCGCTTCCTTCATATTTTTATGTTAAGCGAGAGTTTCTTCGTTGAAGTCAGTTACGGATATCAACTGTTGATACAACTTCCACGACTTTTACCAAGTCTCCCCTTTCAATTAATGTCAGTGGTTTTCACTGACTTCATTGTTCCTTTTCGCAGTCCTTTGGCCAATGGCCCTTAAGATCGGATTTCCTCTTCTCATTTCTCACAGTAATTTACTTATATCCTTCGCATTCTCCTTTATATTCAATTCAATTTTTCCTCTCATTTAAAAGACTTATTAAAGTTAAACATCTTTTGTGAAATCCTTCATACCTTGTACTCTTGTAATGCATCACCCATCAAAATTGAACATGCAAAACATCATTTTCAATAGACGCCAAGATGATATCCTCCCAATGAGGTTAATTCACCATTGAAAAAAGAAAAAAGAGAACTCCTTTGGCATCAGCAAGTTTCTTCATGATTCTGCAATGATACACAATGAAATGTTCCTTTCTTAGCCACCCATCTTGGTCGTTCCAACAAGAAACCGAAAATCCATTATTAGTAAATGTATCGCATAAATCTACAGTACATCTCAACAGAGATATTCATGGTGTGATAACTTCGCAACTCATTCCTTATCATAGCTAGATGTCACGTCGAAACTTTTCAGGATTTCACGTAAAATCAGCACAATGTAGTTCTTACTATGCAATTTTGATTCTTTACTAATCAAAACGGAAATCAGCCAACAGTTTGTCTGATAATTTTGCTCATGCAAATTCTTAGGTATCAGTTCCTTAAGTATTTGCCAAAAGTTATCGTAAACTAATTGAGAGGAAAGTGACACTTCATATAAATTTGTTTCTACAAAGAAAAAAACCGCCAGTAAAGAAGTTCAATCCTAATTATTTTTTTCTTTAAACATTCGGTATTTTTTCTTTTTTGTTGTATATGGCACCATGCCTCCCACATATGCATCTGGGCTCCTGAACTCATCGCCTATCCATCTAAACACTAATAACATGACACATAACATTATACCTGGAGACTCGCTTCTAGCTCTAGCGGATACTCATGAATCCATCACTATTGGTCCAGGAATATATAAGTCACCTCTCACACAGCTGATAATTCCACTGGAAGCTGGACGCCTAAGAGAAGTGGTTTTGAACAAGAAATCAGGTGAAAAACTCATATACATCGACTCCAACTCTAAGCGATACATCCCTCAAACAAATGACTATGTAATTGGTATCGTAGTCGGAGCATATTCAGATGCTTTTAAGGTATCCCTACAAGAGTTTTCAATGCCTGTCCAGCTTTCTATGATGGCATTTCCAAACGCCACTAAGAAGAACAGACCGAACTTGAAAGTTGGCCAAGCTGTTTACGCCCGTGTATCCGGTTCTATTCCCGAAGTAGCCACCGAGATAGAATGCATTGACCCAGAAACCGGGAAGGATGGAGGCTTTGGGCCTTTGGCTGAGTCTGGTTTCATCTTTGACGTCAACATGAACTTTGCTCGCGAGCTTCTATTTAACAAAAGTTGTGTCTTCTTGGAAAAACTTGCATCTAGAGTCGCCTTTGAAATTGCAATAGGAATCAATGGAAAAATATGGATTAAATGTGGAGCAGGCTTGGGTGCGGAGTCTTCTAAGGACGACAACGAAGATGTTGATATGGATAAAGAAGATCCTGCCGTCATTGTTAAAGATATGAAAATGACACTTGCAGCAGCCAGATATCTTCAAGCCTGTCAGTCCATCACAACAGACAAAGCTGGAGAAACGTTGAAGACGGCATTTAAAAACACACAAAGATCATAGGCATCTCATATAATGATGACCGCTGTATATTATAACTAAAGAAATTCTATATCTGAGTTCGCAATCATTCCACAGACTAGTGTAGAACCTGATTTTAAACTATAGAGCAACATAGAAATCAACAATTCATCAGTAAAGAGGGCATCTCGTCTCCATGATCTGAATGTTTTGGTACTTAAGCCAAGTTCAATAAAACCATCAATCCTCATTAAAGCAGTACTCACTTTTTGTGTTAATTATAAGAAAAAGAATGCTGTAATTTTTTATTGAGGTTTTTTATCTTCGTAGATTGAAAGAAATATCATCATTTACCTTCTTGATTTCATTCTGATACTTGGGACCCTTATCACATTTGCAGCCATCGCAAACGAACTGCTCATCGCAAATGGGAAAGCCTGATCCAGGGGCAATTGCTGCTCAAAACAAAAGAAAAATAGAAAAGGATAAAAGGCGCAAACAATATCATGATATCCAGGTCCAAGGAACTAACAACTCGTCTATTGTGTCTAAACGTTCTGTCGAGGTTCTCTACAACCCCATAGTTGAGCCAGGAACCAAGGAATGGTTCAAATACTTTGTCCCAAAGGGGAAGCGAAGATCTCCAGCTATTAATAGAGGTTACTGGTTAAGAATGGAAAGTATCAAACAAGCTGTGTTGAGGATTCTGGCCGCTCATGGGGGTAAAGTACGGGTTGTCAATCTTGGATGTGGGTTTGATCCTTTCCCATTCCAAATGCTAGCTGAATCTTCTATCGAATTTGAATTCTATGATTTTGATTACCCTGAGCTAGTGCAAAAGAAAATGGGTCTTATAAATGCTTCAAATGAGATCTTAAATGTAATTGGGCCATTGAAGGAGTGGACGGAGGAGGCAAAGCAAATGGGAGTCATTATGGCTACAGAAGTTTACACTTTGGTGGGATGTGACTTGAATAATTGTGAATTATATAAAAAGCAGCTCAATACCCTTTTAAAAAGCAATGAATCTCCTGTCATCTTCATCGCCGAAGTCTCTCTCGCTTACATGAAACCTGAATACGCTAATCCTGTTATCGAAATTCTGTCCCTGCTTCCAAACTCGCATATACTAGTTCTCGAGCAAATTATGCCTTCTGGAGACCGACATTTCTTTGCTAAAAAGATGTTGTACCATTTCAATCACCTCACGTCCCCTCTTCAATGTGTGGAAACCTACTCTACGAAAGAGAAACAGAAGTGCAGATTTCAAAAATACTTCCCACTTGTAGAGATTGTGGATCTCTTCGAAAGTTGGGGACAGTTGGTTTCAACAGAAAAGAAATTACTTGTTGACTCCGTTGAGGAGTTTGACGAGTGGGAAGAGTTTATAGTCTTCTGTCAGCATTATGTAGTGATCCATGCTACTAACAACTCCAAGCAAATTTTTGAGCCCATTGAACTGGTTTCTCTGCCGCTTGTGTCTTGTGAAATCCCTATGAAACAGATCGGAGCGCTTGTTCTTAAATTCCCAGCTGCTTGTGAAGGTAAAGAAGGCGTTTATGTAAACGGTGGCCTTTTTCAAACTCGCGTTGACACGACGTTACTAATTCAGTCGCAAGATATTAAAGAAGTAACTGTTTCGAAAAGACCGCTGCCGAGAATGTGTCATTCAATGACTAATCTAGGAAACGGTAATAAACTTTTGGTCGGTGGGCGCACGAGGCCAGGTTTCAACCTAGACGATATTTGGGTTTTTAACGAAGATATGAGCACATGGAGTATGGTTGGATCTTTGGATTACGGAGTATCGCGTCATTCGGTTGTTGCTTTGAATGACAAAGATGCTCTTTTATTTGCAAATGGTCGATTCGAAATGATCTCAATAAAATCAGAGGATGAAAAGCTCCTGTTCTCGAAAACAAGACTTATTACCAAAGGAAGCGAGATACAGAGTTTAAATAGTTGTGGCATGGTCTATAATCCTGAGAGAAACGAAGGGTACATTGTTGGAGGAATTGGGTCGAATCTTGAGCCATTATTTAATCAGGACCTCATAAAGTTTTCTCTCAATGGCGAAGAAGTCCTTGTCGAAATTGTCTTGCTGTCACCTCATTTTGCAAGATTGGGATGCATGCTAAAACAAGTAGATGATAGGTTGATAATTATTGGAGGAGTTGGCCCAATTCCTCAAAATCAAGACACCGTTGTTGTTGAGTTTAATTTACTGTCAAAGGAATTTAAGGGACTCAGGGTATCAGACCTGGCCTGGAGTACAGCACCTGTGTTTATCGGTAGTCAATTGGCTGGAAACACTATCGTTGGGGGTGGGGCTGTCTGCTATTCGTTTGGAAGTCACTACAACGGCGTTTATAGCGTTGACTTTGACGGTGAGAATTAAACCTTGATTACTGGAACAATCCGTTTGAGCTTAGTATCGAGTCAATGCCGCTTTTATTGTTTCATCATGTCTAGCACATCTTCCGAACTGTGGTATCTAGGAAATGATTTAAACTTCTGTAACAATTTCAATTTTAGGACGTAATTATTAAAACTTGAGTCTATGTTTGAATTTAAAGCAAAGTTTGCTATTGTTTTGATGGCTCCGCAACATCTGTTAGAAAAAATGTTAAACATTTACTTTAGCCTCTAGTTTGTGTGAACTACATCAGTGTTCTAAGGCTGCTCAAGATATAATTTGAAATCCAAAGTTTTTTCGCCATTTTTTACACACCCAATGTTCATATTATGATACATTATAATGAATCTGAACGATCGACTTCGCTTGATTACAACAGTTAAAGGTCGTTTAGAAGGACTTCAGCAATTTAAGTAGCCAGTGGGGGTTCCTTAGTCAGGTTGAGTTGAAGCCCAAAGAAAAGTCCTTACCTTATAGGTCAGGCAGGTTTACACATAAACCAAGCCTATTCAGTTGCACACGATTTGAGATTCCTAAGTGGTTTTCATCTTTTGTACTCGCATGTGTATAAATGAAATCGAATTGTTTTTATACTAGCATAGAAACTTGACAAATGCATTTTAATGCTCATTTACATTCGTTTGATGTTTACAAGTTATGTCTGAGATTCCTTATAACTCAGCTATGTGCGCTTTCATTGATACACCCATCCTGCCGAAAGGATTATAAGAATCGAAATTCCTTTACAAGAAAAATAAATACGGGTAAACTGATCAAGATTTCATTGAATGTCGCTCAAACTTGAGATACTGATGTGGCCAAGACATACAAAAAAGCATTCAAGATGCTTGTGACTGGAATGTCCCCAGTTGTTAAAATCTACCAAAGTGCACTATATAGCTCTAAGTTGAAAGCACCGCTCGAGAGTTCATCCGGAACTCAAGTGTTCAGAGATCTGAGAACGCATGAAGTTGTAGGTATCAATTGAGGTTTGATTTTTACGTGATAGCGAATTCAAAGGGGATCTACGTAGGAGAGTTAACGATTCCCCGAGTTCCGGTCTATTCTTAAGGAACAGACACTTCTGTATGAATGTAACTGGTGGGTCATGCAAGTATTACAATACATGTACGAACCCCTTTAAATCCTTCAATATATCTGAAAGAACAATATTAATCTCACACTTATTTCTCTGGGTGTAAATGTACAATCAGATATTTGAATTAGAATATCATAGTTTAATTCCAAGAGTGATTCTTATTAGAGTACACCGTTCAGAAGTCCAAAAGAAGCCTTGATCAGGGTAAAAGATAACTGACTGAAGGGTTACCTCCAATGGCTTAGGACATCATTCAAATCTTTCTTCACTTTGGCAAGTGGCTATGATTTTTGCCTTCTTTCGTAGTGTCAACTTACACCGCCCATTGTTCCGCCCAATATAATTCTACATTTAGGGTTCCCATTCAATTGAAAGAAGATAAGAAGATATGAACTGATGCTAATCCTCGGTCAAAAAATGCCGCTCCGATACTCGGCGCCAATTACATAATGACCAAATTGTGGGCCAATACTTTTCCTGAGATAGATTATTAACATTAATAACTTATTAGCACAACGAAGCATCTTGAACAATTATTTGAATGGTCACTTGAACATTATCAGCGATCAGAATACGAAAAGTGTAAGTCGCTTTTGTAAATCACTTTGGTTTTTGCCCCTGTCGAACCTGTCAATAATACCCCATGGGTCGAATAGCCGCCGTGCATATGTCCCCCGATTCTGCGTAATTGTACAAAACAGAGTCATGATAATGCTTCCAACGAGGTTAATCTATAATAAAAAAATAACTCGACTTTGGCTTTTTCTGTAGAAGTTTTTACTCAAAAAATACCTCCGCAAGTAAGTGCAGAAGCGCTGATTTTCTTTGGGGTGAAAGGATTGTACTTCGAACTCAGAAATCATAGTCAAGATTTGCCAAAAACGAAGGAATTTTACCAAATTACTCATCTTTTCAAACCAATGGCTGAGTTATTAACTTGCTCATATCTTCTTTTACTTCCAATGCGCCAATTATGTCAAGGTTGTGCAGTCACGTTGTTACCAGCTTTGGTCTAGAGTACTGGTGAGAGACATGATCAGAACACAATGCAATTGGCAATAGAATGAACCAATCAGCCATTGTTTAAAGGTAAGAGCAAATGTTTTAGGTTATGAGAAGACTATCTGGACCCATCTATATATTTTTTTGGTGGTAGCCCTGGATATTCAGTTTACAACTAGTTTATGATGTTGGCGCTGCAGATCTTGTAAGTTTGACAGCGCCGGCGAGTTGTGTTCGAAAAAACCGCACATTAAGCGGCGAAATGAACAATAAACCATTTACGGTATGAAAATTAATATTAATTTTGAGAAAAGAGACTTATTCTTAATTTCATTCGTGCATCGTCGTCTAAGTTTGGTGCATGATGGGCTGGCTTTGTGACACCACAGAGAAGATCCCTCTCGTATAGATAACATCCTATAAATAAACACTGATTGTGGACCACGTTATTGTTGACACTGATTGCGTTTATATGGAATAGGATTACAGGTGATTTTTGTTGCACTTCAAGGCGCGTCTTTATCTACTATCTATGCCCTTAGGTGTCTCTACCTCATAACGTTGCTTTTGAGGAAGAGACCAAACTATTAATTAGAATACGTTAGATTTAACAGATAAAATCAAATCCATGGAAAGGAATCAAAACGGTTTAAACTCGTTTGTGTCTCACTTTCTATGTTATCTTATATATCTCTGTAAATGGTTCTTCACTTGCATAAATCTAACCATGCATATTCTTGCCTAAATAGGTGCAGGCCCCACAGGGGTATCCTGCATATGTCCTGTACTTTAAATACGATACCCCACCTCTAACCATAGAAAATACGATATTTCAACATGAATTTCAAATCAGAAAATAATAATTACTATTTTCAATCATAATATAAATTCATATTCAATGAATTAAAAAATTCTCATCGTTAAACCCCCTTTGTTTCCCACTCTTTAGCCCGTCTAAGCTTATGCGCGCTTCTCAGTAGTAGCTTTGGCCCAGATGCGTAGCCAATTTTTGTGCCAGGGCCCACATCAGTGCTACACTACCCATCTTCACCGACCCACTCCTGAAAATAAAACCGGTACTTTTTCTGTTCTTTTCAGACTATTTTTTTCATTGTCGAATTTTCCCGTCGTTGCCTTAATACATCCTTGAAGTGGTTCTTCGGTGTCGACACGCGTTAGGCACTTCCATTGCTTATCTTATCTGAGACTACTGGTTGCTACATTATTCAACGTGGAGCACGACGGCATTGTTTGGTTGACTTCGTTGAGTAGGTGTACCAGTGGTGACTTTTTTTTTTCACATCCCGCGACTCCATTTCTGTTGAGTTTGAAGCTCTGTCTTTTTTGCTAGACTTTTCTTCCATTTTGGGAGGGTCTCCATTCATCAACCGTGAAGATATAACACAAACTACTGAATAAGGCACTATAGCTTT
Organism: Australozyma saccharicola; assembly: GCA_030569455.1. Taxonomy (NCBI): domain Eukaryota; kingdom Fungi; phylum Ascomycota; class Pichiomycetes; order Serinales; family Metschnikowiaceae; genus Australozyma; species Australozyma saccharicola. Next base: position 265,551 of record JAJMKW010000008.1, read on the forward strand.
AACCTGTCCAGCAGCAGAAAATCATAGTTCTCCTTTTCTTTTGCTGTGTATGTTCTCCGTTTATTAATTACTTAAATCCCGATCCTGAGCTGCTTTATATCCATCCATCCTTCTTATCTGTCTCCTCATCTCCTTCAGAACAAGCCCCTCACCTGATACACATCTTGCAATAGTGTAAATGCCCGAACAGATGATAAAAAGCCTTTCTATTCAAAAGGTCCGCTCAGCTGAGCCTCTGTACCCTGGTTCGGCTGCGAAACACGCATATCGCTCCGGCTCTAATTCGTCCGAAGACGATGTGCCCCTCTCTATGAGGTTCATGCATAAGCCTTCACGCGCAACGGAAGAATTAAGGAAGGCCAGCGACGATACAATTGATGTTACAAAACGGAATTCTTTAAGAAATTCTTTCCGTTCGCCCACGCTGGACGATTATGCAGATACCGGTCTGCCCTCTCTGCCTTTCAATGATATGGGCCAATATCCAGAGAAGGGGAAATTGGTACGTAAAAAATCCGGAGAAATTGTAAAACCGCTTCTTAAAGAATCGTTTTTGTCTGCAAAAAACCGTTCCCGTTCCCTTCCATCTACTCCTACTTACAAGCTGGTTCACTTCGGAGGGGACAACGATGTGCGTTACTTCAAAATGAAGGATAAGCCCACAGCAATTCTGGCCTCAAATTCTCCTCAGTTATTCCCAGAAGATGATGATGGATCTCTTCCTGATTTCGACGACTACTCATCCGCAGATGAGCAGGAATTGGGCGGGGTTCCTACTTTTTCCTTGTTAAGTCCTTCTTCCGCCAGCTATTTTGATTATTACGATGACGAACTTAACTCTCATGTTGATACACCTCGTCAACGTACTGCCAAGCGTGCAGATGTAACTCATTATCCAAGAAATGACTGGAAATTGGAGCTTATAGAGTTTCCACTGCTTTCCTACCATGCTAACATTGTCTTGCGTAGTATGCCAGTTTTTTTGGAGCACATATTTCTTTCTGTAGATAGCAAGTATCTTTTGGGTCAGGTTGCCGTAAAAAACTTGGCCTACGAGAAACGAGTAACCGTTCGCTACACTCTTGACTCGTGGGCAACCATCGTAGAAATACCATGTTTATACGTTCCTGACGTGCCTCCGGTGCTCAGGGCACACAACTACGATCGGTTTGTCTTTAAAATACCTCTCGATACTTTCTTCAATGGTTTTTCTGGTAACTCGTCCAACGACGTGCAAGAACTGATTTGCCAACTATGCGTTAAATTCTGGACTCCCACATCTGAAAATTGGGATAACAACGAGGGCAGTAACTACCTGTTCAAGTTGCATAAAGCGTCTCGACAACAGACCGCATCAGCAGCGCCAAGTGCAAGTCAAAACAAGGAGCTACCACTGGCTGCCAAAACTAAACAGGATGCGCATATTAAGAAGCCCAAGTATTCTCTGTCGTACCTTAAAAAGAGAAACTCCAATTCCACTCTTCTGGGCTCGCCAACACCGAGATCAACGCCAACACCAGTGTCTGCACCTGCCGCAGCAGAAAAAACTGTGCAAGCCGTTTCTGCGCCGGAGCACAATTCACCTGCTGATAATTCTGTTAAGCCAACACGTCCCGAATGTGATTTTGAGCTGAACAACTACTACCTTTCTTCCCCTCTTTTCTCAAGCTTGAATAATAAAGACGCCGAAGATCTAATTAAAGAAGAACGCAGAAATGGCCAGCGTCTTGGAGTCAGTGGCGGGACCACTGCTCCTACTGCATTTGTACCTCTGGATCCTTCCAGCGAAGGTTCTGTCTCACCCGATGAGGAGATTCCTATTTCACCCATACCCTCGGCAAGAGACTCAAAGGAGCGACTTAAGCACATGACCTACAAAGAGCTTTTAGAGTCTTATTGTTTCTTCACCACACCTAATGACGACAATACCTCTAAAAGCACATTAGTGTTGAGTGACGAGCCGGGTAGTTACCAAGAGAATTTCGCTGCGAAAAAGCCTGCAAACTCCACCGACTGTAGCTCTGTGTATACCGTTTCTTCGATTTTGAAGAATTAAGCAAGTCGTACGTTTTTTTTTTTTTGAATTACGAGATGCGATTTTATCCCCATTATTATAATACTTAGTGTCACTAATAGATTCTTCTGACAAATTCAAAGCTAAGAAAAAAAATTTCATGTAAGTGCATTTAGGATGTGACATTTCAATTTAATTGAAAAGACAAAACTAGGTTGAATAGTAATTTGCTAAATTGCGACCGTTATTACACTCTTTATGTCGCCATTGACGAAAATTTAAGTTGCCAATTCTACAGCTGCTTGAACTAATTGATAATACCTTCCCTAAAATAGGCTTAAAGCCTCACTAATTGAAATTATAAACTTTAATATTGCCTGTCTCCAAGCCAGCGGCAATGCGGTGACTCGACAAGGCTACACAGCAAACACTTGCATTATTTCCAAACGTATGCAAACACTTTCCGTCTTGCAAGTCCCAAACTTTGATTAACTTATCATGAGCACCACTGACAATACGGAAATTGTCCGCATCAATGGACCAAATACCTTCAATGTGACCGAACTGAGTACGAATACACTTCCCTGTCTTCACATCCCAGAGCTTGATTGTGTTGTCTAAGGATGATGTAAGTAGATGCGTTGGGTAGTTCGGGTTATGAGGCAACTCTTGTGGGAAATCTCCAGAGGGCTCTATACGTTCTGCGTTAACGCCTGGACGGGATGCACCCTCTTGTGGTTGTGACTCTGAGTCGCTATCATCGAGGTCAACGACAAGGTCATTACCCTTGTACACAAAGGGAATAACTGACTCTACTTGTCCAACGTGGCCGTTGCTTCCTACGCCTCCAAACTTCTGCAAACATTGATTGGAGTTCATGTCCCACATCTTGATGGTAGTGTCATCTGAAGCACTGAAAACGGTGTTCGATGGACTATGAATTTTAACACAATTAATGCAGTCGGTGTGTCCCCTTAAAGTATAGCACGTTCTGGAATCCACGTGCCATACCTTCACTGTGCAATCGGCAGAGCCTGAAACAATTGTTTTATCACAGAAATCAACACTTGTTACAGCGTCATCATGACCCCGGTACGTGGAAATACACTGTCCATTGTGATAGTTCCACACTTTAACAGTGGAATCGAGACCGCCTGTTATGAGCTTTTGAGAATCAAAAGCCAAGGCTCTTACGCCTTTCAGATGACCTGAAAGCGTTCTTATGCATTCGCCAGTCTCTATGTTCCAGATTTTGACAGTAGCGTCATACAGGCCCAGTATCAAGTGTTTTCTGTTAAATTTAAGGCATGTGATGGTGTCAGTATGGCCAATGAAGTTGGTAGACAGATATAAACCATTACGCCAGTTTTTCTCGAGCTGGAAGCGCTCACTGTAGACGCTCTTCCAAGGCCTTTTCTTAACCTCGCCGTAGTCTGTTTTCTGTCTCTTTTGATCTCTCTCATCAATGCTTTCTCTAGCCCTCTTCATATGCATTAATGGTAAGCCCCATCCACAGTTGGGGCATTTACGGTCAATATGCTGCTCGCACATATGATGCCATACTCGATCATCATCAGCCAACTCTTTCCAGCGGCGAGATACTTGAGCTGCATTGCATAGAGACTTGCAATCTAGGTAGCAAAGAATCTTGAGAGAGATTTCCACAGGGAGGGTTGCTATGAAGTCAATACGAATGAGTTGGTTTATTTGCTGACTAATTGTCAGAAGTTGTGGAAAGCAGCATTGGCTAAGTAAACCTTTAAGGATTAGAGACCGGTGAGCGTGAGGAGCAGCAGCGAAAATCAGCCAACAGTGACTGATAGCCATACGGTCACGCGAGGGGAGTGTTTCTAGTTCAGTCTGAATGCTTCTCATTATACGCTCGTCCGCCTCTTTGTTGCACACGATATCGGGATTATGTCTGTAGCAGAACTTATGGATGTTATCTTTTGGGATGTTAGCTTGGTCGTTGTAATGTTTAACAAGGAAGGGAGTGACAATGGAAGAGTTCTCAGAGGTTGAGTTGTTATCCGAGACGTCGTTTGAGTTTTTATTTTGGAATGATTCTTCGAAAGTTTCGTCGTGGCCATTCACTCGTTGTGGCTTTTTGGATACGCTTCGATCGAGCACCGACGAAAGGGTCTCGGAAGAGTTGGTGGAGGCACAAGATTCCTTTAAATCCATTTTCGTATTAAGAGCAGTGTTAATCGATACAGACTATGTGTAGAATAAGCCGAGAGTTACAGAAGTGTGGAGGTGTGGTTTCAGAAGTGTGAAGATATGAGAACCAGATGATTGTGTTCTGGAAGTAAAACTGGCTTTAGCAAAACTTTTGAAGGTACAAGGAAACTTTATTGTCCGAAGTGAATATGTGATATGGTTTATTAATGCAAAAACAACGGTGGTAGAATACCAGCGATGAATAATGATAAGAAGAGGGTGGTTAAAGTGTGGCTTTAGATGGAGATGAGTACAGGACAGGGCCAGTATTGTATAAATTAGGAGGACTGGGGACCAGATAAAAAAAGCGGGGAAATTAAAGAAAACAAAAGTTTCTTGAAAATGTTAGTTGAATTTATTAAAACATTATATTGTCGTGGAGTTGGAGTTTCCTCTTTGGTCTATTCATCACTGGGGATAGTTCGTATACCTATGAACAAAATAGTGGCACATATGTAGAAGGTTCTCGTACAATTGAATTTTTTATTTGAGCGCAGATTTAAACTTTAAAAACAATTAGTCTTTTTAGGCTTACATACATGGAAACCTTGGTCTATCAGTGCTAGTTCCATGCTTATGCTTGTTTCAGTGGCACACGACATAATTTGTAAAAGACGGAATATGAGAATGGTATTCGAAGTCGGTAAATTTACCGAAATCTTCAGTTTCAATTTCTTTCGAGTTTTATTTGGATTTCGCTATACTAACTTTTGACGTTTAACGTCTTCCCAATTGAGAAGATTACGTAAGAGCCATGACACAAACGTGAACGCATGATGCAACGACGTATGGATGTTGCAAATTCGATGAAAATAAACAAGTGTTTTATGGAATTCTATAATATTTGTTTCGATCGGATAATAGTTTTGTTTTGGATAATCTTTCTTAATTTCATCATGCCTATTACAATTCACATCACATGTTTTGAATCCTGTCACCCCATAAATTTATAAGAAATATGCAAATGGAAATGAATTTAAAATTTTCTGACTTTTCGCAAAAAAAATCAGCTCACATATTATTATCTCTTTAGTAATCTTTCTTATCGTTCTTCTTCAGGCTTCGATATTTTTTGATCTGAATGCAGTCCCTCGAAGATCATCTCTTAAAATGAAACGATCTGAAGTGCCTCCAGAACTGACCATCGATAAGAAACCTCGTCTAGATCCTGAAATGTCTGAGAACAAAGAAGACCAACAGTCTGTTTTCCAGTCTGTGGGAGAACAAGCACAATCCGTTGACAATTCTGTGCGTGTCTTAGATGCCTCTGATGCTGAAGGACATCCCATCCAAGAAGTCGAATCCATGTGCATGAACTGTCACAAAAATGGTATCACCAGAATGTTGTTGACCAAAATTCCTTATTTCCGTGAAATTATTGTCATGTCCTTTGAATGTCCTCATTGTGGTCTCAAAAACTCTGAGATCCAGGCTGCAGCTCAAATAGCAGAGAAAGGCTCTAGATATGTCTTGAAAATTGAGTCCAAGGAAGACTTCAGTCGTCAAGTCGTCAAGAGTGAGACCGCTACATGTGTTTTCAGTGAATTGGAGCTTGAAATTCCTCCTGAGCGTGGTCAGTTGACCAACATCGAAGGTCTTCTCTCCGAAATGGTGGAAAACCTTAAAAACGACCAGCCCGCAAGAAAGGAAGCTCAACCAGAAGTTTACGAGAAGATCGAAGCGTTCCTTAGTCGAGTGCAGGACTGCCTTGATGCCAAGGAGGGTCTGTTGCCCTTGACTTTTTACGTTGATGATCCCGCGGGAAACTCTTGGATCGAATACACCCCAGGTCAGCCAGCCCATCAATGGTCCATGCATGAGTACAGCAGAACTGCCGAGCAAAATGTTTTCCTCGGACTTGTGTCTGCTGATGATGTTGCTCAACAGAAGAAGCTCGAGACTGAGCAGAAGAAAGCCGCTACTAGCGGTAACATTCTGTCTTCTCTTGAAAACAGCAACCCTACATCTTCTGGATTTTCTTCTAATGATAACGATGATATTGAGAACTTGGCTAATGAGGTCCAGACTTTCCATGCTACCTGTTCATCGTGCTTTGAGCCGTGCCAGACTCACATGAAGACCGTTGATATCCCTCACTTTAAAGAGGTTGTAATTATGTCCACAGTTTGTGACAAATGTGGTTACAAATCTAACGAAGTCAAAACCGGAGGTGCAATTCCAGATAAGGGTAAGAAAATCACCTTGAAGGTCACTGACCCTGATGACTTGGCCAGAGACATTTTGAAATCCGAAACATGTGGAATGAACATTCCAGACTTAAATTTGGATTTAACCCCTGGAACTCTTGGTGGTCGTTTTACCACCATTGAAGGTTTGTTGAGTCAAGTCTACGATGAATTGCATACTAGAGTCTTCTCTCAAACGTCTGACTCAATGGATCAAGAGACTAAGCAAAGATGGGGTTCTTTCTTTGCAAAGTTGCAAGATGCCACTGAGGGAAAAACCGGTTTTACTATCATTATGGTTGACCCGTTGGCCTCTTCGTATATTCAAAACGTATACGCTCCGGACAACGACCCAAATATGGTCATTGAGGAGTTTGAAAGAACCCATGAACAAAATGAAGATTTGGGTTTGAATGATATGAAAACGGATTAGTTAATTCCTTAAATAGCACTTGTTTTGTACAGTATAGATAATTTGATGCAAGTTAATCATCGAGCGCCGTAGATGCTATCCCAGAAAAAGCTAAATGATCATTATTATCGAACAATGAAGTGTTTTATTCGATGCCAATAAAATACATATAACTAAAATTAGGTTGAAACTATTAGGCATGGATTGAAACCGAATATGTCCTCACTTAACCTTTGAGAGTAACTCCTCTTTCAGAATTATTCCTTTCTTATACTGCAAGTACTTCCAGCGGCAGGCAAAGCCAACTAAGACATTGTGAGCCCGGTTTCTGCGCATCCTCTCTTGAAGACGTCTGCGGAAGAGTCTTTGCTCTAAGAAGTCAGAGAGAATGAGGCATTCATCAGCATCAAAAGCGGAATAAAATGGAACTTGGAGAATAACATTCTTAAATGAAATGCCGCTATCACCCTGTAACTCCATTCTCAATTTTGCCTCTTCAATGAATTGTTCTCTGATTTGATACTTGTCAGTGTCCAATTTTTTACTCATGTAGGCTTCAATTGCATCGTGGTCAACAGCAAAATCGTAGGGGTCATCGCCTTTAGTCTTTTTGAACCATTTTTTACTCAAGTGATTAATAGTCTCTTCCTTATCTGTCATAAAGTGGACCACCTCCAATGAACCTTTAATCTCGCGAACAAAGTTAGGAAGGTCCTCGACACAGATAAAGCCAGATCCCCAAGGATCAAATTTTTGCCATGCTCTCTTGAATTTCCGCACCTCGTTTCGCTTGATGAGATGTGCATACTTGGAGCCACCAGCAATGTAACTAAAGGTATCAAGAATAAGAGAAATGAACAAACTTAGCATAATATACATGGAAATAATATTCCACGACATGAATAAGATGTAAGCATAAGGTTTGCTGCCACAGTCTGTATCCTCATACGAGACATTGGGTGTACAGAATGGAGGCTCAACAACGAAGTCTTGCATTATAATGTTCCATTCCTCGCCAAATGACATTCTGAAGAGGAGAATTAATGCTTTTGGGATAGTACGGAAGTTCATATTGCTGGTGGTGATTTTTCCGAGCTTCGTCAAACCAAAAATCTGGTTCATGGCAATTCCATAAACGAGGAAGAAAATGAGCCAAGTGAACATCATCGAAAATAGACTTGGGAAGGCGGCAGATGCAAACACTAATAACTGATTGAGACGATCGCTTCGAGGGAATAAGTACATAAGTATAGCAATCAAAAACAACTTATTGAAGTTGTAGTAGACACTATCAAAATCTATCACGAATGCGACACTTGTTGTTACAAAAGCGGCCCAACCAATTAAAAGAGCAACCGTGTTCCATACATTTTTGAAAAATGCCTTCCATCCAATACCGATTAAACGCATCAATGAGTCAATTGCAAAACAGAAAGTAGTGACGACAAAAATTGCATATCGGACGAATATGTTAGCTACCAAGGGAAACGCCTCGAGAAAAAGGTCTATAACGTGAACAAAGAGTGCGAGATTTAAAATACTTCGCCATATTTTATTTTTTCCAACAGTCATTTGATAACAGAACTTTCTGAACGCGTTCATATTTGTGACGTCTCTACGCAACGACGGCTTAACGCGCGACAAATATTTTTTGACATGGTACCATTGGATTTGAAGTTCCGTGAGGTAAGCCCTTCCAGTAAGCTTTGAGTAGTTACTGATGATCACTGAAACGAACAAAGTCAAGATGAACACTGTACTGACAAAGTTAAACAAAATGATTAAGAAGCCATTAAATGGAGAAGCAAACTGGTGCTGTGGCGTACCTATACCTGTACTCTTCATGACATCCTGCAAAAGCTCGGGCCAGCCTTCAAGAGAAGTTATTTGGTAAAATGTGGAAAACGAAGTCCTGAATTTATTCATTGATAATGCGGGTGTCAAATACACTGTAGGACTCAAAACAAGCCACTCATAAACTTTACTTTCATACTCGTTTATACATTGAGATTCGCCGAGTTCGTGCTCGTTGCAATGTCCCAATCTGCCATTGAAAACGTTCAAACCCCAAATGGAGAATGGGAATAACAAAGAAACTGCAACCATTGCAGCGCTTAGAATTTTCCAAAATCCCGAAATCATTGTATAGTGAAAATTGTTCTTAGCGGTTTCACTGATGGTTAACAATCTCAAAGCTCTCAAGGCCTTTAAACCACGAATAACTCTACTCAATTTACCATTGAAAAGGACAAAAGCGACAAACTCGATCAAAATTGAGGTAAAAGCGACGAAGTCTAGCCAATTCCACGGCGATCTGACGTAAGCATTGGGTGTATAAAAAAGGCCGTCGGCAGTTGCTTTAATGATAAATTCAAGGCCGAAAATGATCAAGAATGATAAGTCAAAGTAAATTCCCCAATTCCAAAGGCCGTTATCAAACATGAGAATTCTGCGTCTGATAGGAGTCAAGTAGCACGCAACAACTACTACGGCAACACTAGCACAGAACATTATCACAGAAAAGATATCGTTTAAAATCACGTTTGGTTCGATACCATCGATCCTCTCGCCATAACTCAGTTTGACTATTCTTTGACATAAACGACGCACGGGATGTTGCGGACTCAAAATGAAGAAGGCGTAGTTAAATGTGGGGTGCTCCTTCAAATATTCATCTTGTCGCCTTGCAAGATTTTTCCGATCTTGGAGGATTTTAGTTGCATATTGTGTAGGATCGAAGTTATCGGAATCCGGAATCTCTATCTTTGAAGCATAAAATGGATTATTGAAGGGTTTTTTCAAGAAGTCAATAATCAGCCTGCCGATCCTCACAATGTGGTAATCAGACCGATGCTCTTCTTTGATGGACATTACACTGTGGCCAGCGTGACTGGCTGTCTCGCTTTCAATAAACTCGTTAACAGCCGCGCCTGTCAAGAGCAAGTGAGTGACAGTAGTATCTATAGCCTTCTCTTCATTTCTCTTGAAGATTTTCTCTTTAAGACGACGAAGATATCCGGGAGTTGAGCGTACCGTCAGAAGCTTCTTCGTCATGTCAACAATAAACTTTTTGAGTTGATGCTTTTTTTGGCCCTCCAGTGACTCTGACAACGCGTGCTCGATAATAGCGATGAAAATGTTAAGCACCACGAAGTTACTAACAATAAACCACAAAATTAAAAGTATGGATCCTACTGCACGCTGAATAGTACTTCTAGCGTACATTTGAAGTTTGTACATGATGTTAGCCCAACCAGCTGTCGATGTAATCACGTACAAGGACATTAAAGTATTAGGTAAAGTGTGCATGGAGTAAATGACCTCTTCTAAAGCCAGCTCGGGGACAGTTCCTTCAAAAAAGCGGCCAATAATGATTCCGCAAAGCCCGAGAAGAATAAAGAAGAATAAGGCCAAATCAAGAATGGCCTTGATGTTCCTCATAATTCGGACAAGAAGGTCTCCAGTCCATCTGAAAGCGAAAACAACTCTATAGAAACGCATGAGCTGGAATACTGTGAGCCAGTAATAAGCCTGCCCAAGCTTCAGTTTCACGGGCCCAATTATGATAATTGAAGTGATTATTGCAAGAAATAAATCGAATAAATTTTTTTTGGACGAGAGAAAGGCCCTCCAGTATGGTAAATGAAGTGCAAATCGAAGTAAAATCTCGCCTAAAAAAATACACGTGAATATAGCCTCCATTCTATAGAGAAAACTTGCTCTGGAAGCGCTCATTCCGTAGCTACGCCAACATTGAACAATCAAGTCCGCTAAAATCAACAAAATGAACAAAATTTCAAAGCGGTAATAAAGCTTTAATAGCGGTAATTTTGAAATTAGAGCCTGGTTTCTGCCGCCATCAAACTTGGAACTTAAGGGCCACATTTTGGAAAGCGCATTCTCCTTTGGCTCCTTTCTATGCTTGGCCGCAGCTTCATGGGCTGCATGAAATGATGTAACAATTATTGCAATAAAAAGATTCATCAACCACACGGTTAAAATGAAGATTCCGAATATAAAATAAAGACTGGCCAAAATTCCATCAGAATCCATCATATTGTACATGAGCTCTGCGAATGTATTGATAGACATGAGCACAAAGACCAACTCCATGGACTGAAAGATATTGTCAAAGCTAACTGTGCCATTGAATGGATTGGCTCCGCTTTGGCACACGGAGTTGACGGGACATTCGTATCCTTTGACGTATGGGGAAGAAAGTCCCTGTCTGCTTAAAAAAGGCATCCTAGTTCCATTTGTTGCAAGGTACGAGCCACAATACTGACCCTTATTTAAAAATGTATCATTTGGGTCGTGCGGATCAGTCCATACACAGTTTCTGGAAAATGACATCAGGAAGGATTGGACACCAATTATACCGAATATAACCCAAAAGCAAGAAATAAAAATACCCACATCAATTAACTGAGGCAAAGCAGCTTTAAACATGTGAAGAATTACGTTAGTTCCGTGCGTCAAATTACAAAGACGAAGGATACGGATCTGGCCGAGCGAACGAAACAACATGAAACCTGTTCTCCTGTCCCAACCGGTAAGAGATAGTGGAATAGAAATCCAAAAGCAAACCACAGAAACAAAATCAAGCCTTTGACCGTTTTTACGCAAATAGGCTCGATTGATGTTCATAAGTTCCAACTTGGCGTCAAGCTCCCAGAGATCTGCAAGTGGAGCCTCATGGTAGTCTTCATGGTCCTCATCTTCAGATATTGTAGAATTAGGGATTTCGGACAAGATTGCTGTTTTTTTCTGTGTATCAAGTTTTTCGGTGTTGGGCCCGTTAACTATATCTAGTAATTCCACGTCGCCATTCTGAGTGTATTTGGCAAAGATGGAGCCGGTGCCACTATCAGAACTTGACTTTGAGGCAGAGGGCCCGGCAAGATTCTTTCTAGACTTCAAAGTTTTTGAGCGGAAAATAAGAAAATTTCGAATAAATTGGCTCCACACATACCTGACTCCATATGATATTTTACTCCTATGGTACGGAAGCCCCAACGTCTCATACATTACCTTATCATTGATGAGCCCAAATGATATAATTTTCATGGTTATTTCAATGGTGTATATGCAATTAATACCAACAATCACCCAATCTGCCCATGTAGTGCCGTGATGGATGTACCCGTCAGCGTCTTGAGGATTCCATTGTCTGAAGGCGAGAAATGTAGTCTGAATAAAAAGTAAGAGAAGTATAAACGGACTCATTAATTTGTGTGAAACAATTTTGTAACAAGCTCTGCGAATTTTAGATTGAGGACTGAAGATTTTGAGTGAGTTACCATATAGATAATGACAATAGTCTAATTTCACAGGTTCGTCAGTAAGTGATGCAATGTTAGTAGGGTTAATATTACTGGGTCCATGAGAGGGCAGAATTGAATGGGTAAGAATATTTCCTGGAGAAAGATGCATGGGTGAAGCCAAGGAAGAGTGAACAGTTCTAACTGATCTGGGATGTGACGTAATACGTGACAAATTACCATCATGAGATAAACGGCCGTCAATAGAAGTGCCTTGAATCCTATTGACGCGGATAGAACTACGACGACCTTCTATCGCTGGTCTGGATGTACCTGCAATACGCAGAGATACACCCATCACAAAGTTAGAAATTTTGGTTTGGCGGGTTTGCGAAGTCGCTAAATTCTCGTCTCTTTCTCTTGCGATGGCTTCCAGAAATCCAGCCTCCAAGACATTTGGGTCGTTAGGGTCGCGGAGTGATGTACCTTCTAGCTCATCGAGTCCACTCTCCTCATCTGATGGGTACTGTTCGCCTTCATCTAGAGGGATCCAAGTTCCAGGTTTACCCGGAGCACCCATAGCATTATCTAACTCGTCTCGAATTTCGTCTGGATTGGTTACAAGGACCTCAGTTAAGAGGTTATGGGAGTTATCTGAGGAAATCAGAAGGTGATGTTCATAAGGTGGCCGGCGAGGCACACTGTCCAACTTCGGGAGCCGATGCTCATGGTCCTCTGGATTATCTTTCGGGGATGTCATCAATGAGGATACTTTGAACGAGTTGGGGATGACGTTGTTGATTAAATATAGACAACCCTGGGTCCTGGGGCCTATGAACGCTAAATGCGGTGTCTGTTGTGCGTTGAGTTGGAGGTAATGGACTCAGATTGATCCCGTGAGAAAAAATAAAAGAATATCGATGATAGACAGCAAAACTCACTTCGACGTTGATGTCAAATGTGGTTTAAGTACACTTTTGTACTAGAAAACGTCACAATTTAACAAAACAAGGGCCCAGCCATGTCTGCATACAAGTCGCGGGCGTCTTTCTTTTGATAATGCAACGACATCTATATGTGGACTAAATTTTCGAAGAGAGACCAGTTTTCGTACGATTTTACTTACTAACAAATCTTTCGGTTACTATTAAGGATAATATTCTTTTTTTAAAATCAGAAATTCGTAAATTTGCACACCGTTTTTTTTGTATTCTTGACGTGTAAGAATTACGAGCTCTCATACATGCAGCCCTATGTGCAGTACTGACGACTGGTGTTTTCAGCTCTTGGTTATTTATATGCAGTCGGAGACTTTTAATAGACGAAAACGGGAATTGACTATCCTCATTCGTCAAAGAGATAAATTCTTATAAATAATAAATTTGTTAATTAAATTATAATTTGTGATTTTGAAGATATTCCAAGCAGCTTCAATTATTCTAAAACATTCAGTTGTCTTCAAGAAGAAGAATTATCCAATAGTGATTTTCATTGCATAGATTGAAGTTAAGGACAAAATGACCGGGATTTAATGAGAAACACAGAAAAATTCCAAAATCCGTTTTTGATATTCAAAATATAATAAATTAGCTTCATTGTTATTTAATTTGATACTAGGTAGCCAGTCGTAGATACGGTAACACACAGATAGAACTACAGCAGATCCCTGAGAATACAAAGCAAAAGACGATAGAACGACTACCATATTATTTCTTTTCAATTATATTGGCATATCTTTATAAATTAATTTTCTAAAAGCTTCTTTTCCAGAAATAATCTTAATTCATTTGAAAGCACACCCGTGCACCATGCGGTACTAACTAAACCTTTCACACTTAGCTCCAGATCATTTTTCAGCACACCATGTCTCTCCTAAAGAAAGTGTCTCAAGCACAGATACGACAGGTCAAGCAGCTCTCTGCCCAGATCTTCGGCGAGAGCTTCAACCCTGACAATATCAGAAATGGTTCGAAGGTATTAGCCGCTCCGTTAAAGGGACCTGCCATCGCATCCTACTATGGAGACAACGACTCGGCTCCAACCTTCAAAGATTTTAAATCTTGGTTTCCAGACTTAAAACTTGTTGACCCTAAGGAAGAATATCGTGTGATGATGGTTGCTCTTAGGAAGAAGAGAAACAAGGGTGCTCCAAAGAAGAAGAGCAGTTAGTCTGACTATAGAAGTCAAAATTGTACATATTTAATACGAAAAGCATGAAACGTGAACGACGCATAAGTTGATTTCGAACTCTCAGCTTAATTTGTAGGTGGTTTTTATTCTATTCGTTCTTTTCATAAAGATGGCGTAGCTATGCATTGATCACACTCTATAAGAGCTACACGTTTGTGAATGGAAGCAGTGAAAGGTGTTTCTGAAAAACAGTCTCAAAAATGTCTAGTTTAACTTTCTTCTCTTTTGGTTGTAAAATGTATCTGTCACTTCGTAACTTCTCTCTGCAGAGTCTTTCGTTCTAATAGTGGTGTCCTCTTCACCAATGGACGGTCCAGCCGACTTGAGTGGCGATTGGGATCTCAAGATATTGGGGAACATATCCCATCTTGGACCGCTTGGACAGTCCACTATGGTTTTCACATTAACTGCGGTTTGTGTTTGCTCGACGTCAATCAGCTTGAACTGATAATCTGAGGAGGTTAAAAGACGAATTGAGCTCGAATCGCATACTACGATATGGTCGTTGAACGCGATGATAAAGGAGTTCTCATTTATCACACGCGCTTTAACCAATTTCAGAGTTGCCACGATCGTGAAAAGTACCTCGATAGTCTTGTCGTGCAATCTGAGAACTGCAAGCAAATTTCCTGAAAATAACAACACTATGTTGTTTTTTCTATGCATTGTCTTCCACTTCTCTGCTGGCATTACCGGAATGTAACGGAGTTTGGAATACTTGACGGATCCTCTGACATCTACAGTTTGTGACCATATGAGTTCAGATGAGAGAGGAAGGTTTACGATTTTCAGAGTCAGCATAGTCATAATATCCAAACATTTATAGTGGAGCTCCATCTCATTGGAGATGCAAGTAATATAGACAACGTCCTGATCTTCCTCGGTTGCCAATAGTGGAGTCCACTCAAAGTTCTCACCTTGGGACAGACAACCAGGCGCAGAGATATGTTTTGCTGTTGGGATAGCTGTATGGAGGCTAAGATCTTTCACTGGTTTGTTGTGTAGTCCTAAACTGTTGTATATACTAAGCAGGTAGCCTGAAAGAGAACTTGAAGAGTCAAATGCAAGGAACCATTTTCCTGATAGAGACCAAAAGAAGCGTGATTCGGCGCCTGGCAAAAATTCCATTTTCAAGGAAGCCAACAATTTACTAGTCGTTCCGTCTGTCCAGAAATGCAATATGACGGGTCGTATTGAGGATTCGTCCTTGAAGACAGACCGCGACATCAGAGTTTTGGCATAGTATGGAGTGACTACAATTGACCATATATTTGGACGAATTGGGTGGAAAATAATTTCAGATATGAAAGGTTTAGGGATTGTGAATTGTACAGTAGTGGTAAGGAGGGAATAAACCTTGACATCGAGTAAGCCAGCCAGAAAGACTGCTAGTTGTGTGCAATTTTTGTAGCTTCCAGAGACCGGCTCTGGCCCATTCATCCATTGAACGCTAGCTATACCTGCTGGGTCAGCCTCGATAATGATTGGTTTCGGTTGGAATAGTTCAAAGATAGCGATCACGTTTAAGGTATCATCGGATATATAAACAGCAAATTTCGAGCAGTTTTCGAATAAAGGGAGTTCCCATTGGAAGTTTTTCACGGTGGGGGCTCTTAGAGCGCGTTCGTAGTCATTGGCATCTCTGTGTTTACCTATAATCTCTGTCAAGTCATAAGCGTAAATGTCTTCAGAGGGTGACTTGAAATAGACCAGGATAATGGAGCCTGAAATATAAGCGATGTAATTACCACATCTGGAAGGTATCTCGTCATTCATGATCTGCGATATCGCAGGGACTTGAAGTTGATGTCGTTGTTGATTTGAGAAGACACAATGATATAGATTGCAAATAGAGTAGTTATAGAATTGATGGGAAGCTGGACAAGGAGAGGTTCTCGGAGTGGAATTAACGAGATTGTAGCCTATAAATTCAATTTTTTCCAATATTTTTGAAAGTCTTTTTTTTTTTTTAACAAAAAGTATTGGAACAGCTGTGACTTCTGTTTTTTAAAATTTCGATGAATTTTCATCCAAAACACTCCATAATTCCAAAAGAAAGAAAAAAACAAAAGAAAAACAAAAGAAAAGCAAAAGAAAAGCAAAAGAAAAGCAAAAGAAAAGCAAAAGAAAAGCAAAAGAAAAGCAAAAGAAAAGCAAAAGAAAAGCAAAAGAAAAGCAAAAATGAAAATCATCTTTCTTTCGTTTGGTCAAAAGTCCTCGTGTATTCGTGTCAAACGCCTGCGGCTAACCTGAAACTTGGACTCTGTAGAGTAATATTAGCAACCAGGACTTACTGTGTTTCAGGTGAGATAGCACCAGAACTTGAGGACAAAGAAGAGAAAAAAAGTCAAATTCCAACAAACATTATATATAAACAATTGTTAAAATTCCTTTCAATGATTTTTTTTTTTTCATTCTTCCCGTAATTGGTCTCATGTTTTATCTGTCTCTCGGCTCTTCTCCGTCTTCTCCAGCCCTGCACGCATGCATTGGTATCCCAAACCTTCTCAACCATAACAAACCAGACTTCACATTCTAATCGCCACAACAACACGCGTCTGCTCGTCTAATCGGACTATTCGCCCCTACAAATAAAATAGTCACTCAATTTTGCTTTCTTTAGGGTCCCTATTTATGAGCGCAGACCCCAAGCATGCCTCCAAAATCATCATCTGTGAATCACAGAAAGGGTGCACAGAAACAACGAAATGATCCAAAGCGAGCGGACTCTCTGAGTGATTCTGATAGTGATGATTTGCCACCTTCGCAGAAAGATGGCAGATCTCGTTTAGCCCTGCTGGTCATTGGGCCAAACAATAACCTTGTTAAGTTATTCCAAGACACATCTTCTTCTTCATCCAAAGAGCCTAAAATCATGCTAGAGACACCAGTAAAGAAGAATCAAAAGGGATCTCGTGCAAATAAAAAGACACAGTTTTCTCCCATGAATGCCTCGGCAACCCCCAAATCTCACCAAGACGAGGTCATGGACCGAGCCTTAAACCAACTAGACCAATCTCCACTTGATCCCATGAAGTATCTTGAGAACGAAACAAAGTCAAAACTGACAAAGGGAAGGAAAAAAAATGTTTCAAATAAGGCGCAGCCCGTGTCCACTAAGACTTCCTTTTCTCCAGATAGTAAGCCACTGAATGGCAAAACGAGTACCAAGTCATCGCTGAAGTTGCCCACAAACACCAAAGCCGAAATTACCTCAAAATCAAACCTGAATCCCGAGGGCACGGCAACTGTTAAACGGGGTAGGGGACGTCCAAAGGGATCTGTTAATAAGCCAAAGGGGTCAGAGCCAATTAAGGCAAGGGGAAGGTCAGTGAATGAGTCTCCGCAGAAAATCAAAAGAGCTCGTATTCTGAGTCTGAAAGGTAGCTTTTTCGAGGATGATGGTGACGAAGACTCTTTTAAAACTGCGGAACCATTGCATGAGGACATCACTCACAACAACCACTCTCCTGAAGCTGAACGACCCATTACACAAGATCTCGAACGGTCAGATGAGAACCCATTAAACAAATCGTTAAGCACTTCCTCTCAAAACCCATTTGCATCCCCTGAGTCAAAATCAGGAAAAGGTCGTCAAAAAGCTAAAGACACGCGGCTGAAAATTGAGCGGTCTCTAGAAAGTGCGATTCTCTTTCAGTCAAGCTCTGACGGATCCACGTCGAGACGCGCAAGGCGGGCAGCTGTCAATCGAAACCCAACTTCTGAGACAAAACCTAAAGTGGTTAACAGGTCAAAAGTTGTCAAGCGTAAATCATATCCCGACAGAGGAAAGCGTCTTCTGTCAGCTAGCAACAAGGCCGAGCCTAATCCAAACGTTGAAGAAGGCGAGTACAATAGATATCTTGACAATAACTTG
Organism: Australozyma saccharicola; assembly: GCA_030569455.1. Lineage (NCBI taxonomy): Eukaryota > Fungi > Ascomycota > Pichiomycetes > Serinales > Metschnikowiaceae > Australozyma > Australozyma saccharicola. The sequence goes on from JAJMKW010000008.1 coordinate 283,711, forward strand.
TCAGATGCGGAGAATATGCGGCAGCTCTTGATATGGTGTTTCAGAAAGAACTTGGAGCAGGAATACACCGAAGAAGATCCAAAAAAGAAAGATATACTCAGCGTCGCAAAGCTCATAGAGACCGAAGTTCTACAGGATTTGATTGATGGCAAGGTCTCTGTAGATTGGACTGATCCAAATGATGATGAATTAATCGATACTCCTATGGAAGGATTACGAATCATGAAGCCGAATGCGACTAATGAAGCTAATAAAGAGAGTATCGAAGTGTTTAAACAGAAGTTAAAGCAACTTAAGATTGAAGATGCCCAATGGCAACGTGCTTATAAAAATGCCCTACGGCCCCTTGAGTCTCTTACTATTGATGCCGATAATGTTAATCCACGAGAGCTTCAAGCATATTTGCGCAAGAAGGATGCTAGTGGTGAGTTTTTGAAAAATGTTGTCGGTGGCGGTATAGAGAACAAGCTACAGCTGTCGCTTGAAGCTGCTAGAAAGAGCGTCAAGGAAGACCTACCAGCAAACACAGACAAGCTCTTCCATCTCCTGCATAAGCTTAAACAGAGCATAACCTTGACCTCTAAACTTGATGAAGATCGGTTGACATCGCGAGTCACGAAGTTGGCTCGCAATTTTGGCAACCGGAAAGTTTTGGGCCCAGCGGTCAAGGATGTAAGCGAGCGGGACTTGCTCCGCGGAATATCGCGTATTGATACCTCAAGCAAAGTCCATTAATAAGCTTTTGTGGTGGATACTGACTAGTGTGCCAAATATTATGTTGCACTTGATAGGTGAAAGTCTCCAACTATTGGTTTACTTGCCTTTCCACACAATGTGGATGTATACTAGATGTATTATAGTGTAATAAGTAGAATTTACTAATTAGGAAATAATGGTTATTATTATCTGTAAGCTAAAACTGAATCAACAACAAAAAAAAAATTCTTATTAAAATTACAATTAGGATCAGCTATCAGGAAGGCATCATGACACAAGGTGGAGTGTTAGACCCACCTCCATTTGCACCCGTGAGCAAGAAAAAATTAATAAAAATTTTTACTCCACCTTCAAACCGAGATAATTCATATTTTTATTGTTTACGCCAAATTTAATAAGTGAAGGGAGGGAAGCCCTTGCTAAGACGGTTGTGGACCCTTTCTATACCCCACACAATCATGCATATAAAGCTCGGGCCAAGGTTCATCATCTTGCTCTAGATCACAACCCAACACATATAAACTTCATTTTTTTCTTCCCTGTCAGTAACTCCTCCACTCCTCGTCTTGTGTTCAATACTTACCAAAGTCCCTCGCAATTACATCTCGTTTCTTTCCTCTTGTAATCCCTCCCTTGCCTCCCTGAATCTATCACAATGGCAGTAGAGGCATATCAGAGAAGTCCTCGTGATCATAGGTTCGGCTTCAATGCCGCATTGGTATATCTACCCAAAAGAGCTCGTAGGGTTCTATTCATGGCTCTTCTCTTCTCGCTGACATTACTTTTTGTAGGTATGAGCAATAAATCCCGGTTCCTAAAGACCTCTTACCTGTTACAGTATCTACGAAGGCAACAAATGAACGACACGAACCAATGGACCGAACAGCGAACAAGACTTGAGACTGCATTAGACACGGATGAAAGCAGATCTGCTTTTGACCAAATTCCTTTCGCAGAAGAATCTTTCTTTGATTCTACTACAAATCTTCTAGGAACACTCCATTTTGCGCCAGTGCACCAGTTTCAGAGACAACCATACGTCAGTAATGGCTACATCGGTGCACGTGTTCCAAACTTGGGCCATGGCTTTGCTGTAGACTCTTTCCCAGGTAATGATTCTAGTTCCAATACCGTCAATGGTTGGCCCTTGTTTGATCATAGGTTCGCAGGTGCATTCGTAGCCGGTTTCTATGATTTGCAGCACAATACAACCGAAACAAACTTCCCTTGGCTTTTACAATATGGCGGAGAAAGCGTTATAAGTGTAGTTCCGCAATGGACTTTTTTGGGCTTGGAGTTTAATGGAAAGACTTTAGATCCTCGGCTTCCAGAGGATGATTGGGGTCAAATAGATAAGTACTCGCAAACACTATCGTTGAAGACCGGGAAGGTCACGACACAATTTTTGTGGCAGAGCACGTTGTATATTCTGTACGTTTTGTCTGCCAATAGAGCTTATTCCTCGGTAGGCACTGTTTCTTTGACAATCACTAACCCTTCGGACCAGGAAGTAGAGGTAAAAATAACGGACGAGTTGGACTTTGAGACTTCTAGAAGACTGGACCTTGTAGATCAAATGCACGACGGAAAAGGCATTGCTCAGATTTATAGTCCTATGGGTGTCAGTGACGTTTTTGGTGCCACGTACTCGACTCTATTGTATTCTAATGGTCTTGACACGTCTTCTGAAATGAATCAAACAGATTCAAAAGTATTCCGGGTAGTAAAGATGAAAATACCAGCGAATTCGGAGGTTGTCATAGATAAAGTAGTTGGAATAGTTACTTCAGACTTAGACCCAGTTGCATATGACTCTTCTGACAAGGTTTTAGATGCAGCCAAAAACGAGTGCCTTTCTCAAGGTTATGGAATGTTGGAAAGTGCAAATGACTCAAAATGGCAAGAATTGTTGGGGTCTTCGCTCGCAATTCTGTTTCCTGATGACGCGTTATTAACTATGGCATCGAGGGCATCCATCTTCCATCTCTTGGCGAATACAAGGGCCGATGCTAATGGTGTCACAGCTGCATTGGGCGTCACGGGACTTTCCTCTGACTCCTATGGTGGAATGGTGTTTTGGGACACTGATTTGTGGATGCTGAGTGCACTTTTGCCCTACGCGCCTGAGCATTCTCAAAGTTTAGTCAACTATAGGTTTTACACTCACAATCAAGCCAAAGCAAACCTCATGAGTCCTCTGAACACTTTAGGTATCGAATCAGGAGCTGCTTACCCATGGACCAGTGGTAGATTCGGCAATTGTACTGCAACTGGCCCTTGCTTTGACTACGAATACCACTTAAACTCTGCTATCGTACTTTCCGCATGGAAATTGTATCTTAGCGGTGTTGTAAATGACGAATACCTTACTGATGTTGCATTTCCCTTGATTAGTGATGCTGCGTTGTTTTTCAGTCAATACGTGAAGTATAACGATACGCTTCTGCAATACACTACAAAGAACCTTACTGACCCAGACGAATACGCAAATCACATTGACAACGGAGCCTATACAAACGCAGCCATTGTCTCTACACTTAACATCGCCCAAGCAATTTATTCACATTTAAGAATAGAACAACCAGCCTCTTTCGCTAAAATTGCTGGCGCCATGTATATTCCTAGATCCAAAGACGATAACAACATTGTATTAGAATATTCGGGTATGCCTGCTTCCGTAGAAGTCAAGCAGGCAGATGTGGTGATGTTGACATACCCGTTGGAGTATGGCCTAGACGAGACTGTTGCTGAGGAGAATATGCGATACTATTCAATGAAACAGGCCAGTTTTGGTCCAGCGATGACCTGGCCTATTTTTTCAGCAGTTTCCTCAATTGTTCTGGAAGCTGGGTGTTCTTCTCAGTCCTATTTGGTGAAGGCGGCTAAACCCTTCTTGAGAGGACCATATGCTCAGTTTCTGGAGCAAAATAACGACGATTACGACACTAATGGAGGTACTCACCCCGCTTTCCCCTTTTTAACGGCTAGCGGCGGTTTCTTGCAAGCTGTGCATGGGCTTTTTGGCCTTAAATTTGACTACGAAGTGAAGAACAATACGGTAGACAGATTTTTACGTGTAGATGCAGCACAATTATCCAATCTTCCTAACGGAGTGTTTTTGGATGGAATCAGGTATATGAACTTGTCGTTGGCATTGAATTTGACTGATGCGGGCTTGGAAGTGACGAACCATGGGCAGATGGAAGGTAGCAATGCCTCTTCTACAATGCTTCATGTTAAGCTCGGACCCAGACTTGGCTCTCAAGATTACTATATCGAAAGTGGATCTTCTGCTACTCTTCCAGTCTATTCTCTCAAAGCAAATCTTCAAGATAGTTTAACTGAGTGTCGGAAATCAATCTTCGCCAACATCACGCAGGGAGTTGCTGGCGACGTCCTTGCACTGATCAACGATGGTGACAACTCAACTTATTGGCAAGCTGAGACAAATGACACAAGCAAAATCCTCGTTGATCTTCTATACAACAAAACCATTAAGAGCGGCTCCATTAATTGGGGTGAAATGCCTCCCAAATCTGTATCTTTATATGCTCCTACTCAGGAGTTTAACAGTCATGTTCCCGAATTTGATCTGATTCGTTCCGTTTTGAATGGAGTTTCTTTTAATGACCAGGACAGTAAAAGGTTAAGCGAAGCGACCGCGTTCACCAAAATTTTTTCCACAGACGTGTCAATTTCCGAGCCGTTCAATGATGAGGATTACCAGAAAGTAATTCTACAAAATGATTACAATACAACAAGTTTCTTCTTGCCCGAAACTCGAAATGCTAGATTCGTTTTAGTTGAGTTCGAAGGGTTGTTGTCTCCTAGCGACACTGGAGGCGCAAGAATTTACGATTTGAATTTCACGTAAAAAAATAGTTTGCAATTTCAATACATATCCATTTTGGTTTATCATCAACGGTAGATGAGTCTGTTTAATCAAAAGTTACGTAAGCAAAGGATGGCCAAGGAAAAGCATACCTTCAAGAATAAAAGCTATCTGTGATGAGCTCGCTATTGCAATTTTTTTCTTTTGCGTTTTTTATAGTTAGGTTCTGGCCCCGTCTCTATCAAGGCAGAATGAGTATCACAGGTTGCAATTACAGTTTAATCTATCACCTCAATCAAAGAAAGAAGTCAAAAAAAAAAATATCGAATTAAATCAAAAAGACCTAATTCACCACAAAAAAAAAAAAAAAAAAAAAAAAAAAAAAAAAAAAAAAAAACAGTCTTTTCTTCACTCCTCATACTATTCCAATGGCCTTAGTATACGTGTTCACCCTGCAGTACCATGTGCTGTCCATAGACACCCACCAACCATTTTTCAACCTAAACCTCCTTAGCCGAAAACTCAATTGACACGGAAAAACTTTCCATCCGACACGCGTTTACTTGTCTTGATCATCTGCGTGTGCTCGTCGAACAAATTAAAGCGGATCTTGATCGAAGCATCCCTTCCAGTTTTCCCGGCACCTTGTTTAGTTGATCCATGAAGATCAAACAGATTGAAACCACGGCTGCGTTTGCCTGGAGCTCCGATGGCATCCCTCTCTTGGCCACGGGATCCATTGCTGACACTGTTGACTTTGATGCTCCCTCTACTGCTCTCCTTCAGATCTGGAACGCCGTCGGCCTGCCTCAAGAAGGCCCAGTGTTCAGTGCCGAGTTGGAACACAAATTCCATGCTTTGGCATGGCTGAGGCCTCTTGAAGGTAGACCACGTGGTGTTTTGGTAGGAGCGTTTGCCAATGGTTCAATCGAGTTCTGGGATGTAGATGTTCTCTTCCGTTCCACGTCTTTAGCTGCTGCTTCCATTCACAAACACACAGGCGACAACGTCGTCAAATGTATGCAATTCAGTCCACATCTGCCGTACGTATTGGCTACCGGTGGAGTTAATGCCCAAATACTTATCTGGGATGTTACCACATTTGCACAACCTGTTCCAGCTGGTAAGCCTCTGTCACCATTGGATAACATTACCTCGTTAGCTTGGAATAATGTCCATGGCTTCATCTTGGCCTCTACAAGCTCTCTGGGCTACACAATCATCTGGGATTTAAACAAAGAAAAGGAAGTAATGCATTTGCTGTATGTTGGCGCCCATGGTAAAGCCGATTTTTCCCACGTTGTATGGCATCCCACAGAGCTGACAAAGTTAGCTACTGCCAGTCAGAGCGATACTTGTCCACTAATTATGACCTGGAGTTTGCGTACCCCGCAAGAGCCAGAGCTGATTATGCATGGCCACACCAAGGGAGTATTGTCCTTGGACTGGTGTATGCAAGACCCTAACTTGTTGCTTTCCGCTGGTAAAGACAATTGTGCACGCTTATGGAACCCTGTCTTGGGTGTTAAATTGGGCGATTATCCAACTACAGCCAACTGGGCATTCCTGACTCGTTTCGCTCCAAGAGCGCCAGACATTTTTGCTACTGCCTCCTTCGACGGCAAGATCGTCATTCAAACTTTACAAGACACTTCTCCGCCAGTGTCTGAAAAGGTGCAAGCACATGATGACACTGAATTTTGGACAAGTATTACCAACGTGGAGACACAGCAAGCTGTGTTTGAAGTCAAGCAAGCTCCAGAATGGTTGAAGCGTCCATGCAGTGTCACCTTCGGTTTCGGCCTGAAAATTGTGACTGTTAAAAACGCTAACAAGCGTGGTATTATTGAAATTAAAAAAATTGATACTAATCAGGGTAGATCGCTGGGAACTGAGGAATTATCTGCTGCTTTCCAAAGCAATAACTTCCAAACCATTCTCGCAACTCGTGTCGAGCAACAGTCCACTGACAGCGCCGACTGGAAGCTTCTCAACGACTTAAGTGTTTCCGGCAAAGACGAATTCCTCAGACTGGTCATTGGCCTTGTGGAGGAAACGGCGCCTGAAACAACTGGCTTCGACTTGGATGATTCTTTGAACAAGGACCTGTCTCTATTTGGTAACAATGCTGCCGCTGACGATGCGGACTTTTTTTCTAACTTGTCGAATGATACACCAGCTGCTAAGAGGCCATCTACCGCTCCTGCTTTCCTCCCATCTGGGCCATTCTCTCTTCCTGAAGGTAGTGCTGACGGTAAGTTGGCACGCCTTTTGATGCAAAACAAAATCAGTCAAGCTGTTGATGTTTGCTTGCAGGAAAATAAGCTTCAGGAGGCCTTGGTTTTGGCTCTTGACCAGGATAAAGCTGTCAAAGAAAAGGTTAAAAATCAGTACTTCCATAATGCTGGACCCTCTGTCTTATCACGTTTGATCTATTCTGCTTCTTCGCGCCAGGTTGGAGATATTACTTCCAACGCAGACATTGCCAATTGGAAGGATATTGCAAGCAGTATCCAGGCTTATTGTGTCACTGACAGCGAAGAGTTCAACGAAAAGTTTATTGAGTTGGGTGACCGTATATTGGCTAGCCAAAACTCCAAAGAGGCTCGTGACAATGCTTTGTACTGTTACTTGGCTGGATCTGCTTTAGACAAGGTTGCGTCAATCTGGCTTCAAGAATTACCTCAATTAGAACAGGAGCTCCTCTTGGCCCCAGAGAATGGTGTGTCAAACTTGTATGATGCCCATTACATGGCGTTGAACATTTTCACTCAGAAGATCGCCGTATATCGCTCCATCTTGCACTTGAGTGGTCCTGTCACTGGAGCCAGTGTTGATTGTTTGTGCAAGGCCATCTGTGATTTCGCACTGATGACTTCTTCAACAGGTGATTTTGAATTGGCATCACATTTGATCGCCCTCTTGCCTGAAGACTTTAGTGGTGTCAAGGCTGAAAAGGAGCGCATTTCCATGGCCCTCCGTCCAGTGCAACAATCTACTTCTAGAGCTCGTGGTGCAGGGAATTATGGTAACGGATTTCCCAATCAATATGGGATTGCTCCGAACCAATATGGAGGCGTTTCGAGCCAGTACGGTGTTGCTCCAAACAACCCCAATGCTCCATTCGCAAACAACTTTGCGCCTCCTGCCTCGAACGGTTTGACTCCTAGAAATGTTTCCGTTCCTGCGAAACGTGCTCCAAGAACCTCAGTAGACCATGGCGCTGCGCACAGACAGGCTTCCTATGCAGCAAGAACTCCCGCTGTGCAACCCTCTAACCCTTACGCACCAGCTCAGGGTACCCAGCCTGCACCTTATGGGATTCAACCTCAGTCCCAGAGTTCGTATTCAAATGCTGGATCTGTTGGCGGATACGCGCAGCCAAGTATGTATGGACAAGCACCTTCTGTAGATTCTCCTCTTCCAATGGCTTCCAAGCACAGAACAGACACAGACGGTTGGAACGACTTGCCTGACTTGTACAAGGCATCATCTAAACCAGCGCCTCGTCGTACTCCTGCTCCTCAAACGCCACAAGCGCAAGCCGCTTCTGACTTCTCATCTCCTGCACCCGGCCCTCCACCTAGTATGAACTCAGCTCCTCCTCCACCAATGATAAACTCCAGAAGCAGAAGAACTTCACATACTGTGCCGGAAGCCGCAGCTCCTCCTCCGCCAATGGTTAGCTCCAGGAGTAGAAGAACGTCGCATGCAGTGCTGGAGGTAGCTGCTCCACCTCCAAGAGTAGAGCGTGTCAACAGTAAGTACGCGCCAGTTATCGCGTCGCCTCCTCCACAATCACCACATGGAGGCCCAGGTTTTGGTTCAATCGATGCAGCAAGACCTCCACAGCCGGTGGCTGCGGCACCGCCAAAAACGAACCCGTACGCTCCATCTGAAAGAAGCAACTCTGCCACAGACAGAGCTTCTGGACGTTATGCCCCGCCTATGCAACCAAATACGCCGGGCGCTGGACAAAACGGCTTCGCTCCACCAACAAACAATTTCGGTCCCCCAAAACAAGTGCCTTCTACCCCCGCCACGAATCCCTACGCTCCTTCTGACAATAGAATTGGTTCTGGCTCGGTACCTGCGTCTCCAGCAGTGAGAGCATATACTCCTCAAAATAATGGCTTAGCTGCAGCTCCACCTGTCAACTACGCGCCCCCACAGAAGGCCCCTGTTAATCCTTATGCTACGGGCCCAAGAAAGGAGTCTACTTATGGCGTTCCATCAACTGGCCCTCCACAACAGGCCCATCCACAGAATCAAGTGGCTGCAGCTGCGCCTCCTACGCAAGCTCCACCTTCTCGATATGCACCTGTTGCTAACCCAATGAGTACCGGCCCCCCAACTTCTGGACTTCCGATGTCTGGTCCTCCAATGTCTGGTCCTCCAATGTCTGGTCCTCCAATGTCTGGTCCTCCAATGTCTGGTCCTCCAATGTCTGGTCCTCCAATGTCTGGTCCTCCAATGTCTGGTCCTCCACGTACAACGGCAACCCCAGTGCAAGGACAACCTAGAGGCAGTATCTCGTCTTCGGTTCCTGCTCGCTCAAGAGCTGCTTCGCAGCACTCCATCGCTGGACAACCTAGACCTGCACCTGCCGACGGCGGTGCCAGTCCTGCTGAGGCTGGTGCTTTGCGGCTGGAATTTGGCGAACTCTTGACCGATTTGAAACGTGTTGCACCAGCTAAGTTCAGTAAGCACGTTCTTGACATGGAAAAGAGATTGAATTTGTTGAATTCTCATCTCCAGAAAAAGGAGTTGGTTTCTGGTGGTGCTGTGGCTCTTTTGAGACAAATCATCGGTGCTTTGAAAAACAAGGACTATGACGCTGCTAACAAGTTCAACGGTGAAATCATGGAGAGACATGCCGCTGAGGTTGGCGAGTGGAACGTTGGTGTCAAGAGACTTATCGCCATGTCTGAGGCCTTGAAGGAACAGTTGGGCAAGTAAAGAAAAGCCAAATATGTATAGTAATAAAAGGTCAGTGAATAAATGTGTAGTTTGGAAGAATCAAAATAATCATCCATTTATATCTTGTATTGATCGTTTCCGGGCGGACATCTTCATTATGGAGCCTTTGAAAAGCGTCAATGAAAAAAATTAAAAAAAGTCTCCGCAAAATCAATTTGATAATCACTCCTAATTGGAAGTTACAACCGACGTAAATTTGTTCTTTGTTATCTTGATTTACCTGTTGTGCCTTGATAACGAATACCTGCACTCCACCTGTCAAAAGCAGCATCTCGAAACACGTGTATGCAGTTCGTCGAATTTAGGATCAGCTTATACTTACGATAACACAAACAATAACATCAGAATCCAATTCCAGACCAAGAAATCACTCGATTCAATCGACACATAAAGCAATTCTAGATTTCCTTTTTTAATATTCTTTCTTGGCTAATGTTGAAGACTCGTCAGCCTCCGCCAAATGTGCTCCCGTTCTTATTGAGAGCCATAAATGGTAAAGTCATCTCACCAGCACTCCGAGCATTTGTCTTTGCGTATTTGTACGTAACTGTTCCCAAGGTTTTCTTCAATGTTCTTCGGCTTGCGAGGAAGGGCCGCAGTGACGAAATCCCCAAGTCTGTAGTCAGTACTTGTAAGAGCGCTTGTAAACCAAGTAAGTTCCCAGCATTAGCAGGCAAATTGATGCTTCAGATTAACGCAACCGAGCCGCTTATATATTGGGCCCTCAAGCATTTGAAGCATCCGGGTTCTCCGCGCCGTCGCTTGTTCCTTAGTACCCTTGTAGCTGCATTCTCAGCTGCTATAATGCAATTCAAGAGCTTCCAGAACAGAACTCACATTTACGGCCGCCAAATATCTCTCGACTTAACTTTACTAGTCGCAACACGCGCTTTAGATACCATAATATCCTCAACATTCCTGAAAACTGGTGCCAACACTTGGAATCTGTTTGGAGATGGTGCGCTCTTTATCGCCTCGAGCTCTCTCATCATGTTTTCGTGGTTTTACAGTCCAGAGCGCCTTCCGCCTGCTTACCGCAACTGGATTACGTCTGCTGCATCTATGGATGATGAGTTTGTCGCTCTTTTGCGGGATGTTAGAAACAAAAAAGTGGTATATGGAGAAAAGGGACTTGGCGAGCACATCTTACTGGATTTTTGTAGGAGGAACAATCAGCCGGCTGAAAAAGGTTCTCTTTACATTAATCAACCCTTATCTTGTGAATGCGTGCATGCCTTTGTAACGCCCAATTGCGAGCTTCATGCATTATGGCGTTTCGCCAGGGGCTTTATGTTTTCTATGAAACTCTACGGAAGTATAAATCTCGTCATACTACTAATAAGTAAGCATAAAGGAAGCGTTTGGAAGAAATCCATTCGAGCTTTTCTCAGCGCTGTACGTTCCTCGTCATTCTTGGGTACCTTTATTGCATTGTGCTGGTACGGCGTATGTTTAGGCAGAAACCGGCTTCTTCCTCGCCTATTCCCGAATACTCCTCCTACTCGATGGGATGATACCATTGCTGTAGCCTGCGGGTGCTTTCTCTGTGGCTTCAGTTGTTTCGTAGATACTCCTCAACGGCGTAAGGAGTTGGCATTGTTTGTCGCCCCTCGTGCTATGGGTACTCTTGTTTCTATTCCTACGTCTGAAAAAGAACTTTGGCTAGAAAGATTGACATTTGCTGTGAGTATGGCAGTTTTGGTTGCCTTTGTGAAAAAGGATGCAAGCAGTGTTCGTGGGATCTTCGGTAAAGGTCTACAAAGCGTCTTAAGCTTGAAAGATCACCTGTAAGAGCAGAATATTTAGCTCAACAATTCCTGAGAGTATTGGACAGTTCCTAGGTTATTTGTGTTGGTAACTAAACCTCCAGCCATGTAGGTCAACAATTTGCAGCCAGTACTAATTGAGACAGCTGATGAAAGCTTAATAACATGAATTACAACATCGAGGCATCAGACAAATGGACCCCAATTATCCTGTAATTCAAAAAGCAAAATTTTTGTCGATTGCAAAACAATTGATTAGGAAAGACATAAATGTGAATCAATTGAATCTACCGACGATAGAATCAAAGATTGAGTCAATTATGTAAGCCCGTTTCCAAAGAAGCTTTTTGAGTTGCTTCTTCGATAATTCATGTTTTCGATTTGCTTTAGTGATGAGAATTATTCTCCTAATCTCCTATTTCTCTCATCAGTTCGACTTTGACAACCCAAACCCGTTGAAGATTCCCGTCAACTAAGCGTATAATAACTTTCGATTTATTGTTTCTTCAATTCTACCTATTTTTTTTTTTTTTTTAATATTTTAATTCGAAGCGCTCATATTAAGGAAGATACCAAACTAACGTCATCTAAATATAATGCTTAATAATACATCAGCCACTTCAGCTTGTGAATACACACATCCCCAATTCATCGCAATTTTCTTTTTAACATTTTTTAATGAATTGACCTTTTTTCAACTTAAACCCCTTTGAAGATCTTGCCTCTGTTTCATCCCCATCGCACTCCACCTTTCAAGTGCGACCTCATTTAATAAGAGCATCACAGTCCGAAATAGCCGCTAACAACCATCATTAATACTCATAATATGACCGATGAAAGCGGCAGCGAAGACTACGTTTCTATTGAATACGAGCTTCCTGCGGCAATGGATGGTGTGCCTAACCATTTCGCTCCACATCGGCTACTCTTTGAGTTTCTCAAACTAGATCTGAAAGATGTAGTTCTTGTCAAAATCTTTCGCATATTAGCGGGTATTTGTGACCCGATGACACAACCAGAAGACTCTGATGAATTGCCTTTGAGTGTGGATCTTCTATCGCAGCTCGTCATTGCACTTTCATATGATGTGGTTCTTCAGGGACGGCGAGAAGACGATCCCCGCCCTTGGGAGGCTAGCGAAAAGGATGATCAGACCGTAGATATAGAGACAATCCGATTTGCTATTTCTACGAAGTTCCATATGATTGTTCTCGCCATAAGCAAGGCAGTCAAGGCAGATGACGAGCTTCGTGTGCGTTACTTGCACAATGACTGGAAGAATTGGACTGAGACTTCGAAATATTGGCTTCCAGATTTAAATGAGGACCAGATGGATCCACTTTTAAAACTTGCATACTATATATGTCCTGTAGCATTAATGGGGCTTTACCGTCTATTTGTCCCTCCAAACGAAGCCGATTACAATGCAGCACTTAACCCATATTCTGAGTCCTTTATACGTCTATGGAAAACACATACTGATATTGTTGCTCTAGGTCTTGAAATGGACCGCGAATTGGAGGAAGAGGCCTGGACAAATAAAAATGACAACGTCGACACACCTGACCTAGTCAAGCGAGTGCTCCTTGGCTCTTCAGCTGTTCGTACCGTTCTTGCATGGATTTTGGAACGGACGCTGCCCTCTAATGGTAAATTTCTCGTGACTGAGTCTCTAGATCACGATGTGCGTCATAAAACCCTCCTTACCTTTTATGATCCGCTGGCTCGGAGTGCCACCAATTGTGGTTCGATCTCGCACGACCAACATTTGCTAGTAGTAGCTCTTATTCTTCTCCGTTGCCGTAGTCCTTTTACTCCGTGCTGGCACGACAAAAAGTACCTGAAGGACATTTCTTTTCCCTGTTTTGATAGCGAAGACCTCCTCAGACGAGTTGCGCGTAGAAGAAAACCACTTCAGGCCACAGGTGACTTGATGGTTGACATGTATTATCGTGACCAGTTTGATGAGGACGTGAAGTATGTTTTTGGGTACTACGACTCCGACGAAGATGATGAGTCTGATAAAAGCTCCGGTGCAGACTCGTTGGCTCGGCGCGGTATCGCCATTCGTGCGACAGGTAACGAGCAAGAATTTGATGAAGAGGGCCGCGACTGGCGCGACTGCCCTCGAGGAGAAAATGTCAACTTCACAGAGGAGTTTCTCAAGCTTGAGGCACTGGTCGCCAAACTCTCAAACAGTGGCGAATCAGACTACTTTTTTGCGTCTTGGTTTGAATTGAGTCAAGCGCTCGAGTTTCTTGCTTTGACGCAGATTGAATCCGTTGATTCTTTTATGGTTCGAGTGGGCCAGGTTGCCATTCATTCGATTGCCAAGGCTGTTAAAGACGAGTACACACATACAGATAGTAAAATTGTCCTCAAGGAGATATATAGGTACTTTGTTTCTCCAGCAAAATTTGAACTCCTCTCTCGTGTGGCAGAAGACTTCACAATCCTACCCATCCATCCAGTTACAAATTTCGAGGTCATTCTTCTAAGAAATCCATATTGCGCGCTTGCCATACTTGATGAGTTGTTCATGTGTAATGGATTGCGCCGTTCATTGATCTGGTTCTTAACCAATCATGTCAACCCGCTGATGACACTTATTAGCTACATGTACGAATTTGTGGCAGGAGCACGCGGAAACAGCACCAAACGTGAAATAAAATACCTGTTTTCTCGAGTTGGACCTTTGGAAATTTCCAAAATGGAGCAACTGATGATGTTGCATGAGCTCTTCTCGGCAGCAGATAAGTGGCTTTCCGACGAAGACGAAAATACACGCATTGGTGAACTGAACTGTTTGCGCCTCGTTTCTTATTTATGCTTGATGATCAAAAGATTGCTTGAAGATGGAATCATTCGGTCAAATCAAGCAGATGTTTACGAAGATTACTCTCATGAGATCCAGCTGCTTCTATTTAATTGGATTGGTAAGTTCCCAGAAGCCCGCGAGATCTTCTTTAAAATCAAGCTGGAGAAATATGGTCTCTCAGATTCTGCCGCTAATGAGTCCGAAGCTCTGAACAGAAAAAAGGAGAGCAAGGCTAGCGAAAAGAAAGAGTCGGCTTCAACCAAGAGTCAAGGCTTGAGCGAAGTAGAGGATTGCCAAATAGTGGCTAACGTTGTGAAGTATCTTGAGTCGATGAAAGGTCTCGATGACGTGGCTTATGCTGTCAAATGCCTGGAGCCTGACATTAGAGACACTTTTGTGTGTTTTGCTGATATATTGGTGGATCACATTTATGAGGTTTTCGTCGAGACAGAACTGAGTGATTCCGAGGTTCCGAAAGCCTTGGAGCCGCCCACTCCTGAATTCGATGATATACAAGTTTTCTTAACCAATTTCAATGCTCTCAACCGTAACCTGGCTTTTGTTGACCGATTGGTTGCAAGGCTTGCAGGGTGGATTGTGGACACGCGTGGAGAAAACCCCGATCAAGAAGAAAATGACTTCGAGTTTCAGATTGCAAGTCCGCATCCAGAGCCGGAGGTTTTACTTCAAGAAGTTGCTGATTCTGAATTCAGCGATGCATTTTTAAATGGAGAGGAACCATTTCAAAGTAAGCCTAAAGGGAAGAAGAGTAAAAAGAAGTCTAAATCAAAGAGGCGAGGCAAAAAGTAAGAACTTCAGCAACTGTTCGTCTATACGCGGGATGGTTCGGTAAGCTGATACCTTTTCCCTTTCATTATCCATGTTTGCATTTGGATCATTGGATATATATATTGTACAATTAAAATTTAGCATTCCGTCTCCGATCAAAGATTCTCTTTGTTTGGGGAGGCGGACCCAATTCATGACATGTTCATAACCTGTTCCAACCGATTCTTGACTTATTCACAACTTAATTTTGACCTGTTCCAACCGATTCATGACTTATTCATAACCGATTCATAATCTCTTAGCATTCTCATAACCTAGAATTAAAGCTAAATATGAATTATTCGCATTTACATTCATGCTCAAATTTTAGTAAGCATATTCGATAGAAACTGAAGCTCAATATCTCATAAAGATCAATTAAAATAATTTACACAAAAACTCATTTGATTTATTAGTGAACTCAGATTACTCATTTAATCTTCCTGTCTGTAATCAATATAAGCGCGGAACTATAATTCCTGCCCTCGTCCTTACTTAAAGTTTCCAATTTATCCATGTTCTCTTCTGCAATCCGTGTTTCCAAGTCAATGGCCAGAATGTCTCAAAGAACTCTCATCACTCCAGTATGTTTCCCTTTCCATTGCTACTTGCTTGTCCATTGGATATCTCGACGGAGGTCTACCATCTCGGCTCAAGATCAGTTTGAAATACTAACCTCCTAGGTAAGAACCGCAGGTGCTCCACCTCCAGCAGCCTCCTATTCTCAGGCCATTAGAGCCAATGGTATGTTTTGTTTTCTTTCTGTCGATTGATTGGAATATGCGCCTTTCTGGCTGCTCTAGCTCATGTATCTCTGCATGTGTACTTGAAATTTGATTTGAAAAATAGATAAGGAATGGATCTGCTTCAGATCACTTGTATTGTCAAATACTCTTGATACTCATAAAAAGTGTGGATTCTGTGAATCAATTGACCTCTTTTGTTTATTTATTGATATCCTGGCTCTTCTTTCTGAACGTCTTCGTTACACAGTCCTTATCTATTCATTGGTCACTTCATCCAGATGTAAGGAGGTAGTCTGACTCAAGGCTACAATAATTTTAATATGAAATTACTACTCAGGAATGTCCAAATTGTTCAATTTATACTAATGTTTCAGGTTTCGTTTACGTGTCCGGTCAGATTCCTTACACCCCAGAAAACAAGCCTTTGCCAGGTAACCCAACCACCGCTGAGGAGGTTGAGCAAGTGATCCAAAACGTCAAGAATGTTTTGGAGGCTGCCAACTCTTCTCTTAGCCACGTCATCAAGGTCAACGTCTTTTTGACTGACATGACCGCTCAATTTGCTGAATTTAACAAGGTCTACGCTAAGTACTTCAATGAACACAAGCCAGCTAGATCTTGTGTCGCTGTCAAGGAATTGCCTTTAGGTTGCGCTGTTGAGATGGAGGTTGTTGCCGTCGAGCAGGACTCTAACAAGTTGTAAATGGCCCGGCGCTAGCTCTTATTTAGTGTAAGCTAGATGAATTTAAAATACCACTTCTCTTCTAATTTCTGTCATGTTTATTTTTGATGCATAATAGCATTAAATCCTTGACTTTGTTTTCTTTTTTGCTTCTGTTTTTAATTCGGATAAAGGAGTATAGTAACATATTATACCTTTACTCACTTGAGAACACAATTAGCAGTATCCAACCGTAGCTTGACTTGATGTATACTCCTGAAAACAAGACGTTAGACGCCAAAATGGTGTATGTTTATTTTTAGATTCGATCTTGTACTTCTTTGAAACTTTCTTTTTCTTTTAAACTGCACAACAATACGCCCGCCTTAAAACCAATAAACATACTTGATAAAGTTGTGTCGGGCTTTATTTGGTATTCGGGGCTATTGAAGTTTTTTATTCTCGCTTGAATGGTAATCCGTGGAATGCATTAAGATTTTCAATTTTCTACGTTGGTTCGTAAAAGGTATAAATTCTTAAACACCAATCATAATACACAATAAAAACGAAAGGAAAATTCAAAAGTCTTAAAGTAATAAGATGGTTAATTTATAGAGTCAAAGCGAAGCAATATCCTTATTATGAAAATGGAATCTTGTTATTTGAAGAAGGGCCGCCGGCACCATGACTCTAGCGCAGAAAGACAGTAATAGAATACAACAGCTAAAAGAAGCTTCGTGTTGGATTTTTAAAGTATCCTCGAGGGCTATTATCCACACTAAGGTACAATCTAGCTTCCTAAGTGTTTCGATACTGCAATGTCTGCCGCTGAGTCTTTGCAGCGACAAAACCAAGAATCTGTTTGCTATAAACTCATTTTTTCGATTGACCAGAACAATTCTTACGCTAAGTCATCAAATTCAAATATTTCCCTAACCAACAATGAGATTGTGATAATTTTGAGGGCCTTCAAAAGACTACTACTGAATCGAAAAGAAGCTCAGTATTAAACCAATCAAATTCTCAGATTAGCCAAATTACATTCAAAAGAAGATAATAATTTATCTTATAATCAGAACAAATTCATGTTTCATATTTTTGTATTTAATTTTATGACGGTTCTCCTTGAGGGTTTGAGCCCTCAATAGTTCACGTGCTCACTAGACGAGCCACACATGCAGGTTCTCATCCTCCACCCTCTGCGACGAAAAAAACTAAAATCTTTCACTAGCTGAACGCTGCACATCCACTTGAACTTCAGAAATGGCTCAACGTGTTACCTACAGAAGACAGACTCCATGTATGTTTAAACAATAGATAAAGCAATTACGTCCCTGTTTGCCACTTATGTTCCAAGCTCTTACGGTTCCTTTTTACCAATTTATCATTGACTTGAAATCCGTGCACACAGATGAAAATTCTTCAAAGGGACATCAAAATATGAAGTAAATGCATTCTAGTTGGATCCATCTTGATCATGTTTCTTAGGTGCATTTGTTTTTGGCTATTCAATTCGGCATTGAGAGACATATTTTGATTGAAGTCATCCCTCGAAAAGATTTCCACTAAGTCTTCAATGAGAATTCATATGTCCATTAAACAACTCATGATAAGTTTGAACAACGTTCATGATGAGTGTGTTTGAAAATTTCAAGCATCAGTATATTTAAAGAGCGGTTATTGGCTGTTGAACAGGGATCAGGTTCCCCATAATGAAAATTTTATACTAACATCCAGACAACACCAGATCTAACAAGATCAAGGTGGTCAAGACCCCAGGTGGCAAGTTGATTGCTCACCACGTCAAGAAGCAAGCCTCTAAGGTTAAGTGCGGTGACTGTGGTATCGCTTTGCCAGGTGTCGCTTCCTTGAGACCAAGAGAGTACGCCAACATCTCTAAGACCCACAAGACCGTCCAAAGAGCCTACGGTGGATCTAGATGCGCCAACTGTGTCAAGGAGAGAATTGTCAGAGCTTTCTTGATTGAGGAGCAAAAGATTGTCAAGAGAGTCTTGAAGGAGCAACAAGAGAAGGAGAAGGCTGCTAAGAACTAAGCCTGTTGATTATTCTAATACACATGTTAACGCAAATACTGTATGTCAGTAGTATATATTATACTTTCATTAGTGTCATTGATAGATATTGAACATATGTGAGTGTAAATAGTAGGAACTGAGCTTTTGCATGTGTAAATGGTAGCAAAAACTTTTGCTAGTGTAAACAGTAAAAATAACAAATTTGCAATTGTAACTACTTAAAGTCAGCTTTTGCAAGTGTGAAATTAAAACTTTTTTGGCATTTATTGTCGGCGGCGAAAGGCTTCTTATAGGACTATAGGACTATAATAACCTCGAGGATTCAGGTGTAACTCATTAGAAACATACTCAATCGAAACCATTTTCAGTAAAAAAACTCATCTGGTATTTTTTGAACTTAAAAATTGTATCAAATATTCAATACCGTTAAATTTACGTTCTAGTGGATCTTTACTGTAGCGCATAATTTACCAGTTGGTAGGGCCTTACATAAGCCTGACTTAGCCAGTGAGCGAGCACATTGACAGCACATTGACAACAGATTCCTTTAAAAAAAATTACAAATCTATTAAAATCATCTTCGAAATCTCCTTAAAAGCTTATCATTTAATATTTCTTTAGTGAATGACTTGCTTCGGCACTGAAATGATAAAGACCTCTCCTATCCGGATCGCGCCAGGCCATCTACCTGTAAGCACACGGCACTGGCTGCAAATTGTACACAACATTGAAGGGATGGCCATCCGTCGAGAATAAAATAAATCAAAACGAAACGAAAAGTGGCAGATTTCAAAAGCAGATTTTTTTGGCTGTTGAGGCCTGTTTTCATAGTTGGTCATGCAATTTCTCCGAGTCTGTTATCGTTCTTATCGCGCAAGTTACCCTTTTCGTTGGCGGGCTTTGGATCCGATTCTTATCTCAGATGCGTCATACACAAGAAGAGTATAAAAAGGGCTAAGCTTCCAGAAACAATTTCGGGGGCATTTTTATCATTATCTTTTTCGAGGCAACTTTTTAAATTTGATCTTTCTCTGATCGTTTCCTGACCTTACCCTTAACTTTCCCTGGTCTTTCCCTGGTCTTTCCCTGGTCTTATTCTTATCCATTGTGTGCTCTAATTCTAATACATTGTTTCAGATCTCTATAACAAAATATCTATAGCAAATATGGACCCTGCTCGCTTATCTCACTTCATGGCCAATGTCTATATACCTCCAATGGAGACTGAAAAGATTCTTGCGGTGCCAAATTATCACCCTTGTCTAATAGTTCAAGACTCCCAAACTGATGTTAACAAGGTCAAGCCTTGTGGCTGCGCAGACAGTTACTGTGTCAAAAAGGCGCCCGAATGGATTCCCCGTTCTCATTGATGTTTGAATATCAAACCTAATATGTATAGATTGACCCTTTTTATATGCCTTTTTATATGTACCCTTTTTATATACTACAACAACTTTTACTGCCTTAGACTGGGTAAGGTAATACACAACTAATTAATTGAATATGAAGCATTCGTAAATGTGAAAATCATCTAATGAGATTGAAATGGTTAAATAAAACTTTTAAGCCAATAGTTACGTTTTAGTTTTTCTGTTTTATCTGTTTGCGATGTTTTTGTGCTGGTCAATGATTAAGTAGTCTATTGACAAATACCTTAACGAATACATTTCAAAATAAATAAAATTTTAAATGAGCAGATTAAATCAAGAATCTAGAGTTTTGCTTTTAAGATTACCACTCTCGTCAAGGTACCCGCCCTCTTTGCACAATGAGTAGAACTCGCTGTTTCTGTCGCTAAGCAAATTGGCTGGAGAGTCAAACTCTTTAACAGCTCCTCTCTCCAAAACAAGAACTCGGTCACTATCCATGATGGTATCTAAACGATGGGCGATAGTCAAAATTGTCTTATCCTTGAACTCAGAACGAATTGTCTCTTGAATGATCTTGTCAGTTTGGACATCAACAGCGGCAGTAGCCTCATCTAATACCAAAACCTTAGACTCCTTAAGCAACGCTCTAGCGAGGCAAAGAAGTTGCTTCTGGCCCGCAGAAAAGTTGGAGCCACCTTCCATGACCCTGGCATCGAGACCGACCTGTGGCTCTGGGGTACTTGCTTTATCCTTTTTGTCGCTCTTTTTGTCGGCTTTTGCTCCATTTTCTTCAGTGTCGGCTTTTACTTCTGTTTTCATTGACTCGATATGACTCTTCAAATGAGCCATTTCTAAAACCTTCCATAAAGCTTCATCATCGTAGTCTCCAAAAGGATCCAAATTCTCTCTAACTGTTCCTTCAAATGCTGCTGCATCCTGAGGAATGATGTTCAATTTGCCTCTAAGGTCATGCAAACCAATGTTGCTGGTATTGATCAGATCAATTTCAATATTACCGGCGACGGGTTCAATAAGACGAAACAACGCAAGCGTAAGTGAACTCTTACCAGCACCAGTACGACCAACAATGCCAATTTTTTCGGCTGGCGCAATGTCCAAAGAGATGTTCTTCAAGACGAGATCCAAATTCTTTCTATATCTGGTGCTATAATTATTAAAGTGAATAGCGCCATCAACTGGCCACGTAGTTGGGGGTCTGTGACCCTCAATAATTGCTTCTGCTTCTGAGGGAAGTTTCGTGTACTCGATGACTCTCTCCAAATTGACAGCCTTGACCTCACACTGAGCCCACATTCTCACAATAGCATTCAATCTGGTAGTACTTGTAAAGACATATGTCATAATGAACCCAACCATGGCAGGACTAAGGATGCGGCCATATTGATAGCCAGCTAAAATTATAAGCGAAGATGCAAGAACTATAATGGCAGCTATGGACTGTAAACGCATAGACAACCATCTATTACAACACTGAGTAGTCCAATCAATCTTGGTTACGGTAGCCACTTTGGCCTCCATGGAGTGAGTAAATCTTTCAGTTTCATCGTAAGCGCGCAAGGTTTCCACTCCATTAATTGATTCTTGTAAATGTGAGAAGATCGGACTTCTGTTGACAGATTTTAGACGTTTTAGTTCTCTCATTGCTGGCATGAAGCGGCTCCGGAAATAGTTGTAAAGAACCACAAGAATTCCAATGACAATGATCATGAGGGGCAAGTTGAAAACGACAATGGCGAGTCTAGAAAAGCATTCGAGAACAAACGCAGTCAACATCATCAAATTCCACAAAACCTCCTGGTCGACAGCAGAAAGATCATCGGAGAATCTATTCAAGATCCGACCAATTGGTGTTGTATCAAAGAAAGACATTGGCGAATGCATAACACTGAAAGCCATACTGTCATGGAAATATCTAGAGCCCCTAATAGCGCAGAAGGACCAGATTATGTACGAGCCAGCAAAAGTAAGCAAAGCACCAAGGATACCCGTAGAAACATAAAGAAGGAGGTAGAATCCAGGATTAACGTTTTCACCACTCTCGAAATTCTTCTCGGACCAATATTTCAAAATCCAACCACCCAATATATCCATCTCTACGACGGCAAAGTAAAAGACCAACCAAATGAGAATAAAAACCCAATTACAAGCGCAGAAGAAATCAAGGTACACACTCCATTTCACATGGCCCTTCTTAGACTCTTCCTTATCGGTCTGCAGTTTGTAATTGTCATCGAACACATACTCATGACCAAAGGAGACTAAACTGGCAGCACCAATGGTGGCATGGGATGCTACCTTTCTTAAAGCAAGAGATGAGTCCTCATTTGGAGCGTATGCAGAAAGCTCTGCGCTATCCTTGGAAGATGCAAGCGTATTTTGTTCATTTTCAGTTTCATCATGGTCTTCGGTTTCACTATCGTCGTTCTTGTTTTGTTCCTCTGCGTATTCCTTTACTAATCGTGACACCTCCGAGTCCTTCTCCATTAGATCAGCGTACGAACCTCTTTCGACAATTGCACCCTTTTGCAAAAACACAATCTGGTGCGCTAAATTCAAAATTTTCACAGAGTTCGTAGCAAGTATCAACGTTTTAGAAGCTAATAATCCATTAGGACCTAACACCTGTTGCGTGATTTTCTTTCCGACATGAGCATCAACAGCAGAGAGCACGTCGTCTAACAAATAGATTTCGGCTCTGGAATAAAGAGCACGTGCTAAGGAAACTCTGGCCTTCTGGCCACCAGATAAAGAGATACCCTTTTCGCCGACCAAAGTCGCATCACCATTAGGTAAGACCTCGAAATCGCTCTTCAATTGACAGGCTGAGATGGTTTTCTCGTAGAAGTCTTTGTCGAACTTCTTACCGAAAAGAATGTTTTCTCTGACACTTTGATTCAAGATGCATACGTTTTGTGGGCAGTAAGCTATCTTGCCATTTGCGATAACGGAAGCATGGGGGCTCTCAAGGAGCGAGATACCTCCTAAAATTGCATTGAGCATAGAAGATTTACCAGCACCAACTCTACCAACGAGGCATGTCAATTCTCCCTTTTTGGCCTGGAAATTGATGTTTCTTAAGGCTATATTCAGCTCAGCTGAATCATTTTCAGTTTTATTTGACCAAATGAAGGTAGCATCTTTAATCTCAACGTTGATATCGCCTTTTTTAGAAGGCTTGTAGGTTCTTTGAACGATGTTGGTGGCACGTTCTTCTAAAGAAAAAAACGCACCAACTCTTTCTAAAGCTACCTTTGCCTCTAAAATACTCGAAAAAATATGAGGAAGTGTCAAAATTGGTTGTGCTAAAAGATCGAACAATGATAAGGCAGGAAAAACCACGGAAGGAGTGAGTGCTTGGTCAAATACCAAAGCATAAGTAGCATAAACCGCACAAGAAACAAAGAATGGAATGCATTCCCACAAAAATTGCGAAATTGCGTTATATATTCCAGCTTTTTGAAATGTTTTTAATTGGTTGTTTCTAATGGCGTTGAGTTTCTTCAACATAGGTGTTTCCCAAGAGTACAACTTGATACTTTTCATGGAGTTAAGTATCTCACTCGTAAACTTCGATCTTTCATCCATGTACTTCATTTGCTGGTTGTAAAAAGCATAAAGCGCCGAGGTGACTAAAGAACCGAGCGGAACCAATACGATTGCTGTGGCTAAACCCGTCCACATAGAATTACCCAAAAGCTTCCACAAGGCAGCCAATGTCAAAGCCAATCTTAATGGAATTGTAATTGCATCTGAGCAGTTTTCGATACTTGCGGCGATTTCATTGACGTCTGATGAGACGTGGTTCACGATCTCACCTGTTCCTTTTTCTCTTTTACTATCCGGTGACAATTTCAACGCCTTATCGTAGATAACAGTGCTTAGGGTAGACTTAATACTAGATGAACAAAGAATGAACGCTAAGTAGTACTGGTTGAATAAGAAGTATCTCAAGACAGAGCATAGGTAAACACTTATGGCCAAAGCAAAGCCTTTAATAATTGGGGGCTTAGGAGCGCCACTTTCACCAATGTAGTCAGCAAAAAAGATAATAAATTGTTGAAGAAGCAATGGCGCAAGTGTAAGACAACTCATCTCACCAAAATCGTACATGAAACCCTTCAAGATGACCAAGTAATGGATTCTGAGAATTGTGAAAAATAAGGATGGGTGAAGTTTCTTATCTTCTTCGCTTGGGTTCTTCTTATTCTTTAGACGTCTGTCACGCCACCAAGCAGCTCTTTTCAACTCGGCTTTCCAGGTTTCGTTGAATTCGACAATGGTGTATCCACTATCTAAGTCAATGATGGGAGGTGGAATCTCGTCCACTGTGATTGAATTGGTCTTGTAAGCATGTTGTAAAGTAGAATTGAGGTACTTAAACGTTAAAGCCTCGATCAAATTCTGCACTGCAGAAATATTCCAGCCGTTCAAGTCGAAATATTCCTTCAATTCCACAGACGGAGAATAATAATAACCTTCCAAAAAATACAAAGCAAAAGCGTTGAGTAAAATAGCGACTTCCAAAGTGTAAGAAAGTGCGTTTGTATTTTTATCATTCAGAGACATAAACACTTTGTAAGGGGACACGAAATCCACGCAAACGATGGCGGTAAAAAAGATGATAGTACTAAACCAATATATTAAAAGTGACCCGTGAGCAACAATTGATCTGGTGGTTTCTAAAAAGTGCAAAGGCAAGATAACGACCAGGGATACAAGAAACAGGGCCATTAGGGAAGTAAGTCTGATCTCGGAGCCTGAAGAGACGTTCAATCCCGCGAGCACGGCAAGAGCCACGCAGTGTAAGGAAGCACAATTGATTCGGAGGAAATGAGAAGCACCAACGCTACGCACGTTCCATGGCAGACCGAACGAATACTTGATCTTGTAAGGCCCGTAGCGATTGTCAAAGAGGAGCTTAGCCAACTGGATAGCTGCAATGGCACCAACAAGGATTTGGGCGCACATGAAAATGGAGACTAAAAAGCATGGATTAACGTAATTTTGAAGAGGATTATAAAGAGGATGTTTTAGAGCCTCTGGAAAGTTGCAAATATTTCGAGATAGAAATAGCAGG
This sequence comes from Australozyma saccharicola, assembly GCA_030569455.1. Classification (NCBI taxonomy): domain Eukaryota; kingdom Fungi; phylum Ascomycota; class Pichiomycetes; order Serinales; family Metschnikowiaceae; genus Australozyma; species Australozyma saccharicola. The sequence goes on from JAJMKW010000008.1 coordinate 308,563, forward strand.
GCCGAAGGACTCTCGTCGATCGTCTGCGCCAATTGGGCGGGGACTGATAGTAATCCGGGCATTGACCAAATCCAGAAAGATGATTGAAAAAAAAAAGTCCAAGTGGGATTTATCAATACTTATATATAGATTATGGTTATGGTTATAGACCAGTGACAGCTATCGAACAGAGTCGTGTATAACCTTAATCATAAAGATGCCCCTGCATATAATCTCGAGATGCAGCTTCGGACCTGCATCCATAATTTGCCATCGAGACGAGGTATCTACTTGAAGGCTTCGAAACATGCAGAGATGAATGGGGTATGTGAAAAAGAAGATGAGTCATGGGAATACTGAGATATGATTGGCTCATGCTACCATCTCAAGGTCCGATATCTGCGGCCTGCGTATTCCAACCATTGATCTTATCTATCTAGCATCAGTGAGCGGCTTCACTTGTGTACACAACAAATAAGCCACAACGAAGATTCAATATAAGCGAGACTGGGAAATAATTACCTTGAAAGACAATCAAGGTCCTTAAAAGTAGGAACAGAGATTACTTTCGAGGAGTATAGTCTGTCTGTCCTTGTAAGCTTCGTGACTTGACTTCACTGTCTTGAAAATTGCACAAAGCCGCGTACCCAAGGGGCTGTATGAATACGGGGAATGAATTAGTATGAACACAGCTTTCTTTGTCCTGGTAGGGGAAAGTCTGCGGATGGCAAATTGAATGTGGAGTTTATTCCGCTTGACAGTGTTGAAGCTTCGTTCTAAGGACATTTGACGCAGTTATCGGTAATGGCATCAGTAATGGCTTTGATTGTAAATGATCAGAAATTTTAAACAGTTAATTCAATTTCGGGATGAGTAAATTTGTTTCTGGGGGGAATTGTGTGCTTTTAAAAAAATTTGGTGTTCAATTTTGATTTGTATCATCTATGTAAGTGGGCTTAATGACCTATTTTCGACTCAGTGTAAAGGTCAACTGGAAAACACAAAACATATCACCTCATGTTGATAAAACATAAAATCCGCGCTATATGCATAATATCGCTAACAATTTGTATCTTTGAGATACTCTAAATACTAAATTCGATGCGTATCACCAATATGCTTCACTTCTACAAAGGGCTTGCATTGTGTGGCATTGATCACTCCAGTCACCATGTAACAAATATTATCGCAACTTGTGCTACATTGCCCTGACTGGGACAAGAATTATACTAATTTCGCTTTTCTCGCTGTCTAGAATGTCATGAAATGTTGTTAATCATGCTTATGGGCAAACCTCGTGCTCGCTCCAAAGATGATTCTCGTCTTTTTCGTAAATATACCTTCTGCTTTTTTCCATATCGTAGTAATCAACATATTCAATGAACATAGCTACCACAGCAAAGTTCTTTAAGCCAGAATCCGACTTTTTACCATCCACTCCTCGAGATATCTTGTCAATAAGATTGTGGTTCTCGTCAGTCATCAACAGCTTAGGCTCTGGACCTCTAAAATGCAGTTTCAAAGGTTTAGAAAGAGAATCCCAAGATCTTCTGATCTCTGCATCCCATTCCTCGCGGGTGGGTGGACAAAACTCGGTGACTGTGAGCTCATGAAGGTTCGTAAAGGAAATGGAAAGTGAGCTACTCTCCTTTTGAATTTGCAGAAGCAAACTTGGGGATATGATGGGGAAGTTGATAGGTGTATCTTGCGGAGAACGAGCGGGACTGATACTGTCATGACCGTCTAAAGAACTACGAGAACCTGCAGAAAATTCCAAGCTGTCGTCATCTTCACTGTCGCTCGAATCGTCGCTAGAATTAGCTTGCGAATGAAGGTTATCTTGCATGACGTGATGTGGTTGAATTGTTGTTAAGTCGAAGGTAGGAGTGTGTTTGTCATCAATGATACGAGCTCTTCCGCGAAATCGAAACTGTTTGCGGGTATTTTCGAAGTAGAAAACAGACTCGAATTTGTCGTTTTCAATCAACTCTTGATACTTTCCAGCGCGCTTGTCTGTAGTGAAGGTCAAGACGTTATTGGTCTTATTCTCGAAAAGATACCCTCTGTAAACTAAGGTTCTGTTGTGTGGAAACCCATTTTTATCGACAGTGGCAAACAGAAAAGTTGTGAAAGGCGGCGTATAGTCTTTTGCCGAGAGTTCTGATTCGAGGGCTGTGGAGAATGAAGGCACCCAAGGCGCCATGTATTGAAGTTGGATCATGCCTTCAGGGAACAAACGAGAGGAATATTTCAGACGACGTTTTTTGCTATGGTTTAAAAAGGAATCAGTGTTCGTCTTGAAATGTGAAACACTAGTTTTGAAAGGACTTGACACACGGCTGTGGCAGGTTTGGAGTTGAATCACTACCTGGTGTCGACGATGTGAAAAGGTGGCAAAAGTACGCTAAAGGCGTCGTTCTCGAGCAAATTTTCAACTTGAGTTAAGAAGTTTGACAAGCCTAACACTATCCTTGTAAGGATTTCGATACAGCTTGCGACCAAAAAAAAGGTTGACGGATGAATTATGGCCGTCGTTAGGTGGGGCAGATACTCAATAAGTCTGCGATGCACAATGAGGGGATGCGATCTAGGAAGCTGGAAGCGAGGAAGCTAATACAAATCGAGAATGAATTTGAAGTATTTAAAGAAGACAATTATCGCTTTTTTATTTGTCTTCAAGCTCAAGGAAAAATTTGTACGTGGGACCTGGTCGCTGGCGTCAGTTACAAATAGGCGCCAGTAATATTAGTGTAGATGCACACCCCCCTCTATAAAACACAAGCACACCCTTTTAGGCAATAGCTAGAAGCACAATGATAAATTTATTGTTGCAAAGGTCCGTTTCTATTGTGAAAATTGAAATTTGTAACGGAATCTGTAATTACGGCTGAACTTACTGTGGTCAACTTGAAACTCTCGTTCATCCGTCTAAATGGATCGGAGGGGCGGAAATTAGCCCATCGCCATCAAAATTAACAGAAAGAAGAGCCATAATTGGTTCCAAAATACAAAGGCAAATGTTGTGAAGATGTTCTAGACTTTGTTTTGCATTTGGAAAAATTCCATTCTTTTCGCTAAGTTGTATAGACTTCCCATCTCTTCCTTACTACTTACTGTCTTGTGAGCTTAATTATTCACCTAATGGAAAACGTGTATGGTCGTTCGAGTCTTCTGCTGCAGGACCGCTTAGCGTAAGAAAAGGAGTGAATAATTGTATTCGAATAAGGAGTCTGGAATAAATGCAGCTAAAAGTGTCGAGGCCCATTTTGGAATTCTATCCAATAGGGCTAGTTGTAAGTAGATCCGATTGATGGTCAAGTTTGGATCTTTTACATGATTAGTTCTTTCTCCGGCTCAGAATTAATGGTATTGAAAGACTTCTGAAATAATTTAATTACCTTCTAGAATGATTTAATTATGTCCCTCTTGAAAAGATTAAATTATATCTTCCACCTTAATGATTAATTCAAGCTCTATGGTCTTTACATCTACAACTCTGAAAGTCTATTAATTTCGTGTTATTAGACTCTTTTGAGGGCATTTGTCGCCCAGTATTAAATATTAACGCTTAATCCATCATTTTGGGAGTAAGCAGCTCCATGATTCTATTATATTGAGGGTTTTCATAATCTTCTTTGGAAATGTACTCTTCAATATTAGGTCTGGGTCCAACATACCATTTGTGGGCATCAACCACGAACCAAATAATGAACAACAACATTGGACCGAAGAAAACAACCACTGTCCAGTTCATAGTATCTGGTGTCAAGTCTGAACCTGATACTGTTGGGAAACACAAGAATGGAATCATTGTGAAGACAAAAATACAGGCAGCAATTCCAATTGGGACAGACATGATACCAGTGTTCCAAGGGCCTTGTTGAAAAGTCTTTCTAGCATACGTCAAACGAAGCACAACGGGCATGATGAAAGCGATCACTGCGGCAATACCTCCAACAGAGAAAATGGCGCCAATAGCTGTGTCACCAGCAAACAACAAAAGCAAGAAAAGTTGACCAATGACCATGTTGATAATAACAGCGTTAACAGGAGTTTGTGTTGTCTTGTTGACGATCTTCCAATATTTCGAAAATGGGAACAAACCATCTCTGGAGTAGGAGAAAGTAACTCTAGAGGCGGCCAACATACACGAGCAGCCCATAAACCACGAGGAAACGATTGTAAGAGACGAGCAAACCATAACAAACTTTTTGCCCATGATTTGAGCCAAATATGCCACAAATGGTTGTCCTAATTGTAATGGGTCTTTTGCCACCTCGTCGATACTGACGATGGTGTAGGCAATTGCCAACATGAAGATGAAACCAATGCCACCTCCCAAAGTGGCAGTGAGGCAAATAGCACGAGGAGCAGCCACAGCCGCATTACTACATTCTTCAGACAAGTGGAAAGGAGCATCGTAACCAGACATAGCCCAAATAACACCCAAGAAAGAAATAAGCATAGCTACACCAGTAGGGAAGTCTGTTTGATTATTAAGCTTCCAAGCATCACTATTGGAGTTAAATTTTGGAATGGTGCCGTCATACATCGCAACTCTGTCATTACAGGCAAAGATCATCACAAAGACAATTACCAAAAAAACCATGTTAATGGCAGTTCCCATGTTGTTGAAGTGAGATAAATATTTGGTTGGTAAGGAAGAAATCACGGCATGTACAACCATAATTGCAGTTGCGACACCATAGACCTGGCCCTTCGAAGGGGTGAAACCAGTACTATAAGATGCCATGGCGAGAATCAAGTTTGCTCCAGAATAGTTCACAGAAGGTGCGGCAGTAATTTGGACCATCCAGTTAGAGAAACATGTAATCCATGTTAAGAAAGGAGCCCATTTCTTAGGAGACAACTGAGCAACAGCATATGGAGTTCCTGAGGAAGTGGGGTATACAGACGCAATTTCGGCCATAGAGTAAGCTAATGCTGTGATACCAAATACTGCAATCAACCATGGGATTGGGGAGGTACCGATAACCAATTGTTGGTAAGTGAAGGTGGCTGCCACTGAGGGAAGCAAACCCAAAACGGAAAAGGAAACTGCAAATACAGACAAAGCAGAGAATTCACGACGGAATTCTTGCTTGTAACCCAAGGCCAAAATTCGAGCCTCATCGGAGTCGACTTCGTGATCGATGTTCAAAATGATCAGCTTATTCGAGATGACGGAATGGATATTCATGTCATCAACTCGAATTTTTGACACGATCGGTCCAATTTCGGAGTCTGTGGACATGGTGCGTGGAATATTTCTGCGGGGGATTATGAAGATGGTTTATTTTCGGTTGAGACCTTACTACCAGGTATGGGAAGCTGCGCAGAGAGAACTCAAACTGAGATACAAGTGAGCTTGAACGTGCGTAAGAAATCAAGCAATAGAATAGATGAGCCTGATTTTGACTGGATTCAGGGCCTTTTCAACGTAACGCCAAGGTTTTCCTCACGATGACTAGAAAGGTTGAGAGAAAGCCAGTAGCGTGCAGAATCTGGGGGTGTTGGGAAAAATAGAGTCTTTGTTAGAGCAGCAAACAAGAACTCAATAACCAAGTAGCAGAAAAGACAGAGTTAGGTGGAATTGAAGTACAATAGTTATAATCGACGGGCGTCATCACGAAGGGCATTGCATCACTTAAATATCTTTGATAGCGCACTTTATCGCAGATGTACGGTTTGCGGAGCTGTTTTAGATTCCTGTATGAACTTTGCGATCGTGTATATAGATCTACCATTTTGCATGTAAACTCGCATTACCTGCATGTTACTAACGACTTTGAGTATTTATCTGCAGGACACTTGCCTATTTCAGAATGTTGAAGCGTTTTCCGTAGATTAGATAAAAACGGGGGTAGTGTCTACTGCCAAGCTGCCTAATGGGATATTAGAAGTTTGATGGTGAACAACGTCATAGTTCGGAAAAGAAGCATAGGAGAATTTCAAAATACTTGAATACCTTCAAAAATAATTTCTAATTTCTTGTCCCAATTACTTTTCCCCTCAAGCTCATGCCTCAAGCTCATGGGTTTAAACAAGACTAGATTCTTGTGCACTCCATGACTGCCCTAATGAGAGGGGAGTTCCAAAGTCCAAAAGAAGCTACTCCGAATTACAATTTATAGTATGGCGGTGTTGTAGAATTCAACGGCATACATGCATAGGGTAAAAGGTAAATCCATTGTGTCAATTGACGTACCATTAACTATGCGAATGAAACGACTTTAACGAAGTTAATCAGAGATTGTTGATCGTTATCTTCAATCTAGACCGCTTGCGTATTCCCTATTCTACCGATGTTCTTGTGAGTATCTTATTACAGACGGCTTCGGTTTTTTTCAATGAAGGAAGTTTCGATCCCGCTAAGGCTCCACCAACTCCAACTGAACAAGCGGAATTAATCTGATAAGCATGACACTGTCATTGGGTGTGATGTCCTTTCGTTGAATGAAGTTTATGAATTTTATTCTTTTTTGTATTCATGGTGAAATTGTTCCATTTGTTCCATTTGTTCCATTTGTTTGCAACCGGTTCGATGTCTTTGCGCACTGATGTTACGGTTTACAAAGGAAACTCTAATGCCACTGCCAATCTTACTGCCGATCTTACTGCACTTGATAGAAGTTGAAGGATCTGTCAAAAACAAATAATAAAAAGGATTTATTTCAATTGAGTCGTTAAATTTTAATTGAGTCGTTGAATTCTAATTGAGTAAGAGTTATATCTGCTCGTGACAGAGACACCCTAATAAGCTTTGGATAGAATTGAAGGACATGTAATTGCTGCTATCCAAAATAGTCTTCGGGAATCCAAACGGTTTTTCTCTTTCAACTGAATTATATCGCAATCCAAGTATACTTTCCCTAATAATGATCTACAGAAGGGTTTCTTGTCTGTATTTATGTGAACCCCACGCTTTTGTACTTTAGTCAAGCAGCTGGCTTTCGTTACACGGTCAATTTTTCTAAAAAGTAGTGCTTTAAATTATCTGAAGTTTCTCATACTCTTGAAACACTCATGGGCATTTTTATAACACACCGCTTCACCTCTTCGCTTACCCCGAGTATTGATCTTAGACTCGCGTCTCCAAGTTGAAATACTATGGACTTTTCAAAACGATTGCCTGAAAACAAAAGGTTTTCAACCCTTATTTTTCGTACCAATGCTTACCAATGCAAGTCTCTAACCATAAATAAAGTTAAGCCAACTACACTCAAAATCAAGCACTTGTTTCTATTGAAGGATCAACAGTCAAAGTCTCTTGTTCTAGGAATTGAAATATACGTTTACCTTACCTTCAATAAGGATAAACTCACCAGACATTTATTCGTTCTGAAGGCAGACACAACTGGCTTAGGTTCTAGTCGCTTTTCAGCAGCTGAAGTGGTTCTGGAATTTGTGAAATACTTGATAGACATCAACCCGGAAGAATACTATAACAATGCTACATTTTGGAACAATGAAAATAATAATAAAGGCACAGATCAGAAAGAGGCCTTGGCTGGCAATTGTCCAACGACGACATTGAGCTCATCGGATCTACCACAAAGTGAATATGCAATTGTCAATGATCTACGGAATCTAAGTGAAAAATTACTCAAGGATCCGAGTTTTTACAAACACATTACCTCTCTTCTGAGCAGATTCGTTGAGACCTCTAATTCTGAACTTCCATTCGACAAGCCAACTACTTTGATTACTAAAATTTCGCTCTTTACAAGATCTGCCGATGCTTATATATTCCCAGAATCCCACAAGAATCCCGGCAAGCACGTTTCTTCTGGAAATCAGCTATTCAGTTGGTGGATCTCTCTTCTTTCGAAGACAATTGACAAAAGTTGGACTTGTAAGGCTGATATCCCTGGCTCCGATGCAAGATCCGTTGAGCGATTCTTGCCCAAAGAGGGAAACTGGTCACGAGGAAATATATACGTATCTCAAGATGAAAATAATTCTGCCATTAGATCCATTCCACTTTTTCCTGATGATCCTAAAGGTCGGTTTTTAGAGCATTTGGTGGTCGAGAATAGATATCAAGGTATGAGCACAAAGCGTTATTGGGATGAACTAGCCTTTAGGCAAGAGTTTCGCCTCGGTAATGTAGTTGGAATTATTGGGTGCAGCAATGAGGAGAAAATAATAGGCGGCCTAAGTGAGGATCCTTCCGTGATGGTCTGCTCCCGCAGGCAATACAAAAAAGTACATGAGTTCATTAAGGGTGAGGATTACACTGAAGCAGATGGCGTGACGAAAATGTTTGAAGATGGCTTGACATATACCCTTGAATCAATTGGTATACGTAAATTAGAAAATAATGTGGTTGGAGGCCGAAAGATCGCAACAAACAACACAACAAAGGCGTCAACTACCCTAGAAGCTCGAACAGTAACAAATTTAACGAGTTTAGTTAAAAAGAGAAAAAAGAATTGAATAGAAAAAAAATAAAACATCAGCACGATGTGCGTTAGAGACAAATTGCAAAAAAGATAAGTGATTTCGCCCAGGATCGAACTGGGGACGTTCTGCGTGTTAAGCAGATGCCATAACCAACTAGACCACGAAACCATCTTATACAATGGTCAAGTGGGTGGTTTGATATATAAACAGTTATTAAACTATTTTTGCCAATTACAACTCGCAATTATTTTTTTCTCTTTTATAGTTCATTAGGAGCAAATTCTCAAAGAATTTCAATGTTCACCCTCTTATGCGTGGCCATTATGATCCTGAAAGTTCATGAGACCATCATCTACATCAAAATGCCATTGTGAACGCGATTCTAGACAAGATACAAATTTAAAATCAGTCATAAGTTTTATAAAAGTTGTTTCCTTTCTATAATTTGAGGCAATTTCGGAAGTGTGTTTTTTTTGACTGAATTTAAGTTTTTCAGATTTGCACAGTGCCATTGAACAATAATAAAAACTAACATCACTGATGTGGTTTTGGAAACAAAACAAAAAAGAGAATTTTAATTCTCGATAACCAAAATCGAGTTTAAAGAAAAAGGTAGTAATGAATACGTTCAAAACCTGATTCCATTTCTACAACCCAAGATTTTCGTTGCAAAACTAGAACAGAATTCGAAGTACTCTCACAGATACTCAAAGATTCAAAAGGATATTGATGACTTAGAAATACGAAAAGTATCTTGGATTATTAGCCCCAAAATGAAACAAACTCTCGTTATGAGTTCCACCTGTCTGTCGTATGTGTTAACGAATACTTCAGTTGAACTAAAAATAAGTACAACGAGCCCTTACGCAACCATACAGACAATTAACAACGTGATCAGCATCTATTGGTAAAATATCTGACCCTTTATGCCATATTGCACCCAATTTGCTGTGGAGTTTCAAAGCAATTGCTACACATTGCACAGGAGCAATGATCGAGGTCAATTGCTATGACAAGATCAATAATTTATAAATGAAATAAAATCCCGATTTCGAATTAAATTAATTCCTCAATAATACACAAATTCTTAACTTAAAAAATGTTCCGCTCTGTTGTTTCTAGATCCACCCTTGCCAGAGTTGCAATTTTGCAGCCAACCAGAACTTTTGCCTACACTCCAGTAGCATTTAAAACGCCAGTCGTGGACACTGCTAAGGAGATGTTGAGTAAAGCCAACAAGAAAACTGGTGAAGTTTTAGCCTCTGCTATGGAGACGGCTGAAAATGCTACACCCACCGTGGAAGACGTCAAACACGCCGCTGAGAAGGTGAACAAGAAAACCGGTGAGGTATTGGCTGACGGCCTCGAAGCTGTTGGTACTGCTGCTGATAAAGTTAAACACAGCGCTGAAGAGGTAACTCAAAAGGCCAAGCACAATGCCGAAGAGGTGGCACAGAAGGCTAAGCATACCTCCGCCGAAGATCTCAAAGACGCCGCTGCAGATGCCGCCCACAAGGTTAACAAGAAGACAGGTGAGGCTTTGTCTGAGGGAATGGACAAGGCCGAAAAAGCAAAGGATGCTGCCAAGGAGAAGGCTCAAAACGCTGCCGCCCATGCTGAGGCTAAGTACAAGGTTGAAAAGAACACCGCCGGCTACAAAGACTTGCAGGACAAGGGCCGTAAGGTTGAATCTGAGCAAAACCGTCCTGACGATGCAGTCTAATCTATTCTAAAACTTAAAGCTGTATCCAGTCAGCTCAAATCTTTAAATCGCATAATATAGTCATTTCCTATTAATGGTAATGTAAAATTTTACAATTGAACTAAAAATTTCATTATTTTATTTTAAATGCTGGTGATAACAGCGAGTCATACCTATCTGCTTTATACAAAACAAACGAAAGAGCAAAAGCCTACAATTATTTAATGTAGCTGCTCGAACTCTTCAATAAGCTTTTTGGGAGTAGTCTGGCCAGACATAGGTGGCAGAATGGGGCTTCCACTTGGGGCTGCCTCAACCTGTTTGAGAGGGGTTTTTCTCTCAATTATGCTAAGAAAGTTCAGAGGAACGTAGCCAACTTTTCCTGACCTAGAGCGTACCCTCCACCATTTACTTTCGTTTCCTAAAGGATCGAGTTTCGATAAGATAGCCACAAGCTCCTTGGGCTTAAGTTCAATCTCGATATTCGGGTTCTCTGGATTAAATTCATACAAAGCCCTGGCGAACTCCAAAGATTCAGGATCAATGACTCCATTAGAAGACATTCCGCCCATTACTTGACGATCCAGGAAATTTCTTTGCTGCTTAAGTTGTTGTTGCTCATTCAACTTCTGAATGGCCTTACTCAATAAGTAAGGAAAGCCGATGGAGGCGGCTAAGAAAAGCAAAAGTGGCTTAAATGAAATAGTTGGGGTTCTTCTTTCACCGGACTGCTGTCTTCTCAAGCTATCCTCCAACTTTTTCTGCTTGTGCTCGAACTTACCAAACTCTTTGAGGTTGATTCCATGATTATACTTGCTCCCGGCAAGTTTATAGAATAGTTTTTTCACGAACTTTATCAATGCAAAGATTCCAAGAAGCGAACCAAGAGTATTTTTTAAATTGCCAAACTGCTCGGCGAGGGAAACCATTGTGAAGAATGACGAGTGCGTTGCCATGTAAGTTGCCTCTAGCATCTGAGCGAAGCCGCCAACAGCGCCGATTATTGTTTCTATTAGCTGAAAAGTTGCTTGTGTTCCTTCAGCGATGCCACCAGGGCCGTTCATACCATTCATGCCATTCATACCATTTTGACCATACATGGACCCATATCCCGAGCCATACATTGACAGTCCGTAGCTACCGTAGCCACCATAGCCACCATACATAGAAGAACCATAACTACCATACCCTAGGCCAGAAGATCCGTAGCCACCAAACATCGAGGAACCATATCCACCTCCGTATCTAGAGGCACCATAGCCTCCACCGTATGAGGTTCCATATCCATTTCCATAGCTTGAACCATAACCATTTCCATAACCAGAACCATAAGATGAGTTCATTCCATTGAGACCCATTACGTTGGCAGATGAGGGATCAGATAGAGATGTGGGTCGCTCAGGTAGTTCTGTAGAGGCTGCACCAGCCGCTAGAGAAGAAGGGATTTCGTGAGCAGGCTCAGCATGGACTGCTGAAGAGCCGGATGCCGTTTCCCAAGGTTTAGCACGAGGAGCAGACATAATAAAGATTTGTGTGTTTCTATGTTCGATAATTTGTCACCGGGTAGATTTTTGGTCACTGATAGTGGAGGTACTGCAGATAGATCGGTGCGATCCTAGCATTTCTATGTATGCCTAGTTCGGTTGTCAGCGGAGATGGCGGATCACATGACAATTTTGAGGCAGAGGAAATGACTCCTGCCTAAAAGGGAAGTCTTTTGCGAGGGGAACGCTCCATTCTAGGTTTGGGTGCAAAATACAAGTTATTAAGGATTTGTCGCTAAATAGGAATGGAATAATTTTTTGGAGTATTCATTGCTATTATTTAATTTATTGAATGTTTTTAACAATTTTGAAGAAGAATCTTCCCTCTTTTAGGCGTTAATCAGCCATCAGACTAGTCTACTAAAGGTACTCAATGTGACGAACTTAAATTTACTTCGTATTGCTCCTTCCATTGTGAAAAATTTGTTGAAAAATTCGTTTTTTTTTCCAGTATTCTATTAATATTTGATTGTAATCACCACACATTATCCTACAAATGTACAGCCTCGTTAAATTCGTGTTTCGTAAGAATATGTAGTGTCGTGAACTATTTAATATAAAAGATTGATTAATCTAGGCAAGAGGTTCCAGAGAGCTGCTCAAACGGTTCAAATGAATGTAGACGTCGGTACCATAACCTTCCATGGAGATGAGTTTTAAGTCTCCACCGAAGTATTGGGCATAAAGTCTCGAAATAGGAAGTCCATATCCAAAACCAGCCATAGGAGCCTTGAAACTTGTTGAGTTAAACTCCGCGTCGAGTTTTGGTGTCTTGTCAACAGTGGTGTAAAGGTATGTCCAAATAAGAGGCACTTCACTTCTAGGAATTCCGCCGCCCTCGTCGGAGATCTTGATTGTAATGTCCTCATAGCCCTCTGAAATGATCACTTTGATTGGAGGAAACTTCAAGTCATTAAGATCAATTTCTTCAGGCTTGAGGTTTGGGTTCTCTTCAATCATTTTTTGCTTGAGAATTGGAATGTGGAATTCAATAGTTGCCCTCAATGAGTTTTTCAAAACCTCGAAAAACATGTGAATTAAGTGGCCAGGGACGTACATAAAGTTAATCAGCTCTTGTGGAGCAATAAGACGGATTTCAGGTGCGTCGAAAAGACCATAGTACTCCTCACATATGTATTTAGCAGTTTCAATTGCATCTTCGGCGATTTCCTTAACATTACAATCAGTACAGATTACACCAACGTAGTTGTCACGTCCGTTTTTGGCAGGCATTGCATTGCCATTAGAACCATTTAGGAACTTATTAATTTTCCGTCTAGTTGCCAGTGCTTGTGACATGTTAAGCGCAATGTGTTGTCCGATTAGCATACGAATCCCGATACGCAGCATATAGAATCTGTCAAGGAAAGTCTGAATTGCTGAGTTCACTTGCACAAGCTTGTGTTCGTTTTTCCACTCCTGAACACCTTGGGCCATAGTTGCCACAGTTGCATCGTGTCTCTTTTTGATTTTAGTCAATGCGTCACATACAAGTTTGTTATAGTCATAAACCTCCTTAGGCCAGACAATGTCGCTTGGACAAGGGTTAAAATAAGTTTTACCAAACGTCGGAGATTCAGTTCTTACACGCGTGCTTGCGGCACTATCAGAGGGTACATGAGTATGCGGTCTGACGACCATTCCGTCATCAGAGAACAAGTTATTGACAGCAGGATTCATTTTTTCTTCCTGAGCCAAGTTCATAGTCTCCAGAATGGATTGAAGTTCCTTTACTTGATCTACAAGTTCCAGGTTTGCAATGGATTGAGAAGCACCAGAAGTATATAGCAAGTTCTTTAACTCTTCATTTATCTTAGGTTTTGGTAGTGTCGTAAGTTCCTCAAACGACTGAGCGTACCAATTTTTCACTTTTATTGTAGAGGGCATTTTCAGGAGACCTAGTGGCGCATTGTCCAAGTCTCTGACCTTCAAGGCCAAACGAATTGGGAGTTCTTCCACAATGAATTGCGATGCAAGAAAGATGGATCCTGGGGAAGGGCTCGGTCCAAATTGAACCATCTGCCGTATACTAACAGACGTCTGAGGGAATCCAGCATACTTGTAGATATTCTCACGGAGCGCCGTGGTGAGCTTCCAGCTTGTACTGACTGACCCCATTTTAAGTATCTGTCCTGGTTCAGATAGAAGCTTGAGATATGACCAGAATGGAACGGATAGTAGTGAGCTCAATGTGTTGAAAGGCAGCGATTTGAATACGAAAATCTTAATTCCAATAAAGACTTGTTACTCGCTACTGCTCCTTCACTCTTTTCTGAACTTACTTCCATTATCGATCTCCCAATGTGGAGGTACTCCGGGGAGACGGGAGTCACGTGACTATGTTCACGTGATAAATTGTAGGTTCCTATGACAGTTCCTGCCGTAAGCCCCGGTCAATTTCCCGGTTCCGGAGATTTTTGTCCGAGACTTATATTTTTCCAACTTCTACAAAGATCTGAAACTTCTTTTGATTAATAATTTGGACTCATCTAGTTCCTCCACACGTCATGTAAATTTGCTGCGTGTGAAAGTTGGAAGGGACGCTATCTTTATCAGGTGTACGGGTCTATTTTCATCTCCGAAAGCCCGTTCCGGGTGTCCGTTCTGTATGGATCATCGGAAGAAAAAGTCCGTTGACCGAGATTTCCTATCAATTTCATCATTGGAATTTCTTTATCCGCAATAGACACGAATTTTGTCACTTTCTAGACTCGGCAACATGTAAACTCGAAAGTTAGCCGGTCATTAAGGTCCGTAGCTATAAGAAGCTAAGTGGTGGTGACATGTTAATCTGTGCAGTATATGAGTCAAGAATCCTTGCACAATACATCTATCGACGTGCATAATGTTGATAAAGACTGCATACAACGGGCTGTGACTCAAGAACTTTGAAGTCCGGTCGTTCGGAATCCGGGGTAAGGGAATCCACATTTATGCATGAGCATAGATATATAAAGGCTAGGAGTTCCCACCCGTTCCTTCGATCTTAACACTTTTAATTTTACAAGTTTTTCGGCAACAACTTCACATACTGCCTTATACGCCCAAGACTATTCATTATCTGCATTAATACACAACACAAATACGAAATGGTTAGACAATTTCTCTCTATTGCCTCTATCAAGACCGCCTCTAGATGCTGGGTTCCAGTTACAAAGACCAGCAGGGCCGCCACTATCAGATCATTCTCTTCTAGACAACGATGTGTCAACTTCAACAGTGTTGAACACGACAAAGTCAATTTGATCTCGAACGATGATGTTCTTTCCACTGAGGATGTTGGCTCTCACAACGACGCTCCATTTGAGCCTGTGGTGTACTCCTCGGAAGAAATTTTCACGGCTGGTCCAGTGAATAAGGTCTAGGCTGACAAAATGGGAATCTTTTCACTATGCAAAACATGCTTTGTGATATCCAACGACAAGATATCTTACGATATGATGATATTTTACTTCTGTAATTACGAATAAATGAACATGTACAACTAGAAGATTACCAGTAGATTTATTCTAAATGAACCCTTAAACCTTTGAAAATATAAAAACACTTTTAAAGATATAAAAATCTTAGTAACTTTTAGCTTCTTATGGAGACTATCTGATCTATGGCGGCTATCTGGTAGTATGAAGTTACCAGTACGTCTAAGATAGGTATGTGTATAGGATATGAAACCATAAATTAAATTATCGCAATATTTTGGAGAATTTGAATTTCAGCAGATGGCAAAAGTTGTTGAATGGCCATGATTGGCCATGTCTTCAGTCAACTTTGTGGCTACTTCTTGCCATACTTTCGACAAATGAAGCTATCAAGATGGCACTTATTCAAAATTCGAGATTTTTATGACTTGTATTAAAAACAACAAGCAGCAGATGCTAAATTTATTGTGAATCAAAAATCTCAGATGAGATGCAAGTAATCTGTCAAGATCACGTTTCCAGCAAAGTCGTCCCTACAGTTTCAACATCATAAGAAAGAAGTCTTGAAGAAGTCAAAAAGATTCAATTAGGTCAAATATCCCTGATCAATTAATTCATAAATGCTAACTTTACTTGGCTGTTGATTCATAAGACATGTGTAATACTCGGAAACTCCCGGTATCAAGAGAACGTTGACCCGGGTGTCGAACCGTCGGCGGTCTCACTCACATTATCTTTTCCGAACACCATTTTCCATACAAAAACAACGACCAATACGGAAATTTTACCCATAACAGTCATTTACATTCATTTATCTAATAAATCCGGCCATTAATTTTTTCTTTGCATCACCTTATAGAAGAAAAAAATAGACTATTCGACCTTCTCGGAGTTCATTAGCGCGAGGTATATGCACACCCGATGGTGCAGACTTCTTGCGCGCATTCCATATCGGCGTTATATGCACTCCAATAACCTCCTAGAGATCTACACGCATAAACCTCCCAAGTAACTCACACAAACCGAGTCATCTCTATAAACTAATATAAGTCTATAAAAGCGAGCTTTCATGGCAAGTTAAATATTCATCTTTCCGAACATCAATTCGATAAACAAGCTTAAGATTAGCAAACCCACATAACATTGCCAACTCGTCATGTCTACTACGATCCGTGTTGCA
The DNA here is from genome assembly GCA_030569455.1 of Australozyma saccharicola. Lineage (NCBI taxonomy): Eukaryota > Fungi > Ascomycota > Pichiomycetes > Serinales > Metschnikowiaceae > Australozyma > Australozyma saccharicola. The sequence goes on from JAJMKW010000008.1 coordinate 324,793, forward strand.
GTGGCCCAGATGTGCTCAGGGTCTTGTCTCAAGACAAATGCCAGAGCTGCGGCAAAAGCTATAGACAAGGCGGTACAAGAAAAGGCCAAAGTCTTGTTTCTTCCCGAGGCAGCTGACTTCATAGCCAGAGACCCTCCCCATGCGATCAAATTGGCAGACCGAACCAGATCGGACTTCCTTCAGCCTTTGCAAGACAAAGTCAAATCGTACTATAACCCTGATCTGAGAGATTCAGGGATTTTTGTAGCTGTTGGTGTTCATGAACCAGCAACACATCAGAACAAGGGCAAAAAGGTTCAGAACAATCAAGTTTGGATCTCGAACACCGGTGAGATCTTACACCGGTACCAGAAAATCCATTTGTTTGATGTGAACATTGCTGACGGCCCTGTGTTGAAAGAATCGGATTTGGTTGAGCCTGGAAATAAAATCTTGTCTCCTTTCACAGTTGGCCATGAAAAGCCATGCTCAGAGATCAAGATTGGCTTTGCTATCTGTTACGACATGAGGTTTCCTGAAATGGCCGCTCAGCTTAGGCATAGGAGAGCTCATATAATTACATACCCATCTGCATTTACCACCACAACAGGAGAAGCCCATTGGAAGGCTCTTGGGCAAGCCAGAGCCATTGACACACAGTGTTACGTAGTGATGGCTGCCCAATGTGGACAACATGATGTCACTGCTGATTTGACACAGGAAGAGAAGGATGAACTTAATTATCTGAGGAAACGTGAGACGTATGGCTCGGCGCTAATCATCGGTCCTTGGGGCAATATCATGGCCGAAGCATCTAATTACCGTGATAGAGCCCCTGTTGATGAAGAGGGCGATTTATACGAGGTAGTTTGCGCGGATGTGAACAAAGAATATTTGGTAAATCTTCGTAAAGAGATGCCAGTTGCAAAACATAGGCGTCCAGTTGTATACCACGACAGCTACCCCGAACACTAATTCTACGACTCATTGGCTCTTCGTAGCATGAAAAGAGAAAATGTGTTTGACTAGATTTATTTATTTTAGACGTAAGAGATTTTGCACACGTAGAGATGACAGCATGGGCACAGACTACAGCAAGGGGCACAGATAACAGCATTAGGTGAAAGAATCACTAAGACGCAGTGTTTTTTGATGTAACAGAATAAATTTGTTTCAAAAGTTGTTAAAAAGTTAATTTGGTTTAAGATAAGGAATCAATTCTGGCGTTTTTCTAGTGCTACTCTTCCTTCATTGAACGCTGAAGTATACAGATTAAAACCAAAGAAACAAAGCAGAACAGCGATGAAAAAGAATTGAAGCTAAAGCCATCAAAAAATAAAATAAAACTGAATCCATCTCTCAAACAAAGAAATTTTAGAATAAAATTGTAGAATTTTGGGAGTTGTGTCACCTCAAGTAAGGGTTTATGACAAGCTTCCAGAAGGGTTCACATGAGGTGTTCTATTTAAAGACAACGGCAAATTCGCTTCCACAACAAGAAATTTAAGAATCGAAGTTGCAAAGTCACATCAATTCGAGAAATCTCTTCGTTTAAATTTTCTCTTTTGTTGATTTGAATCTGGATCCTCTTAATTTTCTCTTCTATTAATGCCTATAATTAAACTCCTATACGAAAATGCGAAATTGTCGTTCCTGCATACAGAGCGGAAAAACATTCCCTGATGTGGCTTTGTGTACCCCTCCCTTGCCCAACAGTCAAGCGACGGTGAAGAGGAGTAAGAGGTTGAGTCAATATTGAAGGCAATAGGAGTCAAAGGGAGGGGGATTTAGGGCAAAACAAAAGAGATTTTGGTGAGTTTGGTTAATTGAGGAGTTTTGGTGAATTGGTGAGTTTTGGTGAATTGAGGAGTTTTGTAGAATATCATAGACGTTTATTGTGAGTTGGGCCTTAAGTGGAGAGGCAATGTTTTTATGGAATAGAAAGGTTTTGAGTTATGGCTGGTTTTGAGTACTGGTCCAGTAAATTTGTACAAGGTACATAACGTTTTTTAAGTTGAAGACAATAGGGTGAAGTGGTTGGAACAAACTTATTACAATTGCAATTAAACAATAATTGATTTATTGAATAATGATTGAATTATAATTTTATCAACTCTTATTAAAGAAATATAATTACAGTAATACAATTTTGGTTGCAATTATCACAACGAGGCCCAATTACTGCTTGCGAAACAGATTTCGCAGCCAACGTCTAGGTACTATCACAGATCATCAATCAAGAAAGTAGAACCCATCTAAGTTTAGAAACAATTAAAATCCAAAAAGCCAAAAAGAGTAAATACGGAATCACACTAGTTCTTTGCTCATATTGCTCATATTGCTCTTATAGCTCATATTGCTCTTATTGCTCATATTGCTCTTATAGCTCATATAGCTCGTAATTACTCAAGTTGAAGCAATCTGTGCATTGTTCTTGCTCTAGTTCAATCGTCTTAGGCGTAGATCATATAATAAGGTTACAAAAATTTTAATAGTCTAGCCCTAGAATTGATATACTGTTCAAGGCCACGACTTAACTTTTGACTAGAAGAGTGAACCCAGAGAGCAGACGAAACCAGAGAGTAGACGAAACCAGAGAGTTTACACAGTCCATTGACATAATCACAAGTCAACCAACTCTCCGTTTCCATTCCTTTTGAGTTACTAAAATCTGATTATTCTCATTATCTCATTATGCCATTTACCTTTTTGATGTCATAAACCCCTGTCTACTTTATTAGGAGACCCCTTAACGCATATCTTTCAAGGTTTATAGAACTAGTAATAGTAATAGTATAGAAATAGAACTAGTAATAGTAGTAGTATAGAAATAGAATTAGTAGTAGTATAGAAATAGAATTAGTAGTAGTATAGAAATAGAATTAGTAGTAGTATAGAAATAGAATTAGTAGTAGTATAGAAATAGAATTAGTAGTAGTATAGAAATAGAATTAGTAGTAGTATAGAAATAGAATTAGTAATAGTATAGAGATAGAAATAGTAATAGTAATAGTAATAGTAGTAGTAATAGTAATAGTAATAGTAGTAGTAATAGTAATAGTAATAGTAATAGTAATAGTAATAGTAACAGTAATAGTAATAGTAGTAGTAATGCAATTGAACAATCAAACAACAATGAAGACTGCACTTCATTTCAATAACCACCTAACAATGATCAATTCAATGGTCCAGACTCTTTTTCATTTACCTTCATTAATGGCCCTGTTGGTGCCTTTTGTCTGGATCTTCATCTTTGTGTCAAAACGCTAACAAAACACTAACGACTAAATATCACTACAAAATATCACTACCAAATATCACTACCAAATACCACTACCAAATACCACTAGCAATAGGTCAGTGGCCAAGTGGCTGTGAGTAGTAAGGTAACCCAAAATACATCAACAGTAGCGCCTAATAAAGTAATTTTCCTTTTCTTTAAGATCCCAAAAATATTTTACTTCCTATCTACTTCCAACTTCCTCCTCTTTTTCTGTTTACTTGTTCTCCTTTACTCTTTCCTCTTTACTCTTTACTCCCTCCCTTCCCAAAATTTCTATGGCCTCTAGTATCATCGGAGGGGTACGGAGGGGTATTTAACATTGGTACTGCAGATAAGGGCGGCCCACGCTTTCACTGCCGCCATCGATGGGATGCCCTCTGATAACGGCCGGATTAATTATTATGGCGGCAGCTCCCAAAAACTCGTCTGTATGCAGGCCAATACGATTCCCCTCCTAATTATTCGTATAAATACTCTTTTGCCCCTGCTGTTTGACATTGACTAGACATCTTTTATAGAAAGCAACTATATCATTCAAGTTCAACAATCTTGAGTTTGTTTCTGCGATTTCGATTTCTCTCCATTTATAAAAGCAGCGCTTAGAAATATTCCTCATATAATTCAATCACTTTTGGTCTCCTTCTGATCTTATCTCTCTCTGATCTTATCTCTTCTAATCTGAGTCACTTCAACATGCTTAGATTTGCCAACTTGCTTCGAGGATCGCGTCTGGCTGGTCTCAACACACTTTCTGCCAACTCTGCAACCCTCACACTTTTCCACAATACCAACTCTCGTCTTTCCAATCACTTGTTGGAACGTTTGACCACTCACGAATCTCGTTACTTGTTGGATGTAAGAACAGATAAGTTGCCTCTGTACGAGACATACCGTTTCATCCATGAAGAGTGCGTTAATATCCACCCACAAAACGCCAAAAGCTTCGAGAAAGTGTTCCCTGCTCTTCTTGCCTCTCCAGATCATCTGTTTTGCGACAGAGAAGTCAAGCACAAGTCAAAGCAAAAGCAATTCGTTCCTGACTTGGAGTTGGTACACGAGAACACATATTTGGACAAAGTTGCTGCCCATGACGCTCTGGAGCTTTCTCCTTTCGTTGTCGACTGGGCAAACAAATTGGTTGCTGTAGACGATGATGGCTTGGACAGAATCATGCATCACTACTATTCTTGTGGTATGCAAGGAAGTCTCAAGGTACATCACCCTTCCGGCTCTGACCGTATTCTGTCTCCACCATCTTCGGGATCTGGAATCCTGCTGCCATTCACCTCACCTGCTCTTTCAAGAGCAAACACCATTAAAGAACAAAGTGCTTCGATGATGTGTGCAGTGCACCCTCATGTCGCCGAGTTCGCCGACTTGTTTTAGGTTTAATCACATTTGGGAAGGTTTTTTATACACTGATATATTCACTTAATTAATACACTAATCGAAATTCATCCCTCTTTGTAGATCTTCTCTCATCGCGCCGAGGCGGCTCACTAAGTTTCAAAAATCAATTCAATAAAACTTAAGCACCGAGGGTATAATGGTTTCCTATCTTATCTTTTTGCGAAGAGAGACGCGTCATCTATCCAATTGGGTTTATTAATGGTAAAGGATACATTAGATGAGTTGATTACAGCCATTATTATCAACATTATTTAAAAATCATTCATTCTTAGTAGATCTTGTTAATAAATTGAATTGATTCTCTTTGCAAAGTTTCGTTATTAAAATATCTAAAGCACTAAAATTCTGCTCTTTAGATTACCCATGACAGCTTGGTAAGTATTCATCCATTCCTCTGTTTGTTGTCATAATCACCGACTATATTCCCATACGATTGGTGATATATTCTTGGGCTAAAACGGCGAACGACAATTCCAAACCGTTTTTAATCCACACATTGACCCATCCACTTGGATCGACGCCGGGAGCTTCTCCATCCTCACCGGCGAAGACAGCATCTACATCCTCATGGGAACCTGCAAGCCAGCGTGCCCATCTGAGTGGGAATGGTTGAGATTTGCTGACAATGGTGATGTTATTAGTGATGTCTTTCAAGATCATGGTGAAAGCAAAAGAGTTACCATTATTGGCCTCGATGAAAACGGGATTGCTTTTAGCGTCGCTTTCTGCAGATTGCAGACCAACACAAATAGGCTGAATTGCAATGAATATATTCGAAGTGGCAATCTCGTCCTCCTTATCATCTGATTTCTCCTCGGCAGTAATTTTCACATAATCCTTAATAGAACTTTCCAAGTTAGCGAAGCATAATTTTTCCCCATCAATTGCTTTTCCATAAAACATGCCTAAGTCGTAATGTTCAGCGCCATCAGGGCGCTCTGCCTGCTCGTGCTTGTGGTTGAAGTTGTTGACAGTGACTCTGACTCCACCTTCTATCTGGTCCATGACACTATCAAATTTGCGAGCACAGAGATTGTCCAAATCAGTAATGTTCTCCCAGTCATAAACAAGGAAAATGTTAAGAAGTTCATCTTCTTTATCAATCAATCCATCTTTGATCTGTTGAGAGACCGTGCTCAAAATAGAGTTAAGTTTCCCAGTAAGATGTGTGATCTGCTCCGCTTCCAAGCCTGGATTTTCAGCAAGGAACTTGTGTCTTTGATGAGACAATTGCTGAGATGTATTTGAAGCAAGTTGAAAAGTGGACTCACCCAATTGTGTCGCGTTGGATGCCAAGGAGCCCCATATGGACAGGACTTTGGAGGACCCTTCAGTAGTCCACCACAGCGACAAACTGCCAATAGGATCAAGAGCAGCCTCTTTTTCATCGTTGACAATTTCGCTAGCTGCAGATTGACTTGGAGGTCTTGCAGCTGGTGCAGGAGAACCCGTGGCTGTTTGCGCTGGAGAAGATGGAACAGCCTTAGGTGTAGTAGGATCCGCTAAGTTTGTTGATGATACAATGCGTCTAGATGACGCAGAAGGAGCTCTAACGCCGGCGAAGCGTCTTCCATCCTTGGCGTCGTCGCGTTTTTTGGGCTCGAGCTTTCCTCTGACAGGTCCTTTGGCAGCATTCTCGTGAGCCGAAAGCTCATCTAGGAAGTCCTTGAACTCATCGTTGGATTCGCTTTTGCGACCTGGATTAGTCGAAGCAGTGGTGTTTGAGTCAGGAAGTGAATTGATAAAATCCAAGACGTCGTCGGTGTCTTTGTTGGACATCTTACGTAGTGTTTGTGGAGGTGTTTTGAGGAGTATGGGGTACAAACAGTAGAGTATGATTAGGTGGTCATGAGGTACTTAATCTTGAAATTGGAAACAAGAGAAATAAAATGGATCAAAATAAAATAATTCAAGTTCTTATGTATATTTATATTCTGAATCATTTTCTTTATCTCTTGCTTTGATAGCGCCTGATCGAATTCAATGACCAAGACGATTCATAAGAATCGCACGAAAAAAGTCCATTTTTTTTAAATGTTTTCATAAATGATGCGATAAGAAAAGAAATGGTTTAAGTCGTTGAGTATACGCTACCCAGCTCACCAGTCCTCTTTAGAGGAAATACAAGCATTCCGAGCGTAGAATGGAACCAATATAAGATTCAGCAATTCACTTCTTAGGCAAAAAGTACTTACGTTTAACAATAATTGAATTTATGTAATATTTTAAGCAAAAAAGAAGTAAAAATAACGACAACTGCAGGACTCGAACCTGCGCGGGCAAAGCCCAAAAGATTTCTAATCTTTCTCCTTAACCACTCGGACAAGTTGCCTT